>CM053568.1:34012010-34184788 GCA_028646485.1 Cryptoprocta ferox
AATGTCCCCCTCTCCTACCCACCCTGGCCACACACCTCAGCTTCATTAAGTGTACCCATCACTACACAACAGTCAGCGGCCAGGAACTGGGGACTATAGGTCATTTTCACGTCTTCCGCCCTTTAGCAGCTACTGTTATTCCTGCATATTCACTTTAGAGAAGTGCAGCTCATGGTAGAAAGTCCTACCTTAAAGAATAGCAGTGGAACTTGAGGCAGCCCGAATGTTTGGAAAAGAGGAGTGAAAGTAGAAAGATCAAAGGGACATACAAGGTTGTTGTAAAGGGGATCTGTGTTTAGGACCTCCCTTCCTTTCAGGTTTCTGGTTTCAAACCTTTACTCATGGGCAGGAATGGCACGGGAGTACTGGAGACCCAGTTCTAGATTCCTCTACAGCAATATCCATGTCCGACAAAGTCCTATTTCTGTACGTGACCATGGCCAGAGGCACACTCAGGGGCAATTCAGGTTAAGTACTGTGAAACAAAGGTAAGAAGGAAGGATCAAGAGAAAACAGTGGCTGCTTCCTGGAATTCCCCACCATTTACTCTTTGCCTTTCTCAGGTGGACAAGTCCCCATTATGCTGAATGGGTTATTCCCAAGCCATCGTTCTGTGGCCCCAGGAGCGGCCATCAGATGCCCTCATTGGCCCTCTGTGAAAGCACCCCAACACAGGACTGAGACACCTTCACAAGGCTGCTTCCTACTTGTGCCTGGTTTGGGAGCACAGAAAAAGAGCAAAGCTGTGATTAAGCATGTTCTAATCCCAACTCGCCAAGAAAACACCCAGGTTCCAGTCACTCTGGTCCAGGCAGCACCAAGCCCTCTGGGTCTGGGAGAGATGGTGGCTTCCCCCCAAACCACCCAGGAACGGGCTAATTGAGATGAATTCATTTTTCCTCCCAAATACAGAGACAAGTGCTTACAAATTGAAAAAAACATGCTATATCTGCAAATGCAGTTATACCTTTTCTAATGGCCTCATTCTTTTAGCATCCTCCTCACAGTTTTAGGGCAGATAATATTTGTTTTCTCCCTGCACAAATATGAAAATGTTTCCAGCACTCCGAAAATCTCTAAATTCCATTTCTGTAAGCATTTGCTGAGGTGTCACTGGCCCTGATACCTGGTGGTTGGCTAGTGTTCCTTGAGTACTTACCATGTGCCAGGCATTTTCACATGTATGATATCATTTAATCCCCTGCATGAAATATTAAACCCTCACATAAACCCTCTGAGGGGATCTTATCTCCACTTCACAGATGAGGAAACTGAGATTCAGAGCGGTGAAAGGTTTGCCCAAGGACACAGCCCAGCCATTCTCCAAAGCCATGCCCTTTCTCAGGCCCCTGTCACCCATGAGACTGCAGGACCCTAGAAGGATATTAGCCAATAACAACTTGAGCTGCAGGTCAGTCACCAGAGCCCAGCTCAGGCCCTGGCAGAAAACGTTTATGAATGAATGAATAAATAGTTGTGTGAATTGCGGCCACTTAGGTCGTACACTCCACCATTCTGCTTCTCTGACCCTGCTCCCGGATCCCTGGACCCAAGACCTCCTCCCAAGTCACATCCCTCACCCCACAGCCACACGTGGCTACACAGGACACAGAACCCGAACATCAATAGCTCCATGAGGAGGAAACCTCCCAAGAGCTACCTCTATTCCTTGGAGAGTTCATGTGTGCATGGGTGAATAGCAGTGCCGAGAACAACCACAGCCATCCAGCTGGCATGACAGCACTCCACAGCCCTACAAACTCCTTCAGCCGTGACCTTGACCATCCTCACAGCAGCCTCAGGTAAGCTAGTAGGCAGTCCCCTTTGAGCAAAGGGGGAACCAGACTCAGAGAGCGAGACCACATGAGAACTGGGCCAGGTTTCCTGACACCAGGCTCAGTGCTCATTCCTCTGCCATATGATTTCCAGCATCTTCTTTTCTGACTACCAGAGTCATGGAGCTCCGCTTACTCTAGGGACTGGTTTGCAAGTGGGTTTTGTTTTGAATGAACAGGAAAGAATATGTGGTTGATTAGTAATGTCTGCTATGAGCGAAGGTTTAAGAGCCACGTTATAGGTGAAGTGTATTCATGGATCATTCCCCAGACTCTAACTAATATCCTTTTCCTCTTTAAAACAAAACCATTTTGAAATTACCTCCTTCTGACTGTCTCCAGCTCAATATAATTTTCTGACTTAAGGGCCAGAAATTTCACCTGAATGCTACCTGGGAAAGCAGAGTTTGATAAACAATTTAACATAGGCTTCAAGATTGCAAGGGGAGTGTTTAATTTGCTCAAGAGACCCACTGTCCTCAAGGACTCCAGTCCATTAGCTTTTGTCCAACTAATGACAAGTGAGTTTTCTATATTCATTAAAGCAGACCTGGGATTTGGCTTGAGGGGCAGTGAACTGAAGAGGAAATAGCACTGGACTCAGGAGGAATGTTCTTGATTACTTGCTGTACATTTTGAAGAAGAATAAAATGGTGTTTTCTGAAATCCTTTTAAGTCAGTCTTCTCTCCGATTCAGGTTTTCATCTTCCAGTGAAAACCAGGGGTCCGCCCCAAAGGGGTTTTTTAGGCCAATTCAAGCCAGCTCAACTCAGCTCAAGTCACTTCACCAGCCACCCCCGTCTGCTCCCACAGAGCTGTGCTGGCAGAGGCAGAAAGGGGAGAGGCCCAACTTGCCCTTGGAGGGCTCACAGTCTAAGGGGGCACCTGCAGGTGAGAGCAGTGAAGGACAAGCACCTGGGGGTCACCGTTACCAATGCCCTAAGCCCCTACCTCTGCTGCCCTGGCTTACAGAATTCATCGGATGTCAGCATGACAAACATTCCCAGGGGTGCTGCCAGGGGCCAGGAGTCTTGCAAAAAAAGAAAAAAAAAAGAAGAAGAAGAAGAAGAAGGCGGCAGAAGAAAATGTCACCATGCCCTGCTCTATCCCTGCACTTTTGTTTTGGCCACCACATCGGTGATGGAGCCTGGGTTGCTCGCTGATCCCCCTGCTGGGCCTAACTCCCCAAATGCCATAGAGTTAAGGTCGGAAGGCTTTCGAAGCTGCGGCTAGTCCCATGGCATCTCTGTGTCAATTAGGAAAGAGCCTTGCACTGGAAGGAGACAGATGGCTCACTCAAAAGAGGTGACTGGAGAGAGTTTAGTGAAAAGGTTGTTTATTAAGGTGTGGCCAGGGGTAATAAAAACCAGCACAGGATGGTGGAGCACCCTAGCAACAGAAGGGAGCCGTGGTACCCCCGTTGGGCCAGAAGGGATATGGTAAGGGGTACTTGATGAGAGCGGTGGACCTTGATAGGCACTGCCACCACCAAGCCAGCAGGGAGGCAGCTGAGGGGATAAATACCCAAGTCTCTGTCACTCTGCCAGTCCCCACCCCACCATCCTGGGCTGGCACCTCCCACTGGCTACATAGGAAGCCAGGGAGGAGGAAGCCTGGTGGATGCAGGCCACTGACTTCAGCCCTCCAGGGCACTGAGAAGGAGGAGAAGGGTAGAGAGAAAACATCTGGGCACAGAGATGGCCAGCAGAGTACCCCTTCCTCCAGACATTTGCTGCCATCTGCCGGAATGTCATGAGACACATTCTAATCTGTGATTCCAATGTAGATAGTGGCCCTGAAGTTGGTCTGTGCAGTTGGAGTCTGGGTTGCTCGCTGATCCCCCTGCTGGGCCTAACTCCCCAAATGCCATAGAGTTAAGGTCGGAAGGATGATCAGTGCTCATCCCGCTGTCATCAGATCTGTTGCCGCGCCTCACCTTTCCCCCACACAGCCCACAGTCT
Source organism: Cryptoprocta ferox (assembly GCA_028646485.1). NCBI lineage: Eukaryota > Metazoa > Chordata > Mammalia > Carnivora > Eupleridae > Cryptoprocta > Cryptoprocta ferox. Next base: position 34,015,807 of record CM053568.1, read on the forward strand.
GGTTCCCCAAACAACCTGAACAAAACTGGCTCTTCAGAATGCTTACATGGCTCCCTCCTCTGCAACTTCCTCCCCATCATCACTATACAGCTGATCTAGAGAGCCCGGGGAAAATGCCACCTCCTCCTTGAAGCCTGCCTGATTCCACCAACTGGAAGGCATGTCTGCTTCCTCAGGGATCCTCACAGAGCCTTCCCTGTGCATCTTCCTCAGCGAGTCAATACCACGGGGCTTGTTTATCCCTGAATTCTCCCCAAGTGCCCTCCAACAGCCAAGGCTGTCCCCAGGGAAAGCATCTGAGAGGCCACTGGCCAGATGCCATGGTGGTTCAGAGTCCAACAGACTTTAGAATCCAAAGGGGGGGACATGAATCCTTGTTCCACCCTCTACTAGCCTTTAGTTTTGAACAAATCACTTCACTTTTCTGAGCCTCAGTCTCCCCATCCCAGTCATGGGAATAATAATCCCTATCTCAGGGTTGTTGTGAGAATTCAGTGAGACCGTGTTTGTGGCACTCACTAAATGATAGTTTTCCTCTTCTTCCTCCAACAGACTGGGTGTTCTTTGAGAGCGCATTGTGTCCATCCTGACCCAGGCTTGGCTCTCAGAGTAGGCCTGGTGCTCTGGGGGTGGGTTGTTCAGTCAGGAATATAATCCCTAGGGAATCTCTGCTCCCTACCTGTGTGACCTTGGGCAAGTTACTTGGCCTCTCTGTGCTATTTACTCATCTTTAAAACAAATGATAGAAACAGTAGTGGTGTTCCTAGCTAATATCCATGCAGGGCTTTCTGAGGGCCAGGCACTACTTTAAGTATATGATGTATATGAACTCATTCAATCCCCAAACCACACTAGTCAGTAACATGGTAGCCTTTTGCTATTCACCAAATACTTTCAGTTCTCTTTTCAGGCACTGAGTAGGCTTACAAATGCCCACCCGCTTGGAGTTCGAGGTAGCCACATGACTCGCTTTGGCCAATGAAACGTGAGCAGCAGTACTGTCCAGGAGGGAGCCTCGTAAAACAGTGCGTGATCAACTCTCTCACGCTCTGTCAGGAGATGAGTAGTATTTCACATGACAGTTGTTCTGTGAGTCTGGGCCCCAGGGTAACAATGACAATAGCACAGACCAGTGCCCATGGCTGATCCAGGAAGGACTTGCAATGTTATGGGGACACTTCAGGCCACGGAGACCTGAGAGGTGCTCGTCACCACGGCATAACTTAGCTGACCCTGACTAATGCCCGTGGGGCCTGTGGTCCCCATTTCATGGTGAGGAGACTAGTATGTATGTCATGGTAAGACTGAATATTACACAGTCTGGTCTATGTACACTAGTGTAAAATAAGCCCTTCTGAAACTCTAGCTGTGATAGATACAGACACAGCTAGACACAAACACAGACAGCTCACGGCTCCAAGGTACGGCTCTGGGCAGCCCCAGGCCATCACAGCCTGGAAGGAAGGCCAAGGTCTCCACAAGCACATTTCTGCTGTTCCACCACAGGACAGAGCTTGGAAATCAGCATCCTCAGCCAATGCCAACCCTTCCCTTGGTTCTTCTTGTCTGTCTGGCCATCGACCTTGACTCATTAGCAATTGCTCCTGGCTGCCTGTGAGCTGGCAGCCATGGATTTTCTTTCCTTCTGGGTTAAATTTCTGGCTATCAGTGGGTGATAGCCAGTGGGTGAGTATCTGTCACCTCCAGCTCGCCTGCATTTGGCAGAGGCTGGAAGAACTGGGAGGCTGAGGGGCGCTGTGACAACCAAGAAGGGGCAGGTACCCCTGGGTATCTCTCCAGGCCCATATTCTCAATTACCTGAATCATGTCCCAATCGTCCCTGATCGACAAAGGGTAACATGACTGGCATTACAGCTGTACGGTGCTCCCCAGTTTAGAATGAAAACATTTTCCTTTTCTTCATACTCAACACTCACCGACCACTGGGCTGATATTGCTGCCCCCACCAGCTCGTGATTTTAATAACAATAGCAATAATAATAGCTAATCTTTCAAGTGTTTATTCTGTGCCAGACCTATGCTAAGCACATTACATGCACTATCCCATTTTACCCTCCCAACAAGTATGTAAGACAGGGGGTTAGGGGTTATCATCATCATTTTACAGATGAAGAAACTAAGACACAGAGAGGTTGCAGTAGAACTGAAGACCCAGCTAGAAAATAGTGGAATCCAGGACTCAAAGCCAGGTCGCTCTGGCTCCGGCACCCCAGTGCCCTAATAATGGATACGAGTTGTGAGGAAGAGAGAAGAAATCTGCTATCTCCTTTACTCCTCATAACAGCCTTACTGTTACTGTCAGCCTTACTGACAAGGTGAGTCTTGTCATCCTATATTGCAAACGGAGTTGCTGAGGACCAGGGACATAAAGAATGTGTGCAAGGTCACATAGCAAGCAAGGGGGAGAGAAGAGTCATTCTCCAACGCACATGTCACCAAAGCCTCCTCTGTACAGGAAGTCACCAGCCACTGACAGTGGAAAGAGGCTCATAATGCAGAAGGGCACCAGAGACCAATAACCCACTTAATGGAGATACAAAGAGAGTTTGAGGGGGAGCACAGAGGAGGGGTAATCAAGGAAGGCTTCCCGGAGGAGATGGTATTTGAGTAAAGACAGGAGAGAAGGTATCCTTGCTGAATTTCTGATTTCTTGCAGTCAGGACACTCAGACACTCTAAAGTAGGGGGAGGATGTTTGGTCACCTGATTCCCCACTCTCAGACCATTCAGAGGACAGCCGGACCAGGGGTGGTGGTAGTAGTGGCCTGCAAGCCCTCAGGGGATATGCCCATCAGGCCCTAGCCAAATTTCCCAGCCACATCTAATTTCCCCGTTGCATCCAAACCTGTCTTCTTGCAATTGTAATTCCAGCCCCATTTATTTTATACCCACCTGTCCCCATCTGGAAGGAAATTGAGTGAGAGTAAGAAGGGAATAAAATAATAGGAACTTTTTAGTCTGGAGCAGTCATCAAATGCTCTCTTTGCCCATCAGACTGGTATTTAAATGGAGGAGGGGTCTGGGGTGGGCAGAGGGCATTGTTAACAACTGCCTCGGTGTGGCAGCAGGAGACAGGAATAATAGACTCGGAGAGTGTTTTCCAGATTGTGCCGGAGTGATGAAAAACAACGGGTCCCAAAATGGAAGTAACGGCGCACGGAACCCCTCCGTGGGTCCCGCAGGCAGCGGCAGAAGCACTGCCTGGCTCCTTTTCCAACACGACTGAATTAATTCAGGGACCGTGCGAGGCTTGGACTCCCATTTCGATTACAGACAGACCTAGTTTTTGCAGAACTCATTAACTAGCAGGTCTGTGGAGACCTGGGCTTCCAAGCCTTGCCGGACAGGCCCCGGGAGCCAGCTTCTGAGGAATCCAGGCGCCTGGAGTGCAGGCAAGGCCTGTGCTGAACACTGAGCCTCGGAGGAAAGTTCTCGCTGTTCTTGCAAGTCTGAAAGAGGTCAGCGTGTGGAGGAGGCAGGAGGAGCCCGAGCAGCTTGCTTCTTACCAGCACACCAGGCTGTGACAGTGAGGGACTCAGCACCAGGGGCGGTTAGGGTCGGATGAAACTGAGTTCTGAATCTCCCGTAACAGGTCATCCTAACAGCAACAACGAATTTTGTCAGTGCACAGCAGGGAGGCACTGAAACCAAAAATGGAGACATGTGGACCTGTTCGAATGCTACCTGGTCCTCAAGGTTCAGCTCCAGGGCCCCCTCCTCCAAGACGCCTTCTCAGACAATCCACCTTGTCGGGATGCCCTCTCTCCTCTGTTTCTGTCCCTTCATACAGGACAGTCAGCCCTTCATACCCTGTGTAGCAGGTATATCTGTCCATTTCATGTCTCCCCTGCTGAGCTATAAGTTCCAAGGACAAGCTCCTTTGATCCTTCATATTCCTATCCTCAGCTCATACCATGTTCCATGTTTACTTGTTGAATACATGAATGCATAAATGAATGAAAAGTGGATACAGACAAAGAAAAAGGAAAAAAGAATACAGTATTTCATGCACCCCCACAACAGCTTAATGCTAAGGGATGAATGAAGATAATCCAGTTGAATGCCAATATACTTACACATTCTAGGCTGGCCTAGAACCATGTAGAGGCAGGCTCCTCGTGGGAATAGCAGAGCATAATAGTTAACCCAGACTCTGGAACAAGGTGGTTCAGTTTACTTCCTGACTATGAACTTCACTGCTCTGTGACTTTCGCTAAGTTATTTATCTCCTTTGTGCCTTACTTGCCCATCTATAAAATGGGGGTGACAAAATAGTCCTGACATACCTCATTGGATTGTTATTTGTAAGGTACTTGGGGTGGTGCTTAGCATAGACTGATGAGCCATTACACCACTTTCTTTGACCCACTCAAGGGTTGTCTTAGTTCTGAGTCTCACCTTCCTTCTCCCACCACACACACCTCACCTCAGCAACCAAACTGTGCTGGGTCAATGGCGGCCCCTGGTGGCCAAGACAGGAACTGTCTGACCGTTGCTGCTTCACCATCTTGCTCGTTTAAGCCCATGCAAGAATACTGAATATATCCAGCACCCCCTTCTCCTTGCCTCTTACTGTTAATGACTCAGTTTATACCACCTTAGATGCCCTCTCATACATAAACATGCATTCTCTCTAACTTTTGTCCAGTTGCCTTTAATTAAACATCTTTCTCCATCCCTGTTATCTTTTGTTCTCCCCATCCTATCTCGTTTTGGTCCACCTGAGAGCTCCAAGTGTATTCTGGCTAATAAGCTTAATAGAAATGCTATCCTGCACTGTCCACTGATAGCCACTAGCCACAAGTGGCTATTCACATTCAAATTTAAATTCATTAAAACTAAATAAAATTAAAAATTCAGTTCCTCTCTTTTACTACCTACACTTCAAGTGTTCAATAGCTCCATGTGGCTAGGGGCTACTGTACTGGATATAGAACATTTCCATCATTTGCAGAAAGTTCTATGTTTATGCAACACTGCTCTACATTCCTCTAGATAAGAAGGAAACATACTTTCAACCTCTAAAAGGAACAGACAAAATAAAGCACTAGTTATTTCCTTTCTGTATACATATGTCAGATACAGATGTCTACCTATCTATATCTATACATACTTTATATAATAAAACTATTTCTGTACCTATTTATCTAGAGAGAAGGTTTTCATGCATTATAACCTTGAATTTATTTAAAATATTTGATATTTAGAAATCTTTTGGGACTTCATGGAGGTATCTGACACTCATCTATGATCTAATTCAACCTGCTTTTTCTCAAACATCAATATTAAAGATAAACAACCACCTATTTGTTATACAGTTCTAGGGATTTGGAATTTTGTTTACTTATCAGTGATGCAGCCCCATTGTTGGTTCAGCAGCCACGCCAGCCACTGAAGAGCTGTGTGACCTTGAACACATTCCTTTCTCTCCTGCACCCCCCCCACCCCCCCGCAGAAGGCAGGATTGCAGAGGATTACTAAGAGTCTCCTTTTAGCTCTAAGAAAAGTTTTGCTTCTGGATCTGTTTTCCATCAATCATATCAATGTAGAGAAGCTTGTATTAAATGGCCATTAGGGTCCACAAAAGGCTTATTACACAGGCTTTATGGGCTGGCCTGAGTGCAGAACAAACATTTAATATCTATTTCTACAGGAATCTGCACTCTGAGGTCCAAACACTGGCTGTGTCTCCACTGGGGCCGTCAGCACATAGACATCAGTCCCACCCAGGAGCCTATGAGAGCAGATACTGACATTTAAAGGCTGGCGTGGCAGCGGGGAGGGGGAAATATCTCCAATCATTCTTTCAGTGCCATCATAAACTGTTCTTTAAAAATTGCCTGATTAACTCTAGGGAGAAAAGGTGCCAGGTAGACTGTGTTAGGCAAAAACAACTCTCCCTGCATTTGCTAAGCTATTCGTGGTATGTTACTATGAATCACACTGATAATGGCAGGAATACCACCCATCCTCTGTGTAGCTCAAGTCCGTGAAAGACCGGGTGTGGAAGCCCACGCTGTGCAAAAGCCCAGGAGATGCTCTTCCTGCTGGAGAAGCCCATCATTTCCTCTCTACCTTTTTCTTGGAAAAATAGCTGAGACAGGGACATACACAGGATGTGAAGGATTTGTCCCTGCTCCCAGCTGACTGGGCAGATATCTAACAAACGCTGACACGAGCAGATTCCCTCCTGAGACTTTGGAGCCAGGACACTGACACTGGCCAATGAACCACAGGGAATGAAGTGAGAAGGCCTTGGAGGTTTGAAGGCTAAAGGTACCATTTTGGGGATGCCTTGATGGATCACGTGTGAGAAGATGAACAAGCAGAAAAGCCAGTCTGCAGAGCCAACAGAATGTACTAGAAGAGATGGAAAAGAAGAAACCAAGCATTTGTGGTAGAGGGGAGAATGGCCAAGTGGCCAAGTGGAAAAATTAGACACCTGAGGTCTTTCCAGTTCCTGTGAGGTCCACACTTTTTATAACTGGATGCCCACAGAGTGTCTAGTGTTTCCCTAACTTCCTCTTTTTACCTGAACTCCAAGTGGGTTTCTGTGCCTTGCCTCCAAATGATTTTGACCAGGCTTTCATTGTCTCAAAACAGAGCTCCAGTAAAGTGATGGATTGTGTCTGTCTTGGCCATCCTGTTCCCAGATTGATTTTTGTAAATACCATATGATGGCTTGCGGGACCCAAAGGAGAAAACTACATGTGCAGGGATTTAGCAGTTGGTTATCAAGCATTTCCTGGGCTTCTCCAGTGTGCCAAGCCCTGAGTAAAGGACAGAAGGGTGTCCTTTCCTCTCCATTTCCAAACCCTAACCAGCTGTCAGGGCTCTCCTCAGGGCCGCCACTTCCTTGAAACCTTCCCGGATCTTTGCACATACACACACAGTCCCCAGACAGAGTTGGGCTCTCCCTCCCCCAGACTCCATGGAATAGCATCTGCACCTCTATTTGGGCATTCTGCCTATCTTATAGTTCTGCGCATCCCGGGCCCATCCTTTACTGGTATGTGAGGTTCCTGAGAGCAGAAGCTGACTCCGGCTCACCCAGTTCACCAGCCCAGTGCCCAGCACCAACCAAGTGATAACTAGTTTTGGAAGGAGTCCCTTGATACATATTTAGATCATATTTTTGGTCTTCAACAAGTCTAACCTCTCATAGGTGCTCATTCAAAACTGCAGAATCAACCAGGTCTCCAGAATGTTCTGGAATGTGATTGGGCACAAGTCCTCGCTTTACAAAAAAGGACCCCACAGCTGCAAGAATTAGCTGATAAGACAGTGCACCTTGACTTGCTGCCTTTCCAACCCGACTACTCTCGCTATGCCAGAAAGCCATCTCAGGTGCCCACTAAACACCTTCCCCCTCCCAACACACCCCTAGCTCTTTGCGATGTTATTCCGAGCAATGGTGGCCAAGGGAGCATCCCAAATAAAGAAGTAATGAAAGGTCCTGGCTCGCTCTGGGTGGCCGGTTTCTATGGAAATTGCCTGAATAAGGGTTTGGGCCAATTTTACTGGCTTGACTGATTTGTTCACTGAAGTGATTGATAGGAAATAATCACCTACATGTTTGGACCTCTAATACGGGGAATTCAGGTGTTTTTCCATATGCATTTCTCATCATGTTAACCAGCAAGGGAGTGGTTCAGCACGACCCCCAGGAGGATGGCTTCTCCGTCAGCCCCTTACATCTCAGTGGTCTTAATTAAGAACATCACACAGAATGATCAAATGTTCCTCACCAAACAATTATGAAAAACTTTGTCATAACAGGGGCCAGACCAACTTCTGATACCCACAGCATAGGTTACATGTAAACCAAATTCCACCATCACTAAAACACTAATGTTGATTAAGGTTTAAGTCCTCTTTCTAGATCAGGGATGTTAAATATGTTTCATTTCTCTTGTCAATGCTCATTGTTTAGTGGCAATTGCTTACAGCCCATGCTGAGAAAGATTTTGAGGCCCAGAGTAAGGTGCTGGATGAGTGACTTGGATTTCACAGGGTGGAAACTGGGACACTGAGGAAGGTCACTCCAGGCCAAGAGGCCAGGACAGATAAAGGCTCAACCACTGGTCCACCCATGGGGACATGTGCACCAAGTACCCCGGGAGCTTTAACTCCTGATCCAAAAAAAGACCATGAGCCTGGGCGTTGGGGTGCAGTCCAATGAACAAAACAGCTGGGAAACTTGGAATGAGAGCATTTGGACATGAGAGGCACGCTTTGAGAGCAGTGGTGGCCCCAGTCAGCTATGACGGCAGGGAACCCTGAGGACCACAGCTGCAGTGCAATTCTGCAAGGTCACTATGACCCGCCTCCTGCCAGTGGCTCCCTCTTCTCACCCACGGGGGACAAGCCTGTGCCCGTTTCATCAAGAAACTCAATGTTCATTAAGGCTGCAATTCCCAGCCTGGCAGGCGGTGCCAATGTGGTGGTCCCCTAAGCTTTTCACTTGTCTGTCTTTCCGCTCATCCCAGAGACTCTCGTGGTCCCCAGGCCAAAGAAAGCCCCGGGACATGGGGCTGTGGCCCCGTCCCCAGAAGGCTCCTGCCACAGGGGGTTAAATCTTGCCTTTGGCCTTCGGCCCCTGTCCCATCCTCCTCATCTCCCAGCACTGCCTCACCTGTGGACGGACGTTCGACTCCAGGATTTGAATGAAATAAAAACTGACAGTGTGGAGCCATGTTCAGGGCTGAGCTACAAAGGATTCACGCAATTATCTTTGTCAGAATTCATTTTGTCAGCATCTCTCTCTTCTTCAGGTTGCACGTTACTAATATCTTTCAAAAGTTTGAGGAGACTGAGAATAAAACGAGGGAAGTACCAAGAACATCTCCACATGAGAACAAACCGGGCACAAGGCAGGGCAAGGGCAAGGTGTGTGAACCCAGAGGAGTGAAGGGGGAGGAGCCCCTGGTGGTACGGAAAGTCCAAGAATCGCACTGGGAAGGGACTTTGGAAGCAACCTGTCCCACCCCACAATGTCAAAACCACTCTTCAACCCCCCAGTTCAAGGACAGGGACCCATCGCTGTTGAGCCCAGTGTGGCATTCTAGGGGGCATGGGTAGCCCCTGATATGTTCCCTCAGCATCTGGCCTGTTCCCTCAGACAGGCCAGGAAAGGGCAGCCCTGGGTCCAGGACAGCCCTCACTGGTATCCCAATCGCTCCTGCACATCCTGCACACACGTGCAGTGTACACACACACCACCGACAGAAAGTCTATTATGCTGATCGATGCAGCCCCGGAGTGCTTCTGCCCAGCTCTCTGTCACTTGCATCAGCTATGGAGGGCTAGCAGGGTCTCAGCCTTAACTTGTGCAGAGCTGAGCACCTGCTCTCCCCCGACCGCCTCTATGCCTAGGATTCCTCGTCTCAGCTCACTGCAGCTCCACCTTTGAGTTGCTTGGACTAAAATACTCAGAATCATCCTTGCTTTCTCTACCTGTGTCAAACCCCACATCAAATCTGTCAGCAGACCAAATCAGCTCTGCTTTCAGAATCTATCCCAAATCAGACCACTTGTCACACCATCCGCCTGTCCGAGCCACCTCCTTCCTCACCTGGAAAAGCAGGCTCCCTGCTCTCCCTCTGCTACCTCATTCACCTACGCTTTCTTCTCCACACAGCAGCCTGAGTGATGCTTTCACAGCATGAGTCCAGTTACCTTGTCAAAACCCTCCAGTGTCTCCCTGTGCCACTCAGAGTAACAGCAGGGGCCTCACGCTGGTCTCCAAGGCTTGGTTCCGGACTCCACTAAGGATTGTGGGCTCATTCCCCCACCCCAGAAGAGGGGGCCTTCCCAGAAGAGGGGCATGGCACTGCCCCAGGTAGGGCAGGGAGAACTTGGGAGAAGGAAAAGGGAGGGAGGACACCCAGGCCCAGGGGAGGGTGGGATTGATTGAAGGCCTGGTGGGGCAGGGGCTGCTGAAAGGGATAGAGTTTTGGGGAAAGAGTGGGAGAGGTTCTTGGGAGAGTCAGTGTGTTCATCAGATGAAGACATTGGACTTCTACCCTGTGGACAATGGCAGAACTCTTGAAGGCATGTGGGCAAAGGGCTGATGTGGTCACAAATGCCCCATTTCATAGGCTGACAGGGCTGTCACCCAAAGATGGAGGAGAGGGCCCAGAAGAAGAACCATCAGAAGTCAGCCCACAAGTTGTATGAAAGGAACACTAATTTGGGTGTCCAGAGCGCTGGGCCCCAGTCCCAGTATCACCACTAATTACACCAGTGATGTTCAGTAATACCAAACCACGCTTCCTCCCGCTTGGCCCAACAGTACCAGTCATCGAATCCCGGAATCACAGAGCTCCCAGGGACCTCAGAGGTCATCAAGTCCAGGTTTCCAAACTCCAGCCTGGGAAATCAATTTACTGAGCTGAGAGTGTTTTTAAAATGAAATAGAAGAGAAGGGACTAGGTCAGAGTGCACTGCTTGTAGTAAAGATAAAATTGCTTTTACGAAACTTTTGTTTTGAGTGTGTGTGTGTGTGTGTTGGTTCAATATATAAATCCATTTCCGTGGGTCACAGTAATGAATGTTTGAAAGTCACTGATAAAGTCCACTCCCTCTGCCCTGTGTGAACTGCCTTTACAGTATTCTCAATAAAATGCACTACTGCTCTTGCTCATCCCTGGGAATAGGATGCCGACCCCTCCTGAGGCAAAAACCCTTCTGTTGTTGACTGCTCTGTGCAGCGGAAGCACTCCTCACGCTGAGCTCAAATTTGCCTCTGGTTCTCCTGTCCATCGGTCTTCCCCAGCTCTTTGACCATCTTCCCCCAAATAAACCCAACCTGATATCAGATAACAGCTTTGAAAGACTGGGAGAGAACTTTATAGGCCTCTTGACCGTGTTCGTTCAAGGCACGAGGCTCATGTATTTCTCATGTCTGCCCAGCACCTCTTCTCTGGGAAGCAAGATCCGGGGGCTCATTCTGGGTGACCACCTCTGCCCAACTCACAATTTACTCAGTTTCAATGGCCCGGACCCCAGCCCCTGGCTCCACAGATGGCTAATGTGAGTGCCACATCCCTTGGTCACAGGGACTTGGTTCCAGGGCAGGAACATGGTCTAACAGGGGACAATCAGGGACTTTCCCTGAAACTTTTGGAAAAGATGACACAGTGCTAAGGTGGTGGCCTATAAGCCCAGATGTGCAACAACCATCTTTGCCAAGGCCTAAGGGAAAATGTGTCACGGAATGAGGCCAACACCAAGGAAACTAAAGGGGATGGAGAAAGAGAGCGAGAGCAAGAGAGAGAATAATAGTTGCTGTTATGGGCTGAAGTGTTACCCCCAAATTATGTTGAAGTCCTAACCCTCAGGACCTCTGAATGTGACTTATTCAGAAATAGCGTCTTCACAGAGGTAATCAAATTAAAATGAGGTCCTGAGGGTGGGCCTTCATCCAATATAGCTGGTGTCCTTATAAGAAAGAAAGGACTTAGGCACAGAGAAAATGCTGTGAGGACACACAGGTAGAACTCCGCATGAAGACAGAGGGCTGGAGTGACACAGCTACAAGATAAGGATCTTCAAACATGTCTGGCAAACTGCCAGAAGCTCAGAAGAGGCAAAGAAGGATTCCCCTATAGGTTTCAGGGGGACTGTGAACCTGCCCACATCTTGATGTCTAGCATCTGGAACTGCGAGACAGTAAACTGCTATTGTTTGCACCCAGTTTGTCATGCTTTGTTCCGGCAGCCCCAGGACACTAACACAGCTAGATATACTTTATAGCACTTACGGTGTGTAGGCATTTTACATACATTAACCTACTTAATATTCACAGCCCTATAAGGTAATACTTTTTTACCCCCATTTTACAAATGAGGAAATAGAGGTACAAAGATGTTAAGTGACTTGCCCAAGGTCACGCAGCTCAAAAGAGGCAGGGACAGGATTCCAATGCAGGCAGTGTCTGACCACTAGGCAATACTGCCTCTCAAGAGAGATGGTGTCTTTTTTTTTTTTAAACATTTATTTATTTTTTGAGAGACAGAGAGAGACAGATCATGATCAAGGGAGGGGCAGAGAGAGAGGGACACACAGAATCGGAAGCAGGCTCCAGGCTCTGAGCTGTCAGCACAGAGCCCGACGCGGGGCTCGAACCCACGAACTGTGAGATCATGACCTGAGCCGAAGTTGGATGCTCAACAGACTGAGCCACCCAGGCGCCCCAAGAGAGGTGGTGTCTTGATGACTCTGTGGAGGCTCAGGCTCTGGATCCAACGGCTAGAGGCCAATTACAGGAGCCAATAAATATCCAGAGCCCAAGCTCCTTTGATTTGGGGGTCTGTTGCTAACTACCGCACCCTGTAGGCATCCCAGCTCCGTAGAGCTTTGTTCTACAGCCTGGCTCCTAGATGCTTTGTCACCCTTACCATCCTCACCCCCAACCCCCGTTCCCTGTACATTACCACCAGGGGGTGTCCTTCTTAATCCCTTGCCTTATAACAAACTAAGTTCTTAAAAATGACACACTGGCTCTCTGGGTGGTCCTCAAGGACCAAAAGGCAGAGAGGGGCTAGCAAGGAGTAGCAAGAGGGCTGAAGGGAGCTTTCTGAAAAATTCATTATGGAAATCCTCCCTCCTAAGTTTAAGGCAGAGAGAAGTAGAATAAAGAGGGATGAAGACAAATGTGCAAGAAATTCATATGGGGTTTTAGGGTACTGGGCATGAATAGAGATTTGAATGGTGACTGGGAGAGATGTAAAGGAGAGGGGAGGGGGAGGAGGAGTGGAAGGAAGGGAACAGGGAGGAGTAAAATAGGAGGGGGAGGAGGAAGAGGACAAGGAGGAGGGGGAGGAAGAGAAAGGGGAGGAGAAGGGGAAAGGAGCAGACGAAGGGGGGAGGGTAGGAGGAGAAGGAGGAGGAGGAGAGGGAGGAGGAGAAAGAGGGAAGGGAAGGGAAAGGAAGAGGAGGAAGAGGATGTCTCTCCAGTGTCTCCCGTTCCCACACGCCTCTCCAGGTCCAGTGAACCATCTCTCTCCAAGCGTCTCTCCAATCTGGCCCTTTATCTCCTACAAGAAGCCTCATAGAGGACAAAGTCTTGTAAAAAGATGTTAAAGTGCTCAAAAGGGAGGGAGGCTTTCAACGAGCAGTAGAACTTTCCAGTCTAGAGCTGAGAGAACACAAGATCACACTCCAGAGAACCCAGAGAGCCAAGGAAGAGGCACAGGAAACTGACCATCAGCCCCAGACCCAGCACTTAGGAGGCAGCCCATAGCAGGTAAAAGATAGTTTCAGGCCAAAATAAAAAGTGCTAGGAACAAAAAATGGGTGATAAACTTTGCTAACAGGATCCCTTGCTGTCAAATTGCAGCATGTGGAAGGATTTAGAGTTTCAGAAGCCTCTTATGGGAGATAGTTTGGTAAAGCTTGTTGGTCTTAACGTTGATGGCAGACAGGGACAGATATAGACCAAAGTGGGAAAGAGGCAGGAAACTGAAAGGGAGGATGAGAGCCGGAAGAGAGGGACAGGAAATACAGAAAGGGGACAGGAGAGACAGACAGAAGATGAAAGGGGAAGATAAGACATGGAAGGGTCAGGATGGAGAGAGGACTGGTAGGGGGCTGGCAGAGTGACAGGTGCCATCATTTGTGGGGCAGAGGTGCCCAGATGAAAGAAAGGGCCCACAGACCACAGCCCAGGGCACCTGGAGAGTGGCCTCGGCTCCCGCAGGAGTGGCAGAGGCAGCCAGGAGGCCAACACACGCTGCTAATAAACGACTCTCACTGTTGATAACCCTCATTAAACAGAACTTCACGAATGACTTAATTTGAATTTCCAATACTTGATAGATTTCAAACCCAGGACAATTATCTGTGATGTAAAGGATCAATAAACAGTTCCCTAGGCTGAATCCCCGCCAAAATGGGGACACTTCCAACAGGGTTGCTAGGATTAAAACTCCTTCAAATGCCGAATAAACACTGACTTATCTCTTTTTAAAGAACTTTTCTGTAAGGCAAAGGTTAGCTTTGTAAGGAAAGGCTGGATGAAAATTAATCTAACTTACGGTGACCTCCTCGGGCTGGGTTTGAATTACATTTCCACATGGCCTGTGAAGATCTTTCATGTCTCTCGCTCCATTAGTTGGTGTACTTAGCAAAGGTCGGGTAATGAGCAGACGTACTTTCTAGCCCAGAACATGATCCTGCCGCACAGCCTCTTTCGCCTTCCTGGCGTGTCTCTGTTGGAGGTCACTGGTATGGGTACGAGCCATCTCTGCGATGCCTCATCCTGAAGACTCCTGAGAACCATGGACATTACCATTGTCACCACAGCTCTGGGATGGCAGAGGTCTCACGTGGTTCCCCATGCTCTGAGGCTGAGAGAATTTAATAGAAGCCTTCACGTTTCTTATACTCACAAGGGGAAATTCATACATCCCTTTCAGGGAACTGCTTTATTTCAACCCGCTTACTTACTCAAAAGATGGAGGTGGAGGGGAGGGAAGGAGGGGGGAAGGTAGGCAGAAGGGAAGGAACCGGAAAAGGAAGCCAGTGTGATAAGAAAGTTTCATATCCCCCCAAACCCAGAATGCTCTGTCTTTTGGTCTCATCCATGGGACCGTCATATTCACATGGGTCCCTGAACTTCTCTGTTCATTTCATTCCTTTATGTTCAGAGTGGGACCAGAATTCACTGCTTTCAGAAGACGGTCAAAGAGCCAAAAGGAAGCGTGCCTTTAATAACAATAATACACACTCATATTCCTTCTGCAGGAGCCGGACCTCCCTGTTCTGCGAACATATAGAGATGAATTGGGTCAGACCTTGCCCCCAGGGACTTTAAAATTGTGGAGTAACAGATGTGTATGTCATTGACTGGCACACATGGTCACTAGAGATGCCTGTCATGGCCTCCCCACCCCCATCAACCTCCTGAGAGACGAGGCCTCCAGATTTACTGGGGCTGAATAAGAATGTTCAACCTGCTTAGGAAATGAAATTCAACTTGTTCTCTTTCTTTCTCTCTTTTGCGCTCTCCCCCGTTCTCTATCACTTGCTATATCATAACGCATCTAACCACCTACTGGGCTATGTTTTCTCTAGCCCCTTCCCTACTACCATTTTGGAAGCTGTACATTCTACTCCCAGTCTTTCAGTGTTGACCCTTTAAGCATTTAAGTGTTTGTTTAACTGTATTCTTTGCTAAAAGCTTAAAGGGAACTAGTATCTTTCTTCTCCTGCCCTCGTATTCCCCCCCCTCCCCCCCTCCAGACCTCTTTGTCTAAAATGGAAGCCTGTTTGCAAACACGAGAAAGGCACTGTAGCTGTTCTCTACTTGATAGCCATGTGGAGCAGTAAGGAAGGTGTGGAGGGAACTGAGGAGACTACAGGGGAGCCACAAACAGAGAGCTGCTGGGTCCCAGGGCAGGACACCAGAGCCAATCACAGATGGCTGCCCAAGAGTGGGCTGTGGCCAGGGCAGTGCTCGGTGGGTGACTGCAAGAACCCATGCACAGCCTGAGGGCCAGGTGGCCCTGCCCACAAGCCCCCCACTCTTCCTGAAAGAGAAACTTCAGGCCACCTGCTCCCTGAACCCTGGCCACCAATGGCCCAGTGACTGAGAGAGAGAGAGAGCCATTGCCCAACTCATTGTGGGGCTCCCCCTTGGAGGACACCTCCCCACCTGCCCTAGGGCCCCAAGCAGGGAGTGGGGAGGGGCTCCCATGCTCTTTTTTGGGGTGAAAACTAGCACACTGGAGCACCCCAGCCTGGGAAGACACAGTGGATATTCCTGCAACACCCACTCAAGGGTTCTCAGCTCTCCCTTTTCCTTCTATTCTTTGCCTTTCATTTAACTGGGCCAAGAATCATGCCGGTGACAAACCTTCCCACAGGAAAGAGAAACTGGGATGAGACCTGAAACCAGAAAAAAGCCAGAACCAGAGCCTGCAGCCTTAGCAGGTCCTCAAATCCCAGAAAGCCCTGCAGAGGATCTACCCAGGTTGCCCCTCCAGGCCAGCCTGTCCACTTACATTTGTGATTCTTCTGGAACCAGCTAGCCAAGCTAATATAGAATATTTTTCATTCCCTACTCAGGACCTAGAGTGAGCTTTTTAGAATGTAGATTGGGTCTTAGCCTTCCCCTTTATAAAGCCCCTGGATGACTTCCCACCCCTGCCTCCTTTAAATAAAGCCCAATTCCTTACCGTGCCTCACAGGGCCCCACGTGTGTTAGCTGCTGGCTGCCTCTTCGGCCTGATGCCTGACACCATGCTGTTCTTCCCTTTCTACACCACCCGGGCCCCGCAGGGCCAACCTGCGCTCCCTGAACTGCTGGTCTTGGTCTCCTTGCCAGGCCTCACCCTTTGTACGAGCTGGTCCCTCAGCACGAAACACCCCCTCTCCTCTTGCCCCGGCTCGCTCCCGGCTTGCTTCGTCTCATCCTTCAAATTTCAACTTATATGTTGCCTCCTTGGAGAAGCCTCCCCCTCCAACCACCTACTGAAATGAGGCACCACCCATATATTTTCTTTCCCCAGCACCATCACCCTCTCTTTGCGGCACTTCCCCCAATGGTGATTTGCTTGTTTTCTTGTTTATTGTTAGTCTCGCCCCCCAAGGCTGTAAGTTCCACTGAAAAGGACCCCGCCTTGTTCACTACTGTTTCCCCAGCACCTAGAACAATGCCAGGCTACCTATAAGCTACTCAGTAATTATTTGCTAAATGAATGAGTGGATTTATTAAATAACCATTTATTGAGCATTCCAAGGGTGTGGTGAAGAGTGAGTGAGGCAGTACTTTGCAAACATGAACGGCTATCATTGTCAGCATCATCATCATTTCTAGTTGAGATGAACTTGCAGACCTGAGCATGGGCCAACCACCAGCCAGTTTTGCCAGGCTGGTTATTTCCAGAACAATCTGAACAACAGCAACCATTGAAAAGGTCAAGGTTTCGCCACACTTGGCACACCAAGGATCATTTACAGTCTGATCATTTGGATTAATTTCTTGACTTGGTTTGATCTGTTTTTGTCAAGCAAGCAAATATATATTGATATTTGCAAAAAGCCTTCTGCATGTGGTGCCCACTAAAATATGGCTGCATTTTCCATAGTAATTGTCTCTAGAAGCTCATTCCCAGCTGCGCTGGCTCATTTAGCTAATCTGCAGTAAGTATGGTATTGATCCAAGCAGCAAGGGAGGAGCGCATTAGCCAGGCCCACAGAAGGGTCATTACTTTGGCTGCATGGTCACTTCACAGACTTGGCTGAAGACTAAAAGCCACACTGAGAAATCAGCCTTCTGCCCTGACCTCACCCCAACCACCACCACACTTACTCGCCCAGGCAGTGGCATCTGAGCTGGCCACAAGGAGAGTGGCAATGTGATGACATTTCAAGAAGACCTTATCCCTCCTAAGAAAAAGCTCTTATCATTCATTTTTTTATTCATTCATAACTGACAATGTCCTCTAAAAATGATACTACTCAATGCTCACCAAGATGCATTAAAATTGATATTTTTATATAGTTATATATGCCTATAAATGTGCAGAAATAGGGGATTGGTTAACTGAATAAGCTACTGGACATCTTTTCAAAGAATAGTCTTCAGTCATGGGAAAGTATGTGTGATTTAGGAAGTAGGGGATGGGGAGGAAGCAGCTTTCAAAACAGTGTGGACATTTGGTACAACATCATCTCAAAGTGTTTAAAACTAAATTTGCACATATGCATAGAAAAATTACTGAGTTGATGAAAGAGGTGGTGGATGTTCAGGGAAATGTATTATCCTCTATCCAGTCTGTATTTGAAATATTTCACCATAAAAAATGAATAAAAAATAAAGATTGAACACATATATGCGAAAATATCGGTAGCAGATGCAGGCTCCCAGGTTGTTTTTATTTTCTTCTGAGGGAGTGTCTATATTTTTCAAACTTTCTTAAATACACTTGAATTCTTTTTAAAGAGGCCCCCCCCCCAAAAAAAAGCAATAAAACTTCCTTTACAAATAAAGCAACTGTCACACATGGCGGCCAGTTGGTTAGGGCTGGCATGTGCAGGGTCTGGGAAGGTGTGATGGAGGAAAGAGCTAGCTAGGGAAGCAGAACAGGTTTTCCAGGAAGGAGGAAAGCTCAGAGGCAGGGAAACCTATTATTATTTGGAAAAGTTGGTGAATCCTCTTGATTGGCTGGTTAGAACCTGTGAAAGGTAGACCAGACTAAAAGGGTCCGGAGGATCCAGAATCAGAGGACTGGAAACCATAAAAGGAGGGTGGGGAGGGACCCGAGGGCATTGGTGTGCAGAGGAGCTCTCTGTGTTAGAATGGTCACTGCAGGCTGGAGCAGAGGATGGTTGGATGGCCACCCTACGAATACGGCATCTAGTAGAGAGGCTAGAATATGGCCAGGTGTGAAATAAGTGGGCCAAGCCCGGGGAAGTGGCAGTTGGGCCACCCAAGGAACATTCCCCAAGGCCCAGCACAGGGTCCCTGGGGAGGTGATTAAGGGCTCCAGCGGAGGAGCCAGATTGCCTGGTTTGATCCTGGCTTCACCATTCACTACCCGTGTGACCAGAGGCAAGGACAAAACCCTTCTGTCCCTCAGTGTTTTCATCTGTATAGTGAGGATAATAATAGTACGCTATCATAGAGACGTTGAGAGGATGAGTCAATAGATGTGGAACACTTGGGAACAGGGCCTCGTATAAGGTAACAGTGCAGGTTAGCTGGCATCATTTCCTCCGACCGGAGGTCCATCCACAGTGCCCCGTGCCACAGTAGCATGTTGCCTGCAGGACCACCTGAATCAGCAAGCGGCATAAGCCAAGGCACAGTGTGTGGGTTCTGTCACTCCAATCCTCCCCATAAAAGTTGTCAAAAGAGTTAAAATGTTGACAAAGTCAAGAGTAGGAGAGACTAGAAGGATGTTGTAGAAAGTGTCAGTGACCCAAGCTCTGGTCACAGCATTGGCATTAACTGCCAGATCAGAAGTCAGGGTGAAGATGATTGTCCTGGAACAAAATCCCTAGGTCCCTGACAGGATAGAGCCTCCTGTCCTGGGCACAGGGCCCGTCTCTTCTGACTCCAACTGCAGCCTGTGGCTGGGAGGTTATCCTGGGCTGCTTCCCTTATCTAAACTGGCCTTTAACAGCACCTGTCGTGGGGCCGAGGTCCATCTGCTCAGAAGGAAATAAACTAGAACTACTCCAGTTACCACCACACGAACTCTGCACCTACCATCCCTAATGCAAACTGCACGTGGCGTCTGTAAAAAATCAAAGTTGGGGTCAGAGCTGCCTTTGGTCTGAGGGAGCAGGAGAGGGTGGTGGGAGGAGCCACGTCCCCAGGATCCCTACCTCCTCTCCTATCTTCAGACCCACAGGAGTGATAAACAGGCTCATTCCAAGGCAAAGGAAATGCACAATCAATCCACGCCTTTAGGGCCGGGCTACAATTTAAGGAGAGGAGAAGAGAAGATAAATAAAAAGGCCTGTTTTCGAGAAAGCCATTTAAGCCCAGAGAGAGGCCGTAATAATGTGCGCACCAGCTCTGCTTACATTCGTCCCTGGCTCTCTCAAAATTGCCCTGAGATAATCAAAAGGAAGTGAAGAGGAACCACACAGACTCCAATTGAGAAGAGGATGTGGTAATTAGCACCCGATGCCTGGACCCCGCTGTCAGGCAGAGCAGTTGGTCACCGAGGGGCCTCCTGCTGTCTTCAGTGGCAGAAGACACTTCGGCTCTTCCTATCTCACCCTGAAGTCGGAAAGCACAGAACTGACACATCCATGGCTGTATTTCTAAAATCATCTCTCAAAGAGATAAATGACTTCCTCCGGCCGGCGTTGTCCGACCCGGGTCTGGGAATAGATAAATTCATTTACTCAGGAGCTAAATCTCCATTTTTCTTCCGATGCCATCTATAATCCCAACTCTTTCACTGTTTGAGACATTTGGAGTGATGAATGTGTTCCAGTCATGGGGCGAGAGGTGAAATCCTCACTGGGAGGACGGAGCGGCCGATCTGAGAGCCAGGCCCACATGACAACCTGCTCTCCGGGCCGGCTGAGTTCCAGAGGCCACCACACAGATGGGTCCCCCGCAAGGAACTGCACTAGGCTCCAAGTGCGTGTGTCATACCCACACCAGGCCTGTCTACCCAGGCCTGCTCCGCAGAACAGCAAAGCCCCTTCCATGTCCCCTGCAATAGGAGACAAGGACTGGCTGGGACCAGAGGAAGGCCGGACAGGCAGCATGGCTCTGCCAGACAGTCCAAACTCGGCTCCTGCAGAAAGACTAGACTTGGGCCTATTGCTGGTAATTCCTCCTGGGGATATTAACAAAGCAAGGCTGCCAAAGTTACCCTCTTCTGTCTCTTCGCTGCCCTTTCAAGGCCCATGGATCAGGGTCATCCAAACTACACAAGCTACAGTATCCTCATCCATAAAACGGGGATCTTAATTCCTACCCTGCAAGGATTCAGAGAGGCCAAGCATGGACACTGGTAAGAGGCACAGGTCATTATTATTCTGCCCTAACCCATCAGATCGCAACAGGACACCTGGCCCAGAGGGTCTCCCACTGGCCCAGAGGGACACCTGGCCCAGAGGGTCTCCCACTGCACGAAGCCATCACTGGGGAGCCATAAAATAAATACCAAATGAAGCATGGTGCCTGCCTTCCAACCTGGACCAATTATATCCCACCTCTGCCAGTGTGGCTGGCATCGGTATTTCTCAATGTGCCGCCAAGGGCCGAGAAGCTGTGGTCCAGTATGCTCACTCGCTCACTCCTTTCCTCAGACCCCAGGGTCAGCTACTTGTCAGGCTCTAAATGATCAACACATGCTTGTTGGCTCAGGGGCAGCCCTGCAGTGGCCTTCCCAGGAGAGGCAGAGGAATGATGACATACTGGTTAAGACACATCAGTAGGGACTGTGGCTTGAAGCACACAGGCTGACGACAATGTAGCAGATGTTTATTAAGCCCGTTTGAATGCAAGGTGCTGTACTGCGTGCGTGGCGGGTATGGATTGTGTCTCTTAATCCTTCTCACGGCCCTTGAGGCGGCACTGTTAGGAAGATAGTTTTCCCGATGGGAGCACCGAGGCTTAGGGGCTCCCATGTGGCAGAAGGGAATTTTGCTTCTGGCCTCAGGCTGGGGCATGTTCCTCACCTTATCTCTCTGTGCACCAGTTCCTGTCTCGGTTAAGGAGGGGGCCCATGAGCCCCAGCCCCAGCTTTGAAGTCGATGAAGGGTGCATGCTTGGCTAACAATCAGGTGTGCATTCACACCTGTGCTTTTCACCATGCCTGGGCCCTGGCTTTGAGCTGATGATGGCAAAATGAGGCAGGCTCCCAGAATGGCGACCTGGATGGTCAGGGTCCTGATCTCAGAGAAAAAGATCTTCATGACTGTAATACACCGGTTCAGCCTGAGATTAAGCTGTGGAGTTTCTTCCCCATCAGTCCTTCACGGGACGCCCCACTGAATGTTGCATGTGGGTGTGTATGTGTATGTATGTGGGTGAGCTGTCCAAGGTCACTTGCCACTTACTGATAGAGCTCAGGATCCCAGGATGCTGGACTCAAAGTACAGTGCGTCTTTTCTTCAGACAGGGATACTGAAGGAGCTCTGGCCAAGGGCAAGTTCTTCCAAGATAAATAAGCCTCCTGGTCCAATCTGGACCTGGACTTTTGGCCTTAGCTCAGCCTCGTGGCTGCAGGGTGGACACAGAGGCTTGCTGCTTAACATCTGTTCCAGTCCCTTCCAGTTGGCCTTCCTGTGCTATAAAGCCAGGAAGGCCCAAAGCCACATTTACTGGATGCCCTTGCAGCTGAGGGTCCAGATGTGATTTAGCTTCAGCCAATCAGATGCACCTGAGCAGTGCATGTGGCAGGTGACAGGGAGGCAGGGCTTCGTGTCTGCTGCTGCTGCCCCTTCAGCTCGTGCTGCGTTATTTGCAAGAGCCATCATATGTCAAGAAGCACAGCCGAGGCACCACTGCTTTGCAGCTGTGGACCCAGCACAGTCTGCCACTCTCCGGACTGTGGCAGAGGTGGGGCTCCTCTGGCAGGCCGGTTCTGCGGTGTTGTTCTGGGAGTCGTTTCTGCAGACCCAGCCAACAGTCTACTCCTCTCGCCCTCCAAACAAACAGTAAGCACCTAGGTCCCAGTCTTAAATCCCATTCTTCTTAAACAGCTAAGGTTCCTTCTATTATTGGCAACTAAATTTATACTCTACCAACTTACCTGGCCTTGACAGTGAGACCCACATGAACAAGGGGAGGCAGTACTGCACTGAACCAGGGGCCGGAGACGCAAGCTCTGCCTCCAGCCTGCAGCGGGCACTTGGGTGAAACACTTGCCTAATTGGAGCCTCAACCTCCACATCTGTAAAGTGAGGACCACCCCCATTGGGCTTTCAGCAAACACCAGTCCCTCAGTGAGGCTCATCACCTCACTGAGTCTCAGCCTGCTCAACAGTAAAATGGGGACAATAAGTGCTGCTTTGGTTACTCTCAGGGTTTGGGGAGAAACAAATGTGATAAAGGACTAAAAGCCTCTGGTCACGCATAGACCCGGCTGTCAGGGATCGTCACCCAAGGAATGGAGGTACGGGGCTGGGGGAGGGGGGACTCTTCCACAACTCACCCCAAGGTGGGCATTTTGCCCCCTTGCCCCTTGTTTCCTGTCTCTCACTGCGCCCCCCCCCCTCCCCAGCCTGTTTGGCATCCCCTTGACATCTCCCCTATCTTAGGCTTTTTTATCCTGGCAAGCAGAGGCAGAGGGGGTGCCCAGATACAGGAGGAAAGGCCCTGAGCAGTGAACCTCATTCCTGTTCTCTGGGCAGCAGAGCTGGAAATCCCCACAACCTGGGTTTGGCCATCAACCTGCGTGGCCGAGGTACTCCCCCCTTTTGTTTTGGGTCAGGTCTCTTCGCACTGTGGAGCTGCTGCTGCCATCCCACCGCCGGCCCTGTGAGGAGTTCCATCCCATTAACGCCTCCACGTCACCATGGCAACACAGGCTCCCAACTCTCCCAAAGATGGGAGATAGGAGTGCCTGTGCCAGGGCAGGCCTGCACCCTTTCTCCAGACATGCAGGACAGCCAGAGACCTCGACTCGTCTCCAGTCAGGATAGCTGCCTTGCCTGATCTGCTGGGCGCCCAGTGCCTTCCTCCCAGGAGCTCCCGTACGCCCCAGACACCCACAGCCGCTGAGTGTGTTAGCCAATGGCTTTCAGCTTATTTTAGGTCAAGTTTCTCCATGACTATGGACCTGTCTTTTCTCCCCACAGCTCTGAAACCCAAGCAGGCTCATAGCAGAGCCGGGGCGCCACAGTAACACTATGTAGCTGTAGGCTGTACAGTCTCAGCTTTTCATTGTCTCCCCAGGGTAAACCTCTGAAGTCTGTACCGCCATTTCTCCCATTTTACAGAAGAAATTGAGAGGTTAAGTAACATGTCCAAGGTCACACTGCCATTAAATGAAGACAATATTTGAATTTGGGGCTGTTTTTAACTTGGTGTATCTGACACTTAGGTAGTTCTTACAATATGCCAGGTGCTGTTCTGTGCTGTATGCATATTAACTCTTTTAAACCTCGTAACAATGCTATGAGGCAGATACTCTCAATAGCTTCACCTTACAGATGAAGATATCAAGGCACAGAGAAGTTAAGTAACCTGCCCAGAGTCACACAGAATGAGGTAGAGACTGGATTCACGCCCAGGCAGTTTGGCTCCTGAGTTTGTGTCGGGAACCACTATACCATGTGTGATCATAATGCTAAGGTTATAATATAACTCCCAGCTGCACCCCACCCCACCCTGAAGCCAAGAAATTGACTACCTGACCACCTCTTGTAGCCATGCCTGGCTTTGCTCACTGAACTGGCCGGCCTCGCAAACCAAGCAAAAACTGGCTAGCTTTGAGGATTTTATCTTCCCAACCATCCTGCATCTTTCTTTTCCAATTTCGCTCACTCTCAAAGTAATCTCACGTTTCCACTCATTGCGCTGGGCCTTAAAAGACTCCCATTTGGAACAACAGCTGGGAATTGTCTTCCTTTAGAGAGAAGAGCCTTCCAGTACCCTCACAAGGGAAGTCCCCCTTGTCCTCCCACACTCAGACTGTCTCCAAAGACCATTAATGCAATCACTTAACAAGAGGCCGGCTCTAATGGAAAGGAAGAAAGAGGAGGAGCATTGTTAGCGGTTTGAAGGGGAGAAGAAATCATAAAATCCATCAAACCTGTATTTGTCTCATTAAAAGTGTTTCTAATTTATAATGTCCTGGAATGCAGTTGCCGCCCAGCTGTGCGGGCCTGGTAGTGCTGCCTGGTGCACACCCCCCACCACCGCTCCTGGGCCCCCTCTCCCACCTCGCTGGGACTGCCATCAATTTCTGCTCATCAGCGGCACTTACAGTAAATGGATTCATTTGTGGCAATGGGAGCTGAGAGACAAAGGTGACAATATAATTAAGGTTTTTAATTCTATGCCTGAACAGTTAAGTCCAGAACTCATGATAATTAGCTGGCTGTAATGAAAGATCTTTAATCGTTATTTTCCCTTTGTTTCCTATAATTGTTCATTTTGGCCAACTACATTTGTCCTTTCATTTGAGTCTGGCTGCAGTTTTGTGTCACTTCCATTATTCCTATAAACTCCAAAGAAAATATGTCGTGGGCCGGTCCTTTACAAAATCATGGCGAGATGACACAGGGGGCTCGTCCTTGCACAACTGCTGACTGGGGGGCTGGTGGCTACTTTCCGGAGGGAAGGAAAACTGGGCTCAAAACATCCACAGGCCTGGGGATATGTCTACATAAAAGCAAGCACTGGCAAGGGAATGAAAAACAATGGGCTCTTTACAGCTGAATTGGCCACAGGAGTCGGTGTATGGAAGGATGATTGTTAGCAGACAAGTGCTGATTCTAGAAAGCATGTATTGTTTTTTCCCCTTATAGCATTGCGATTGTCAGGATGCCTCTTACAACTGATGTGCATATTTAATGTCATGCCGCTTCTTGGTATTTCCTGCAAAGTTATAAATGAAATCACAGTATTTCTTATAGTTGATGATGGCTTAGACTTGAAAAAAAAGATGGTAAAGCATCATTCATACAATAAATATTTATTAAGGACTTATCACATTACAGGCTGGGTGCTGAGAATGTGGTGATGGGTAGAAACTGGCCAGTCTCTGCTCCTGTGGTCTCTACAGTCTAGAGGATCATCAGTTCAACCTCCTGTCCAACCATGGCTGGCCAGCTACACAGGACATTTTTCACTTGCTGTGTGGACTGTTTGGACCCTGCTTCAACTATGGATCTAGGTAGCCAGATTTCTGGTAGGCAAATGATTCTCAGAAACCAGAACATGGAAGCAAGAGGTTGGGGGCTTATAGCATGGGAATGGAGGAGCCCAGAAACCTGAGTTGTGTCTCACAGCTATCCAGGACTAGAGAGGGAATTTGAGTGGCAGTATTGTAATGGGAAAGGAAAACTGGCCTCAAGCACTTAAGGAACCCAGTCGGATGTGGGAGGCACTTGGGTGGGAGGCCTGTGTGGCTTGTGACACATTCCATGTCCTTTCTCTCCTCCCTCCACTGCTGATCTGAGTCCTGACAGTTGCTCTCCCAAGGCCACATGGTGAAGGCATGTATTTCTGGAGAGGATTAGGGCTAATCTGTGCCTCCTCTGATGCACAGCCCTTCAGCTCAAGGTTCTGAACATTGTCTTGTCTAAAACTCCCTTTGTTCCAGTTACAGTGAACGGGAAAATCAAGCCACCCCAATAAAAATCTTCTTCCTCTTCCCCAATCCATTCTACACACAAAATCAGAGTGATTGTTTTAAAAGCACATGGCCCTTCCCTGTACAAATCTTCAGTGGCTTCCCAGTATCCTTTGGAAAAAATCTAAATGGAAAACACCCAGAGACCGGCATTACCTGCTCCCCTCTGCCCTCCCCTTGGGCTTTCCTCTTGGCCTGGCTGCCCCGCCCTCGCCCTCACTGTAGCAAGCTCATTTCAGCTCCAGGCCCTTCTCCAACCTCCAACCACTTTTGCTTACTGAATGAGATCCTTTCAAGGACAGCTCAAACGGCGCCTTCAATCTAAATTATGCCCCCATAATTTTGTTTCTTGTCATACTTATAACAGTGTGTAACTGTAGAGTAAGCTGAGAGTTGGTTTACTTCCTTTTTCCATTCCTATAGACTGTAAGGTCCCTAAGGGAAGGGTCTGAAACAGTATCCTCAGTACCTAGAACAGCGCTTGGTACTGGTAGTGCGGAACACATGTTGTTGAACAAAAGCACAACGAAACCAGACCCACAAAACTAATCCTTGAAGGCCTCTCTCTAAATGAAAAAGGACCCAAGGCAACGGAAACCCCTTGAAGAGCGAGATCTGGCCACCAAGCCTGGCTGGTTGGACCCCGGGGCGGCCTTCCTTGGTGGGCGGAGCAGACCAATCAGCTCAGTTCCAGGGGCGGGCTTTTCTGTAGTACACCTCCTCATTGGCCACCCACCGGTAGTTCCACCTCTGCACTCTGGGCCGGGCTCTGCCCACTTGGGAGCATAGGGTGGGGACCAAATGGGAGTACTAGGAAGGGGGACCTACTTACTCTTAGCAAGAATCCGAGAAATAGCACAGGTGCAGCTGAGGCAACCTTACTGACTCCAGTTCACAGGCTAACCCTTGCTTCCTGCTTTAATCTCTTATGCACAGGAAGATTTACTCCTGGCGAAGAGCACGTTCACACATTAATTCCGTCAACAAACACCCAACACATGCGTGCCAGACTCTGTACTAGGTGCTGGGGGACAACCAGTGAACCAGTCCAGTCAGGTGTCAATTGTCCCAAATGTAGCCCACACACACATACACACATACACACACACGAATGTCTTCACAGCCCTCCATTCAAGGTTAATCCTCAACTTCTACTTTCTGTCCATTCTCTCTTTGGACCGTCTCAGACACTCTGGGCTTAGGGCTGCTGACCCCAAGTGTGGGAGGTTCTTGTTTACTCAGATGTCCTTCCTGATTTCCAGTCTAGTTGCATACTTTTTCCACGGTTCCCCTCAAACACAACACATCATTCATTCATTTATTTATTCAAAAAATATTTAGTGATCACCTACTATGTGCCAGACTCTGTACTAGGAATAGTGCTGTGAACAAGGGTCTCCTATACGCTAGTTGGACAAACACAAAAAACAAGTATGTGAGTGTGATTATTCCCCATAAAATAATCACTGCTGGAAGGAAAGAAGCTGAGCCCGACTGAAGAGGTGGTGTTGAGTGGATGGTTCTGGTCAGAGAAACATCAAGTCTCCCCAAACTTGTTCCCCCTTTTCTATCAGTGGCATCTCTGGCCTCTCAGTTTTCTTGAGCAGAAAACCCAGAGTCCCCACCTCTTCCCAGTCTGGCCCTGTTGACCCTATTCGCATGTCCCTCTTGGGCCAGTCTCTTCTTTGCTCACATTCAGGCCACCTCTGTCTTATCTTGACACTTGCGCCCTTCTAATTCATCTTCACCCATCGCTGCCAGATTGGCCTTCCAGAAACACACTTCAGACCACGCCACTCTCCTGCTTAAAGATCTGCAGTTGTTACCAAGTACTCTCAGAACAAATTCCATTATTCATAGACTGATAATCAGTGTTCTCACAACTTTAACCAACCACCCCCAATCTTATTTCTCATGACAATATTTTGTGCCCCTAAAAGCCTAACCAGGCTGTATATTCATGGCATTTTACTGCCCCTATACTTCTGCTCATGCTGTTCCCTTATCTGGAATGCCTCCCTCCTTCTGTGTCTAAGTGCCTATGACACCTGCTGTGTAACTACACACACCCATCACCATGATCCTGTTTCCTTCTCTGAAGGCCCGTAGCACTTCACCTGTTCCTTTCTTGGCCCCCAAACAGATGATGAGCTGCTTCAGGACAAGAGCTCTGTCTGATCCACGTGGCCCTCTGTAGCAGTGGGTGGGAGGGATGACTTGTGAGGGTTAGGAACAGGCTCCAAATTCCAACTCTGCCACCTGTGAACTGTGTGACCTTGCGTCATTTGATCCTTGTGTGCCTCAGTTTCCCCCTCTGTGAAATGGGGATTGACTGGGTTGATTATATACATGATATACTTAAGCAGTGCTTGACTCATCCTATTAATGATTATTATGGAAGTAACTAATAGTGGATAGATAGACGAGTCAGATTCGGCAGAGGCGGGTTCCAGTTCAGATCTCAGGGAGGACCTTGGGATGGACCACCCCTGGGTCATTCCTCCCCAACCAGGTTTCCCCTCCTGGCTGACAGGACCCAGGAGGAGACCAAAGCCAGCTGAATATCCTCCTCCCCTCAAAGAATTTGGGAAGATACAGCCCCTTTACACGCATGCTAGCCCCACCTCCATCCTGTGATTAAGCCCTGTTTCTCAGTGGTCAAGGTTACCCAATCCCCAAGGTTGCCCAGCCAGCTGGGAGTCAGGCACCATCCTCAGCTTTCAGATCCCAAGCAAGCTGGTCATGCTCTTCTCACTATTCTTGGAGCTCGCAGTGCACGTGGGCCAGCTATGCAGGGTGAGGGCCCAGGCTTCCTCCCTCCCCAGGAGGGCTAGAGTCCATTCACAGCGTGCTGGGAAGCCGGGAGCTCACCATCACCTCGAGCAAGGCCCTCCTCACCTAAGCAGTGAATCCCTCACTGCAGTGCTCATTTGGCACACCCACTCTCTGTGTGCCGGCCTGCCACAAGGTGACTTCAAGGTCCTCTGTGATTCCCATAGAGGAACCCAGACCTCCCTCCTGCCTCCAGAGGAAACTTCAGCAAGTCTCATTGCCTCCTTGCCCCTGTGCATCCCCTTTCTGTAGAATGGGGGTGCACCGAAGCCTTGCCTCCTTCCCCACACAGCTGCTGGGAAAGGACTGGGGCACTGGACCACGGGGGGATGGAGGGGACTAGCCCCACCGGAGACCACTCATCTCAGAGGGATGAGATGTCAGACCCTGCTCCACCTCCAGCACCAGCCCCCAACCCTGATGACTCTGCCCCGGAAGACATCCCTCCTCAGAAGCCCCAGTCACCCTGGCCTGTCTGCCTCAGGTACTCAGCCAGGCAAACAGCATCCCTTCACAGCCTCTTCATTACTTCCTGAGCACCTACTATGTGCTGCCCCCAACAGAAAGACAGCCACTGTCTTGAGAGTGATCTGTGACCATCCACTTTCTAGATAGAGCTCATTTAAGGCCACAACTGTGTCTGACTCTTGATTTCGGCTCAGGTCATGATCTCATGGTTCATGAGATCAAGCCCCGATCAAGCCTGCCTGCTTGGGATTCTCTGTCTCCCTCTCTCTCTGCTCCTCCCCTGCTTTTGTACGTACGTTCATTCATTCTCTCTTTCTTTCTCTCTCTCTCTCTCTCTCTCTCCCCCTCCCCATCTCTCAAAATAAATAGATCTTAAAAACTTTTTTTAAAAAGCCTCATAACTGCTGTAAGAGCTGCATCATTATCACCTCCCCTTTACAGATAAGAAAACCGAGCCTCAGAAAGGTGACATTACTTCTCCAAGGTCACATAATCTCTGAGTGGTGGGACTGAGATTGAAACCCACATCAGTCTGGTTTCAGAGACCACCTGGACTGCCTTGGGCTACCACCCCCCCCTCAGGGCACTCACTTCAGAAGTCACCTGGGACAGACAAAGGCAAAAGGTACCAAGAACCTTGACAGAAGAGCTGCTCCTCTCAGCGGGCACAAGGGTCTGAAAGGCAGGAGCTGGTTGCGGGTCTCAAATCCATGGCTTCAGCCCCTTGCCAGAGCTCACTTACAACCGTAAAACTGGCCCAGGCCCGGCGAAGGGGTTGGGAGGGACAAACATAAGCCAAGCCAGGCCCCAGTCTTCCCCCTTCTTCCCCCCACCACAGCCACTGCCCGAGTTCCCACTGCCACGCTCTCTCCTTGTGGACCTCATGTGCTCCCGTCTCTCTCTAGATCAGGCTTCCTAAGACCTCATTCGCCCTGACAATCTCAGCCCATCCCCTGCCACCCCCCAGCCCTGAACACTTTCCCCCGGCAGCCTCACCTCGTGCATCCCACTCTCCCCACACTGTGTCCTCCCCCAGGCCTTTGTTGATGCTGTCACCTCCACCTGACATGCTGTCCTCTCTCCCACTGTCCTCTGCCTGGCTGCCCCCTATGGGCTGGGTCAGATGGCTCTCTTCCGCCCCCCACAATGCTCCCACCTTTGCACTTACCACACCCCTTTATTATTAGCTGGCCCACCGGACCCCACCTGTCTCCACAGAAGCAGAGACCGGCTCAGCCACCAGTGGCCCCAGTGCCAGGACAGGGCCTGACACATCAGGAAACACTTGTGATAAGAATAAATGAATGAAGACTGTGAGGAGCTGGCCAGTCCAGAGGCAGGAGCACCCCACCAAGCTGGGCTTTCCAGTCCTCCAATAAACATCTCATGAGCCCCTTCTCTGTGCCAGGCCCCGGGCTAGACGCTGAGGCACCAAGTCATGTGAGAGACAGACCCTGCCTCCGGGTTGCTCACCTGCTGCCAAGGAGCCCAGAGGATACAGTGATTAAGAACACAAGTTCAAATCTCATCACCACCACTTACTAGCTTGGTGACCTTCCACCAGTGTCCTACCCTCCTTGTGCCTCCGTTTCTTTAGCTATAAAATGGAAACAATAAGCGCAGCTACGGCAGAGGGTGATTTGAAGAATAAACAAAGCAGCATGTGAACGTGGTTTTGGAATGGTGCCTGGCACGTGACATGTGCACAGATCATGTCAGCTCTCTAGCTCGAGGCTGGTCCCCTGCCCTGGGAGTAGCCTCCCTCAGGTGGACACCTGCCATAGAATGCCCTATGCCCTCGATCCCCTCCCCCTGGGGGCCAGTGAGGCAGAGCCGTAAGAGCACAGGCTGAGAAGTCACCCAAAGGGGAATGTAAGGCCTGGCTCTCCCAACTAGCTGTGTGACTTTGAGAAAAGATATATGTGAAATGGACCATTTCCCCCAGAAACCAGCAGAGCCTCTGTGTTCCCTTAGGACGAGTAGGGAAGGAAAGAATAACAGCTCTGCCTGCTTCACAGAGTGCTGTGAGGATAGAACAAGCTAGTGGATGCAAACGTCCTTGGTGAGCTGCACGGGGAGTACTGTAATCAGAGCACTGCATCTAGCGCAGCCGGGCAGGCTAGACCAGGCTTGTGTGTGCACAAGGGCATACACACTATGCCAGAATCCAGGGACAGGGAGCTGCTGGCAGAGGCGGGGATGAACGGAGGGGGACAGACGCCTGACACCTTCACAAGCAGGCCTGCAGTGCGCTTTGGGAACACACCCTGAGGAGGCCCCATCCTCTGACCCCTGAGGCTGATTTCTGGGGCCCTGTCCCCAGTGCCTGCCACGATCACCATGACAGTGAGGGCCGCTCCTGGGGACTCACCCTGGCTGCAAAGCTGTCTCTGTGCCCTTGAATCTATTAAACAGAGCAATGTGATTAATTATTTTACTGTCTTTATGGCGTCAACTTTAACTTGCTTCACATCCAGATTTCCAATTACATAAGCCAGAATCTTAAACTCGGGAGGACATGTATTATTGAACTATTTAGAATCGGAGTTTTTCAGAGCAGAGAAAGCTCTGCCAGGCAAGAGCCACGCAACCAAAATGAATGATTCAGGGAACCAGAAGACAATCTTTCCATAAGGAGGGGTGTGGGGTGCAAAAGCAGGAGAAGAACGGAGAGGTTGAGTCTGAATCAAAGGTGGCAAACCATCTCTGCTGAAGGCCAGAGACCCCCAAGGAGAAGGCAAACCATTTGAGGGGTGGGAGTCAAGGGGGACACGCTCATGCAAAAAATAATCCGATTTGGTTGGTTGAGGGAGCTCTTCTCTTTTTGCCTTCAAACTACTTACAAAAATTTGTATTGTGATCTACTTGATATATAACATTACATTAGTTTCAGATATATAACATAATGATTTGGTATTTGTATGTACTGTGAAATGCTCACAGGGATTCTAGTTAACATCCATCATCTCACGTGGTTACAATTTTTTTTCTTGTGATGAGAACTTTTAAGATCTACTCTCTCAGCAACTTTCAAATATACCACACAGTATTGTTAACTATAGTCACCACATTGTACATTACATCCCCGTGACGTATTTATCTTATAACTGGAAATTTGTAGCTTTTGACTTCTTCACGCGTTTCTCTCACTTCCCAACCCCTGCCTCTGTAACCACCAATCTGTTCTCTGTATCTACAAGATCATTTTTTTGTTTTGGGTGTTTTTTTTCAGGTTCCACATATAAGTGAGATCATATGGTATTTGTCTTTCCCTGTCTCATTTATTTCACTTAGCATAATGCCCTCAATGTCCATCAAGCTGTTGCAAATGGCAAGATTTCCTTCTTTTTTATAGTTGAGTAATATTCCACTGTATATATGTACCACATTTTTGGGAGCCATTCTTTGACGAATATAAAGTAACCCGGGTGAGCCCAGCCATGCCAGCTCTGGGTTTAAGATAGAATCACATCATTGCTGATGCCAATGCTTCACTGATTCATTGTGCCCCCTCCACCTGCTAATTCCACATTTCTAGCTGCTTTTGGTACCTCCTTAACTGGTCCTGGAAAGCTCATGTATTTTTACCAGCAAGTTCTATCAGGTACCACTTCATCTCCTCCTTCAGCTCCCACCAAATCATAGGAGAACACCCTGCCCCTGTTTGGGGGCCACCTGTAAGCCACCCTCCACCGGGCAGTGCCTCCTCCACCACAGATGTGCTGGGAACTGCCGGTCATCCGCAGCCGGTCTGTACCTCTATGGAGGCTGCATCTTCCCCCACTCTGCTGCTACAAGAAGGCTTGTGTTCCAGTGATTTGCAGAGGTCTGGTTAGAACAGTCCTTTTCACGCTTGCCCAGTGTAGCTCCCTCCCCACGGGCCCCAGACACAAGTCCATGGTGGACTTAGACCAGGATAAAAGTCCTCAGACAGATACTTACTCCTTGGTGATGACTCCAGGCTCACTGCCAAGCTGAGTTTATCGGCTCGCCTCAGTGCTGCAGTCAGATTCCTGGAGGACCCTCCAATCAATTCCCCAGACAGGCTCAGCTCAGGATCAAGCCAAGGCCCTGGTACAGGAACATAGAAGGGACAGAAGCAGGGAGGTCATTCCTGTTTGTTGAGCTCTAGTCACATGCCAAGGGCTAGACCATGCTGTGTCCTCATAGAAACCAATTAGATAAATGCCATTACCCCCATTTCACAAATACGGGAACTGCAGCTCAGAGAGGTTAAGTAACCTGTCCAAGGTGCCACAGCTAGTAGGTGGTATCAGGCTCTACCGAGATCCATCCCAGTTCTGTCGGATGCCAAGATTCAAGTTATAACTCTCCCTCCTGCTGCTTGTTTAAGAACATAAAACTTGATAATCCATTACCAAGCCTTTGTCTAGAGAAAACTATTCTCAACACAGAAGAAATAAATGTTCTGTTTGTTTGTTTTCTGCAAAGGAAGCAGAGGAAAGAATTATCATCAACAAACACAGGCACAGGTTTGTTCCCTCCTGGAGCGTGTGTTTGCTGAAATAAAGCTGTAGACTTAAGAAGATGACCCTAGAGAAGACATCATTCCTTCTTTTAAAAGCACCTCCTGCCCCTTCTAATAGTAGAAACTGACCAGCTTTTCGTGAAACCTCGTTCTACTTCTCCTGAGCACTGAACTCGACAACATTTCCTAGAGTTCCTTAAAGTTGAGCATGGCCATGTCCCTGGTTCTGGTCAATGGAATAAGAGCAGAACCATGTGGTCTATTCATATATAAACTTCCGCAGGTGACCCTCCATGCTCATTTCCTTTCCATCAGCCTCATGCAAATAACCATCATGACCTTAACAACCACAGGTTAAAGGTGACAGGTCCAGAGAGTGATAGAGCCTGGGTCGCTGAACTAGTAAGGAGGAGGACCACCCACCTATCCACAATTTCCAGAACAGGACACCAGTTAAATGTGAATTTCAAATAAGTAATGAGTAATTTTTTAGTATAATATTTTTGAGACAATCTGGGGACCAAGGCAACAACCCCAGTAATCTCTCTGGATCAGCCGTGGACCCTCAAGATCACTGGGCAGATGGTTATTATTTGAGACCTACTTATACTAAAAAGTCATTTGCTATTTATCTGAAATTCACATTTAACTAGGTATCCTGTACCTTATCTGGCAACCTTGTCCCCATCAGGACACCGATCTAGTACTTCATGGGGTGAGACATCTGATGCCTACTGAGGCATCAGATATTAAACAATCCAGGCAGATGAGCTCAATCTAAAATGATCCCCGTTTAAGCAAGTGGACCAGCTCTTCTCTCCTGGACTCACCTGGACTGCTGTAGCTCGGTGAAGCCCATGAGGCTTCCACCTCTCTCCCCTCCATAGACCCATCTGGAACACCCAAGAGGAAGAGAACCAACTCAGTTCTTGCCTCATCCCTCACCCTGGGAGCTCTTCCCTAGGGGGTCACCAATAATTCCAGAAGGTTCATGAACAGGTGCAAACTGAGGCTCAGAAAGCCCAGAGACTAAGGGGTCAGAGGTAAAAGGGGTTTTGGGAAAAGTAGGAGCGACACTGAACTCCTCCTGGGAACATGACCAGAGCTACCAGTTTTGGCATTCACAGAGCAAGAGTCTTGGTAGATAAATGACTGGCCAGTACATGCTGAAACAGTCTGATTTAAGGAGTTACGGGCAGCAAAGAAAGTCAGGAATGTGGGATCTTGACGTCTGGTCCGGAGGCGCATGGTGGGAGTTATTGCCAATGTGACCTGGAAAAAAAGAACTAAGATTTTGGAGCTATGTAGACATAGATCAAGTCCTGGCTCCGTTGTTTTTGCACGGTATGACCTCAGGTATGTTCTTTTACCACTCTGAGCCTCAGTTTCCATCTCTGTAAAATGGGATAACACAAACAAGTATTGTAAAATTACCTAAGATAATGTACCCAAAGCATTTAGCTCATAGTTGGTGTGTGGTAAATGATACTTCCTCCCGAGGGTCTGACCACTGGAGAGAATAATATGCACACTTTCCCCTTTCTTCCCTCCCCTGACCCTCCTAGCCCAGAGACCACTGCAGCCAGGGGTGGGTTGAAGGAGGCATGTTTCTGATGCTGCCATCTTTCATTCTAGTGAAGGACCACAGAGTTCTTATCACCATAGAAATAGGGTTCCAAATAGAAGTTGGGTTCCAGGCAAGCCCCTCCCCCACCACAAGCCTCTCTTATAATATCACTAAAACTCTGCCCTGTATGAGCAGAATGGACTTTAAGTGGTCTAGCCTGGGACCCAATCACCACTCCCAGCCTTGTTTCTCCAGACCGGAGCCTCGCTCCTTCAGAAGGGGCTCCCTGGGAAGTTTGCATCGCGGGCATGGCAGGTGGGGCCTGGGCTCCAGCGCCCAGACGCTCGTTTCCAGCATGCCCATCGCTCACCTGCTCCTGGAAATGCTCCCATTGGCTCCTCTGGAGCCATTACCGTTCGTCATGTTTATCTGCATTTAGGTGCGGTGGGGATTCGCACACTTCGATCTGTCTTTGCTCATGAAGCAATGGCCCAAAAAATGGTAATGACGCCTCTGACGTTACAGCATTACTCCATTCTTTACACACGGGCTTGCCAGATTTAGTGACTAAGAACACAGGATGCCCGGGTAAGTGTGAATTACAGATAAACAATGAATCATTTTTTAGAAGAGGTGCGCCCCATGCTTATTTGTACCATACTTATACCAAAAAAAAAAAAAAAAAAAAGACTCATTTTTATCTGAAATTCAAGTTTAACAGTATCCTGTGTTTTATCTGACAACTACACTCACCCATCATGCCCAGGGCACCTGCATCAAAGCCCAGCTGGAGAGTTCTCATAGTCAGGCAAGAACTTGGGGTTCTCCTCTGCCAGTACATTCAAACCCCTCTTTCTCAGAAATCTGCACACACCATGCCCTTCCATGACAAGACTCCTTGCTTTTCCCTAAACACACACTCTCCTACCTCTGGGCCTTTTCCTACACCATTTCCTCTGCCTGAACTACCCATTTCTCTGTCTCTGTTTATTTTCTACTCCCCTGTTCCTTCAAAGCCAAGTTCCGGCATCTTCTTCAAAACATGCATGACTCCTCTCCCCTCCCCTTCCACAGCCCCGGGTCTCCCACTCTCTGAGGACAATGAACACTTTCACCGGAGCGGCCACTCTGTGCCGAGCTCTGTGCCAGACACAATCGCAAGACCGTGTGTGGCCGTGTGTGTCTGTGCACGTGTGTGCATGTGTGTCTGTGGAGATGTGCACAGAGCTTGTGTTGAGATGAGTTGGGAATAGCCTCACACGACTATGTTAAAATAAACATTCTTATGTATTCTGAGGAAACAGAGATGTCCACAAAGATTGTGACTGAGGAAACTTGTCCCGGCATTTTTTTTCTGAGACCAAACAAGATGAAAACAACCTGAACACCCAACAAAAGGGAAGTGGCTTGATTCGGAAGCTTGTGTACAAATGAAATGCAGTGCAGTCACTAAAATGATATTACGAAAGAACATATAATAACCGTGGTAAATATCCACGATGTATAAAAGAAGTTAATAAAACAGTGTATGCAATACTATTTTTAACATCCCTGTGACGGGACACGAGTTTGAGATATTAATCAGTTTGCTCCTACTGTCTCCCTTGTACCCCTTTAGCTCCATGGCCACCACCCCCGCATGAGGGCGTGTCATCCTCCACTCTTATCATTACCTCAGAGGGCAGTTGTCTGAATGGGACCAAAGAATAAAAGTCCCAAGTTCTTAGGTTTTAAGTTCAGAAGCCACAGCCCAAGTGTAGGACAGACAAGGCAGGAGGTGGGCACAATCCACCTTCCCACTTAGTTTAGAGAAAAGGCACTCAGGGCCCTGACACCCACCCACTTTAAACCAAATCTCACAGAAGGGGAGAAAATGCTAGAAGCCCCCAGGCAAGCGTGAAGACCCCAGAGCAGAGAGCCTCTGTGCCTGCACCCAGTGCTGGGGAGGAAGCAGTGGCTAGAGAACAGGATGGGTGATGTGGTGGACCCAGACATGAGAGGGCCAGGGCTGTCCCCAACCCCACACAGTTTTCTGCAGCCCCAAACTGCAGAGCAGGACACTCGGAAAATTCTCATGGCTCCCAAATGGGGCACTGAAGTTTGGCTGAAAGAGAAGGTTGTGAGTCAATCAGAGTTTTGTGGCCAGAATGGCCCTCAGGGTTGGGTGCAGCATACTCAGTGGGTTTTCAGCCTAAAGGGACCTGTCCACTCGGGCCAGAAGGGACCAAGAAGATAGAGGTCAGGTAACAGTGCCTTCCCACCACTTAGACTCAACTCACAGGGTGGGTCAGACAGAAAACCCTGAGCATGACAAAGCTCTTAAAACCTGAAGTCACTGAGAAGTCCCTAAATATTAATGACTTCCGTAAGACATCGCTAGATTGATATTTTTGTTTTGTTTTGTTTTTGCACCAGGCAGAACAGAGGCACAAGCAAGGAAACAGGGGCACTTACAAGAAAAAGAAAGTTACATCTGGGTGTATCCACCTTGAGCTATGAAATGCCTTCCCATGGAGCACACGTATACACTTGCATCGAACTGGAAGGCCCAGCCTTAGATGGTAACTGTGGTTAAGAACACCCAGGGATGCAGGATTTCTAATTGTTCTTCTGTGGCTTCTCTGAACTACTGGGAACCCTCGGCAGCTTCCCTGATATTCTCCAGGGTATGGCATCAAGACTATCCAATCCCAGCCCCCAAGGCCAACTCCCAGGAGTGACCTTTCCAGAAACATTTTCTAGGCTTAACTAAGCAGCACCATCTTTCCCACCAGCCGCCCACCTCCTTAACAACCTACATCCTGTCAGAAGCAATGGCAAGTATTAGCAGAAGACAGAGGAATACTCCTACAGATGTGGCCCTCACCTCCAATTCAGAGATGTTTGCCCTCCAGGGTCTTGGCCAGTTGACCTTGTGTGACCACGTATGACTTCATCCCATCATGGTCCAAGCCAATTCAGAGATGTTTGCCCTCCAGGGTCTTGGCCAGTTGACCTTGTGTGACCACGTATGACTTCATCCCATCATGGTCCAAGCCTCCAGGCAGGGGCGCTTCAGAGACATCAGGGTCATTCTGAATACCCAGCCTTAAAAGAGAACTCAAATGCCAACACCGTGTGGAATTACACACGTGCTGAAGGTGAGGAGTCTTGGCACAGACATTTTATTCCCCCTCAAAAGAAGGTCACCATTGGCCACAGCAACTCTTACTTGACATGTCTCTGAAGGCAAGGCAAAAATGAACTACTGGGACCTCATCAAGATAAAAAGCTTCTGCACAGCAAAGGAAACAATCAGCAAAACTAAAAGGCAACTGACGGAATGGGAGAAGATATTTGCAAATGATATATCAGATAAGGGGTTAGTATCCAAAATCTATAAAGAACTTAGCAAACTCAACACCCAAAAAACAAATAATCCAGTGAAGAAATGGGCTGAAAACATGAATAGACACTTTTCCAAAGAAGACATCCAGATGGCTAACAGACACATGAAATGATGCGCAACATCACTCATCGTCAGGGAAATACAAATTAAAACCACATTGAGATACTACCTCATGCAGGTCAGAGTGGCTAAAATGAACAACTCAGGAAACAACAGATGTCAGAGAGGATGTGGAGAAAGGGGAACCCTCTTGCACTGCTGCTGGGAATGCAAACTAGTACCAGCCACTCTGCAAAATGGTGTAGAGGCTCCTCAAAAGAATTAAAAATAGAACTACCCTATGACCCAGTGATAGCACTACTAGGAAGGATACAGAAGTGCTGATTCATAGGGGTACTTGTTCCCCAGTGTTTATAGCAGAGCTATAAACAATAGCCAAAGTATGGAAAGAGCCCAAATGTCCATCAACTGATGAATGGATAATGGATAAAGAAAATGTGGTATACACATGCACGCACACACGCGCACACACACACATACTGGCATACTACTCGGCGATGAAAAAGAATGAAATCTTGCCATTTGCAACAACGTGGATGGAACTGGAGGTTATTATGCTAAGTGAAATAAGCCAGTCAGAAAAAGATATCATATGTTTTCCCTCATATGTGGAATTTGAGAAACTTAACAGAAGACCATAGGAGAAGAGAAGGAAAAATAAGTTACAAACAGAGAGGGAGGCAAACCATAAGAGACTCTTAAATAAGAACAAATTGAGGGTTGATGGTGGGGATAGAGGGGAAAATGGGAGATGAGCATTGAGGAGGGCACTTGTTGGGATGAGCACTGGGTGCTGTATGTAAGTGATGAATCGTGGGAATCTATTCCTGAAGCCAGGACTACACTGTACACTGTATATTATACACTGCATACTGTATGTTAGCTAACATAACAATACATCATTAAAAAATAATAATAAATAAAAATGAAATGCCTATAATAATAACCAATTTTAAAAAAGGTCACCACATGTCCTGGCATGAAGAGAATGCACAATAATAACAGGAAAGCTGTCTTATTTTGAGAACTTGAACCCTCAGCTCTATGCTCATTAATCTGTGCATTTTATCATTTCATCCTTTTAACAACCCCTGAATAGGTAACTCCTCTTAGTACTAAGCATCCACATATCCTGGTTTGTCGGAACAGTCTTGCTTTATGCCTGTTATCCCGACCTAGTGTCCCAGTCTGGATGACCTCAACAGTCACCCTAATTGTTATCCCCCTTTTATAGCTGAAGGTACAGAGACTCAGAGAAGTTAGGTAACTTCTCTCAGGACACACAGCTAGAATGTGGTAGGGCTGTGCATTGGCCTTTGTCTATCTGACTCAGGAGGTGCGAGTGGTTAGCAAGCAACAGAGAAGGGCATGGTCAGGAAAAACAGGCAAGGAAAGGACTGTCAGCCAGACAGGGGAGGCAAGGGTGAGATCAGACCCTTTCCATCTTTATTTTCCCAATATTTCAAAATAAACATGTACCCCTTTTACAAATATCCCCATTAAAAAGAAAAAAACCAGTACAGCTTGTGATGGGGATGCCCTTGCAGACAAGGAGAGTGCTCATTATAGGGGCATTTTGCCTCCCCCACCCCTGCGCATGGAGCATCTGACCAGGTGCCCCAGAGCCCTGTGCACCTGGGCAGCCCTTTCTGCGCCTGCTGTTGGGGGTGGGGTGGGCAAAGATGCAAAAGAAAAGGCCCTGCAGCCCAGCTTCCGGTCCCCTCCACTCTCTCTCTGAGCCCCATCTCCTTATCTGTGAAGCGGTCTTGATAATCCAGGTCTTACCTGCCTCCCAGAGTTCTGCCAAGGGGACCTCCAGGAAAAGCTGGGCCTAGGGATATTTTCTAGAAGCCCAGGCCACACGACGGTGAGGTGAGTGACAAGTAGGGCTCATTGGGCTTGAGTTGGCATGTTCTCATTTTAGTAGGAAGGTTCCCACTCTTTTCTTTATTTTTCATCCCCCCCGTAGGACCTTCTAGTAAATTTAAACATCGTCCTCACCTGGGGGAAAAGAACAGAGCACTCAGCTCAGGATGCACTGATCACGCTTCAGGCCAGAAACTGCAGCATCCAATGTGGAAAGGGGAGAGCGAGCTGAAAGGAGGCCTCTGACAGGGGACCTGCACCGGTGGTACAGAACAAGAGGTTATCTCGCTTACAGACCCTCCATGGAGGCCGGCCTGGCTGAGCTGAGGCATTGCATGCACAAGCAACCAAACCTCCTTGGGGAGACAAGGGCCTTTCTCAAGGGGTGCCTTCCCCCCTTATAACAGAAGTCAGCCATTCAGCTCCCAGAGGGGCCTTTGCTCTGAAACGATGGAAAGACGGGGGGGCCTCTGAGCCTCTGCTGGGGAGGACCCTATGCGACTGCTTGTCCCACAATTTCCATGAATAGCAGGCAGGGCTGAGCAATGGATAGAGCACTGGCTTATTCAAAGGCTAAAGGTCTAACCTTGGAACATAGAAGCTACATGACTTAACTTCTGAGCCTCAGTTTTGTCATCCATGAAATGGGACTGTTAAAACACGCTCTGCCTCCATTCCAGTATGGGGAAGGCTCTCTAGTCCAGGAACAGGTAGGGTAACTAAGGCCCATAGGAAGGGGTTGAGTGATTCACCTACTCACTAGCCCAGCTTTACCTTTTCTCCTTTATCTCTTCTCCTTTCTTCATGCTCTTTTTTTTTTTAAGTTTATCTTATTATTTATTTTGAGAAGGAGAGACAATACAGGCAGGGCAGGGGCGGGGGGAGGGGGAGGAAGAGAGAGAGAATCTCAAGCAGATACAGGGCTCGAACTGAGCCAAAGTTGGACCCTTAACTGACTGAATCACCCAGGCACCTCTCCTTACTTCAGGTTCTTAAAGAGGTACTCTGTTACCCTGTCCCCAGAATGCTATTCCCAACATATCTAACATTTGATCCAAATTAATTCACACCATAGGTCTTAGGAGCCATTTTTTGTCCTCAAAGAGGGATGCCCAATTCCTGCCCTCCCCATTCACAGATCCCATTAACAGGTCCCACACAGCCATTCACATGCCATTCCACCCTGGATCTCCCTTTCTCATCCGCAGACCACCTAAGGTCAAACTTTGCAAGGCTTCCAGGACCACTGCAAGGGCATGGTTCAAAAGAACCCCAATGCTTTTCCCAGCCCAGCTCCTCATAGGTGCACCTTCTCCCCCCAAAGAAGCCAGGAGAACAAGGGGACACTTCCAAGGGGACGCCATTTACAGACAACCCTTAACAGCAACAAGAGCAGGGCAATGACCTTCATAGGAATCCCTCGTAGTAACATTTCAGCCCCGGCCTGCGACAGGCTCCACTGACTCTTGGACATAAATTACTTGTTCATTATCAGGCGGCGACATGGGGAAGGATGTCGGCCGCTTGATTGTGTCTGTGTCCTGTGGCAGGCGCCTGCATTCTGGGCTGCCACTGTCCGTGGTGCTGTTTTACATGGGCCTGTGCTCTGCCAGCTTTGTGCCACCCAGAGGTAGCTTTAGAGTCTGGGCTGGGCGGCAGGGAGGATACACAAGTCCTCTTGACAAGGTGGCCAGAGGTAAAGGAGGATAGAAATTCAGCACCAATGTCAAGCCGCACAGGGCCTGAGTTCAGTTAATTCTGAGAGCTTCCTTACTGCGCTCTTGTATAAGCCAGTTTCTGTGCTACATATATTTATATGAATTGGGATCCTTTGGTTGCTAATGCCAGAAAACCAGCTCCAAGCAGCTTAATCCAAAAGGGAAACGTCATAGGCATTCACTCAAATGATCAGCAACCGCAGGACAGACAGGGATGATGCTGGACAGAGAGATTCCTGGGGCCAGGGATTTAAATGCAAACAGGGCTCTCTCTCTCTCTTCCCACTTCTCTGCTTCTCTCCAGCTTGGTTTTTTCTGATGAGTCCCTGTCCCCAAGGCCAGAGCCATGTCTGCAGGCATCTTCCAGCTTACATCTTATATCTTTACAACAGA
Organism: Cryptoprocta ferox; assembly: GCA_028646485.1. NCBI lineage: Eukaryota > Metazoa > Chordata > Mammalia > Carnivora > Eupleridae > Cryptoprocta > Cryptoprocta ferox. The sequence continues at coordinate 34,058,389 of CM053568.1, forward strand.
GAGGAAAGAGGCCTTGTTTCCCCAGCCAGAGTATAAAATCCCAAGGATAGAGTCTGATTAGCTCCACTTGGTAATATGTTCTGTCACAGAGGTGCAGTCCTGGGACCTGCAGGGATCACTTCTCGGGGAAGGGGGATACTTGACTGAGAATAAACACCATAAAGTTTCTTCAAATATCTCATACGCTCTCTTGTTTTTCCTCACAACCACCCTATAAAATAGGCCCTATTCACTTTGCAGGTGAGGCAACTGAGACCCAGACAGATCAAATGACTGCCGATGTCACCCAGCTAGCAAGGGGCAGAGGCAGGGATCAGACCCAGGTCTGCTGGATCCCTAAGCTGTGTTCTTTGAAACATGAAACGTGAACCTGGCAAGTTGAAAGAGACTCGGTCTTGGAAAGACTTAAAGAGTTTTGGCTCGTAGATGGAGACATGGTGGGGAAGGGGTGGATGAGAGGCTCTCAGCCTGCAGGCCTAGTCTGTGGCATCTGAATTGGGTCCATTCTATAGGCCCTGAAGGAACAAAGCTCTGCTCTGTTAGGGTAAAGATCGGGCAAGAAGAGGAGAAGGAGGTGAGAACCCAAGTAAGCTTGTAGTCTTGTTTCCGAGGGCTCCTCCCAGCTTGATGAGGATCTGGTCTCTGAAGATCAGTACTCTGAGTGGCCTGAGAGAGAAACCAGCCCTGTCTTTATCTGGCCACAGGGGCCAGGGAGGGAAACGCTGCAAACCACGCCTCCCACCACTTACAAGGAGTCTCAGATTGTCACAGCCACCTGCAGCCAACAAGAAGTTGAAAGCGCAGGCCAGAGCCCCTTTGGCACGCTGGCCCCTCGTTCCCTCTGTCCTCACCACCCTTCCCTCCCCAGGTCTCCTCTTCTATTAGCTATTTCCTGGGGAAGGCACTTTACCCAATCCCAGGGTAGGGCCAGGCAGGATTGACACCTCCGTTTTACTGAGGAGCAAATTAAGGCCCAGAGAGGGTGTGACTTTCCCAAAGACACACAGCTAGTGAGCAATTTAAAAATTCTTGTCCTCATCATTAAATCTCCTCTTGCCCAGCCAAAATGACAATCATTTATTAAAACACATAAAAGTAGTAATTCAAAAGTAGTAACTCAATATCTCTGGGGGCATAACTACACTGAGAATCTTCCAAACCAAGAGAAAAGGACTATGGCATATATCTGGGGTGGGCGGCGGGTATGTCTAGGGGGCAGAGGGAAGTCCCAAGTAAAGTTACTCCCAAATTACTGAGAGGATATAGGCCAGCTCCCCTGGGAGGAGACTCTGAAGGGAAAGGGATGGGATGAACCCGCCTTCAAACCCCTGGAAGCAGCCCTGTCACTGTGCGGATGGAGACACTGAGGCTCGGGGTAGCAGAACCGCCCAGGAGGCTTTGCCTGCCCGAGTGCAGAGTTTCTGCAGCTCCTTCTAGGGGTATCCCTCTGAATCCAGAGAAAATGCCCCTTCTCTGAGCCTTCCCTGACTCCCTGCCAGAACATACAATACCCCCTCACAGTTGGCCCAAGCCTTATGGGACCGCCTTCCCAGCTCATGCATGGTCTTCAGTGCCTGATGCTGCACTCCCGTTCTGAAGCCTGAGAGCCCCCGGAGGGCAGGACCCGAGTCTTGTCTCATCTGTCCCAACCCCTACCCCTATCCCCAGGGCAGACAGCAGTTACTTAATAAAAACTGGAGGAACAGAAACACCTCTAAGGTGAAAGTCCACACCAGGGGTCCCCCCATCTCTAGAGAGATGACCCTCTGGTGTGAGGAACTCTCAGATCCTGACTTCAGAGCAGAATGGATCCAGAGAAGCCTATCGGTGCCTGGAAGGCATGGGAGTCCAGGAGCACTGCAGCCAGGGCTCTCTGCTGGCCATCAGTCTGCAAGGTGGGCACCTCCACCCAGCAACCACCAAGGGGCGGGGAGGCCAAGGGACTGCCCGATCCAACCACATCCTCATTCCCTGAGCTGATTAAGATGTGAGCTCTTCATCTGCAGGACCGCACTGAATTCTCTGGGGCCAAGCCCAATGCCCGGCACACAGAAGTGCTCTGGCCAGCTTGCTGAATGAAGAAAGAAATGCACCAGAGGACGACGGCGTCAGTGAGGGAGGAAAACCAGCATTGGCTAAACACCTGCGAAAGCCTGGGTGTTCCTCACTGAAGCCCCAGCCACCGTGCCCCAAAAGAGGTGATTCAACTGAAGCTCAAAGAGGAGCTTCACAGTCAATATCAGATGGGGCTGTCTGGTCCCAGACCCTCCCCTCAGTCAGAGTCTACACAGAAAGTGCCATGAGGCAGGATGTGAAACTCACTGCCCACCATTGTCCCCCAGGGCCCAGCACATGGCCTGGCTCAGAGGATATGCCCGGTTGTGGCCGTGACCGTGTTGGGGTCCTCTGGTCAGCAGCTGGAGGGGACTGAGCAGGCAAGTCCCAGGCCTGGGGCCATGAGGCCTCCTGGGGCAGAGCCCCTCCCCACCAGCTGCTCCTGCCTCCCCAGCGTTGGCCCTCCTCAGAGGGCGGCCCGCCCTGCGTTGCTGGCTGAGGGCTTCAGCAGACAGAGTCCCAGGGCCAAGCAAACCCCGAGGTCCCCAAACTTTCCACTTCTGTAAAGTGCTCTGATCTTGTCAAATTGCTACCAGAGGAGTCATAGCTGAGTGAACACTTGCCAGGTTCCCGTGGCTCTCCCGAGAGCTGTCACCGTCCTCATCCATCATAATTGAAGCAGTCCACCTGCTCCGGGCCCATCTTTCAACTGCAATGATGGCTGAGATGCGATAGATGTGTCTTGTCATCACCTTGACTTTTTTTTTGGAGAACACAAAGGTCAGAAGGGATCCTGGGGTGGGGGAAGCCCTGATCTCAGGGTGGAGGGCTGACCGCCTCTCCCACTGAGTGCCAGTCCTCACCATGGCCATGGACTACAGCCCTCCAGCCGCCTCTCTCTATTGGGTCTGGAGGAGAACTGGAGACTCCCTTCACTGTAAGACCCCAGGTGCCTGCACCTGCCTGCCATCTCTAATTCTGCAGAAAGACAGACATCAGGGGGCCAGGAGGGTTTAGGGGGCACTGACTTCCAGGATGCCCAGATTTGGGACAAACCTAAGATACTAACTTTAACATGTGCTTCCTCTCAGTCCATACCCATCCATGGCCACTGGCCTTGCACCTGTGCAAGAGGAAAGGTTATCATTGGTTATCTGCCCTCATGTCTGTTAATCAATGCCATGGGTATGCATAGGTGCAGAGATGGGGCGCCTGGATGGCTCAGTCAGTTGAATGTCTGACTTCAGCTCAGGTCATGATCTCACGGTTCTTGAGTTCAGGCCCCACATCAGGCTCTGTGTTGACTCTAGGAGCCTGGAGCCTGCTTCAGATGCTGTGTTTCCCTCTCTTTCGTCCCCTCCCCTGCTCGGACTCTGTCTCTCTCTCTAAAAAACAAACAAACAAACAAAAAAACCATTTATTGAAAAAAATGAATAGGTGCAGAGAGACAGACATCGGGTTGCCTTGTTTCTAGGGCTCCCGCCCCCAGCCTGGCCAGGGAGGTTGTCTTCCTGTGTTAAGCTCAGCCTGTTCACAGTCCTCCTGCTCAGAGGCCTCCAGGGCTCCCTCTGTATGCAGAATAAAGATCAACCCCCCTGGCCTTGAGCTCAAGGCCCTTGGCAATGTGGCACCAAAGAAGCCGGCAGCTTAAGGAACAGTAGGGGCCCCTAAAAGAATCAGCGCCCACTCAGTTTTAGAAAGAATTCATTTTTTCATAGCCAGAGATGATCTAAGATACAAAGAAATGTCAAGGGAAGGATGAACTCCCTGCCTCCAGAGGCATTCAAGTGCAGCCAGAATATCTCCTGGAAGGCTGCTCTAAAACAAAACGAGGAGGGAATTTGAACAGGATGGCTCCTATGTGCCTCCACCCCCAAGCTCTCTGGCCCTCCCTCTTCATCCCCACCTTCCACCGTGACCACCTCCAGGCCTCACGCAGCTGCTGCAGTCTGTGAGCCCTCCTCCTCTGCTAGTTGCACTCCCCCTCCTCAGCGAGTCTTTGACCCAACAACGCATGTGCTGAGTCTGTGCTGAGGATATGGAGGTGACTAAAAGATTGTCCCTGCCCCTGAAGCCCCAACCAATGGTTTCCCTCCTCAGCAGCTGAGCACAGCCAGCCAACATCACACTCTGGAGAGACCAGAGTGGTGATCCTTCTCCCCACTCCTCCCATTCAGAACAACCGGCCCCTCTTCCACCCTCCCTCAGGCTGTGAGCCGGCACAAGGCTCTGCTGAGCTCCTGCCCAGAGCCCCTGGGGGAGTTGGGGAGGGGCACAGAGGAGCAGCAGGCAGCAGCTCAGGGGGGCCCCCCCGCACCGGGAACCAAAGAGCCCCCATAGTCCCAAGTTCACAGTGGACAACTTCCAGAATATTCAGGAGCCAGACCCCTGGTCTCAAATGATGGTTCAGTGACTCAGGAAAAGCATGGTTTATTCTCCTCAGATCTGGGTCACAGCCCCTTGCCTAATATGGAGAAGTCACCCCCTAACAGGCAGAGCAATTGGGACCTTGTGCCTCACGACAGACACCTAATCTACATTGTGCACATGGCTCTAACTTTAAAGCCATAATCATCTTGGAAACTTGCAGGGGTCCCCTCAACAGCAGGATTTTTTTCCTGAGCAACATTATTCTCCTCACTGGCATCACATCTTACCCATTCCCTGCTACCCAGAAGTGTTCTAGAGTCGCAAGGAAGTGCCCACAAGCTGGGCAGAGGGAGACTCAGAGTGGGAGGGGCTGGAATGAGAGTTCCCCTTCCCTCTTCCCAGCCTCCATTTATAATGTAGGAGGGTTTCCTCAGCTCTGCTCTGTGGGATTCCCTAATCACCTCACCCACCCTCACCCCTGCCTCTGCTCCCTCTTCCCCTCTGCCCCAGCCCGGAGGGCCAGAAGGTAGGCCCCAGACTTCCCAGGTCCTCAGGCCTCACCATCTCTCACCTGGACACTGCACTAGATTCCTCCCTGCTTCATGTCTCCCATCTCCTCTCCAGCCCATTTTCCTTCTCAGGCTCCACACAGCCATCTTCCCAGAGTTCCAGAATGCGCTTGACTCTGTCATTTCCCAGCTGTGAGCTTCGCTCATAGGCCCTGCATATCTGGCTTCCATCTGCTTTTCCCACCTCATCTTCCCACTTTCCCACCCCACAACTTCCTGTCCCTCTGCCTGTGCTCCTCTTCCCAAACTATTCTAATCCCTTCCCTCCGTGAAGCCTCCACAGCCCCAGGGGCTAGGGAGGGGGTGTTTCATTGTCCTTTCCTAGCACATTACTGAGGAACCGGCAGACGACAGGCTGAGGCTTGACCACCTCTACTTCCCCAGCACCTAACATCAAGGGCTATCAATATTTAGGAATGATCATATGACAGCGATTCTGCTTTAATTTTGTACAGTACTGTATTCTTAAAATCACGTTCCTATCAATGACCTCATTGTAACCTTCGATTTCTCCTCCTGTGAAGGTAAGCCAAATATTGCACTATTTGCTGGATAAAAAAAAAAAAAAAAAAAACCAAAAAAAAAAAAAAACTGAAGTTCAGTGAGACTGATTGCCTCCCCACAAGATCACATGGCTGGCTAGTCAGTAGCAGGGCCTGACCAGCCCAAAGTGCTCTGAATTCCATTCCAGGGGTGTGTTCCACCACACCAGGATCAGCAGGCATGTTTAGAAATCTGAAAAACATCAAGGCCTGGGAACGTTCCCTGACGCAGTCATCAGGCCAGGAAAATGCTATCCTGGTTTTTTTTGAGGAAATAAGAAAGATGGCCCAAACCACAGACAAGTGACCTTGACATTGACCCAGGCAAGATGGATGTATTGTGAGAGGCAGACATCACTAGGAGGTGGCAGGACTAGGGTGAGACCTCAGCATCCACATTTACCAAAGCGAAATGCTCACTAGACAGTTACAACCAACCACAAAAATCTGCAATTCCACTAGGAAGTGGAATTTGATGTATTTCCTGGTCGGTTACCTTTGGTCTCTACAAGTTCCCTGGGTTTTTCCCTGCCTGTCTGCTAAGTGTTCAGTGCTTGTCTTAGCTGACTTCTTTTAGCCACGTGTGTGTGCGCGTGTGTGTGTTGTGTGTAAAATCCTCTAAATTACCCAGTACCAGCCACCCCATCCAGGGGCTCAGGTCCTGTTTCTTAATGATGATTGATGGCTTTGAAGATGCAGTGGATCAATAGGGTCTGAATTCCTAAACTCCTGACAAGAACTCACACACATCTCAATGCCCGCCACACAAAAGCAGACGGGGGCCCTGTCCCTCAACCTTCTGCTTCTGCCGTGGTCAGATCAACCAGGATGGGGCCTCCTGGGGTCCCTCGGAGAAATGGTTCAGAGTATTTGGTCTGCAGTGTGGAGTGGTTCCTTCCTTCACTCAACAAACATTTAGCTGTGTTATCTGTAAAAGACTGTCCTTGGTCTTGGGGGTAGGTAGAGACAGGGGAGGGCGGGAGATGGTGAAGGCCTGGCCCCCATCATAACGGACCTTGGAGCAGTGAAGGAGGAGATAGGTCCAGCACTACCCTACGCAGACTAAGACATGCTGAGCACTGGGCCCTGCTAGGCACCATGCGTTCTGCCCAGCTTTCTACCCGCGTCCTCTCACAAACCTCTGTCCTCATGACAAACCTACCAGGAACTTATTGGTTTATCATGCTGTTTTACAGAAGGGGGAAGCGCAGGTGAGGTCACTTGGCCAAGGTCAGAGAGCTAGGAAATTGGTGGGGGCAGGACTGGGGGCTAGAGTGCTTACCCTGGCACAAAGTTTTACAGGCGAGAGAGATCACCTGGGCACGGAGGGAGGAGAGATGTAATCAGAGAAGATGAGGCTTGTGAGTCAGATCTCCAAGGACAAGTTGGATGGGGGCGGGGGGGCATTCTAGCCAGATCCCATGACTGGAGCAAGGGCAAGGGAAGGAGCAGCAGGATTCAGAGAAAGGAGGAGGGTGGCTGGGTTTGCACAGAGCAGAGGCCCCAGGGAGAGGGAGCCGTGGCGGATGATGCTGGAAAGGTGGTTCAGGGTCAAATGAGCCAAGACCCAGGAGCAGGAATTTTCCTGAGTGGGAAACTGGGAGCCACCGAAGGTAAGGTTTCCGTGCTGGAGAGGGTCACCGCCAGGGCGCACACCTGGAGGCTGCCTCGATAGTAAGACCCAGTGAGAGCGAGAGCGAGAGCGAGAGAGAGAGAGAGAGAGAGAGCGAGCGCGAGCGAGCAGGTCCGGCAAGGGCGAGCCGGCGAGCCTCGCGCGTTTGTCGCCTTGGTGGGCCCACGCCCCGCCGCCCGCAGCTCCCGCGCTGGGGCGGGCAGGTAGCAGGGGCCCCCGCGGGCGGCGGGCGGCGGGCGGCGGGCAGGAGGCTCCCCCTCGACAGGTAAGTGATTGGATTAAGAGGCCTGTCTGACAGGATGTCCGTTCAGCCGCGGAGGCTAATCAACTTCCCCATCCTGTCTGCTAATAAATCCTGCTCCGGGGACCACTCTGCCTGATGATCTCTCCTCGGGGACCGCCGCAGACTTCTCCCGGAGAACACTCCCGCAGTCTATTAAGGAGCCGCCTCGCGCCTGTCAGGCCCGCAGGCCCGGGGAGTCTCGGGAGGTGCCCATCACCCAGGTGCGCCCGCTCCGAGCGGCCCCGGCGGGCTCGCCGCCGCCCGGCCATTGTTCGGCCGCCGCCGCGGGGCTGCGGGCGCCGGGCCGCTCGGAAGGGGCCTTCGCCCACTGCCGCCGCCGCCGCCGCCGCCGCTGCTGCGGGCGGCCCGGAGCGCGCTCGGCCGTCGCGGGCTCGGGGGGCTCCGCGCGCATAAATTAGGAGGCGGCAATTGTTGGATCTATAATATCTATAGAGAAGATGTATAAATAAATTAAAGCTTTAATTATTTTCTTGGATTCGCTGCAGCTCAAGAGAGCTAGCGGAAAGCTGTCAGGGAAGGCCGACTCTCTCCAGAAGCTGCTGTAGTCTGCTTAGCTGCCGTGATTTCTTTTTTCCTCTCTCCCCACCTCACCGCACCCCCCACCCCCGCAAGGCACAAGGAGGGAGGCAGGGAAACAATTTGCTTTGTTGCTCAAAATAAAAAGTACAGGCCTTTTGACTTGTAGACCCAGTTGCTTCCAAAACAGGATGGGTCCCTACCCCCAACACACACGCACACACCCCTACCACCAGAGTTCCTTTCTGTGAACATTGTCTATGGGCAGAGTTCAATCCCACATTTCATCAGATCTGGAAGAACCTCCAAGGGCGTTATTAAATATGTGAAATACGCCAGAAATATTCAAGCAATCCCCATCTGGCCCTGGGAGGGAGGAAGAAAGGACTGGGAAAGTAATAAAGTGTGTTTATTTTTTAATCTGGATGACATGTTTTACATCATTAAAAAGGACAATTATTTTTAAAATTCAGCCTGCACGCTTCAATGGTTCAGGAGGCCTGCCGCCTCAGAATCCATCAGACCCTCCCTCCACAGCCAGGCCTGGGTCCACCCTCAAGGCCAAGCTGCATTTTTAAACATTCGAAACCATGGAGGCGATTGTGAGTCCTTTAAAAAGCCCTCATCTCTAAATCACCTTTCCCAGGAAAAGGGAGTTTCTGATCTCAAGGCTCAGAGAGTCCTAAGCTCAGGCAAAGAGTTTCAAAGGATGACAGAAGTCCGACAGGGTTCCGACCGCGCAGGCCTTAGGCAAAACACCTATATTGTTGACACAAACACCAGTTGTCCCATTATGAAAACCCTGCTGATTGCTCTCCAGAGTGAGTCTCTAACTGGTCCAGGGTCACAGCCTCATGCAGGAAGCAGCTGGGACTTCTGTCCATCATCTGAAGCAAAGCCCAAGCCTCTTTCCAGGATACCCAACAGCTATCTCCTGAGACTGGTCCTCACCCTCATCCCTTGGTTCTCTTGGTCTGCTCTGGACACATACCTAGAGGTCAATGTGTTAAAGTGCAGGACTGCCTAAAAGTATGTATCCTTTTTGAGTCAGCAAATGCATTTCTAGAAATGTGCAAGCAGCAATGAAAAAGTTATACAAAGATTAGTCTTAAGGATGTTCATCATAGTATTATTTTCATTACGTCAAATCAAATGAACTTGCCATTTCTTAGGTCGAGGGCAACCAAATGTCAGAAATTTCATATTGTCCAGTTTAATACTATAAAAAAATTAGAAATATCTAAATGCCCAGTAAACGGGATGGCTGGCTACGTTTCAGGGCTTACCGGAATATGATGTAGCTGTTGGAAGTGACATCACAGAAGTATATTTGGTAGAATGTGAAGACTTAAAGATTATATTAAACAAAAAAGAATGCATACAGTCTGATCCCTTTTATGTCAGCATGAAAAAGAAATATGCAGAGATAAGAGCAGGCCCCATGATGTTCGAAGGGTTTTCCCTTGATATTGATATTGTGCATGGTTTTTATTTTCTTCTTTTGGTTTATCTGTATTTTCCGATTTTATAACATGTGCATTGCTTGTGTGATAATAGAAGTAAGCAAGAAAGGGTAAAAACCGCAATCACAAAGTATGAGGCCCAGAGCTGAATCAGAGATGCTGACTGACCAAAGCCGGAGAGGAGACGGCCTACCCCAACCCCACCTGCACACTTGCCTCCAACGCTTTGTTGCTGGCTGTAGGCAGGTAGGGGAGGCGCGCCAGGAGCTCCGAGAAGGGGCAGTAGGCTGGGATGGTGCCCAGTCGCCCTCTTGGGGCACATGATCTGGGCAGCTACCAGGACTATGGGAACTCCCTGTCTGCCTGAGGCTCGGCCTTGGAGCAAAAGCAAGAGGAATAGGAAGCCCATGTACAAGGATGGCCTTCATCTGAAGAAAAGCTGGATTTCTAGCATGTGAGTCTGGCTCTGAGAACGGCAGAGTGGGTAAACCAAGGTCAGTCACAGATCTGCCGCCAACTCCCCACAACCTCTCAGTGCTCTGTCTCAATGTAGCCAGATAACGTCCGGGCCTTTCATCTGGGCATCTGCTTCCATATTTTCTTATGACTTCTGCTCTTGCCTCACCCGCACTGTACCACAGACAACAAGGCTGTTTCAGGAGAATCGGAGAGCAGTTACAAAGAACAAGGGAAAAAAAGTATAAGACAGAAGGATTGAGAACGATGCCTCATTTGTCAGTCATTTTTTTTTCCGAAGAATATTAAAAACTCCCTGGGCTGGGGAAGAGAAGAGGATCAGAGGTCAGGTGCTGGAGGGATCCGTGAGAAGGGCCGGGAACCCAGCCGAAGCCGGGGTTAAGGGATAACAGAAATCTCAGGTGGACTTGCAGAAATCTGAAAGTGAGGGGAGCCTGGCCCTCTTCCCAGGGGGAGTCCAGGGAGGCAGGCACAAGCCTGGTAAAGCACCTATGTGGGAGTGCAGGCACGGGGCAGATAGGGCTGTGTGGTGTGCCTGAGTGGAGAGGGCCTCGGGAAGACTGGGGAGCTTCCTGCCTCATGAGAGGGCAGCTGGATTTTCCCATGTCCCCAGCGGCCTCTAATGTAGCTGAGGTCGCCTCACTTCTGGAGAGGTCTGCCCTGGGAGGGAGGGATAACCACAGTCTGTGGGCATCAGCACTGATGCCATAGGACCACGTGTCTCAAGGGCTGACAGCTAGGATGGGTGTCTCCCAGAGCACAGCCAGCCACCAGCTCTTTTACATCAAGGCACTCAGCGAGTGCCACCCCAAATTTTGACACCATCTAATGAATGCAGAGTGGGGAGAGCGACCCCAGATTAATGAGATTGCTTGGAATTCATGGAGATTACCTTCTAGCCATGCAGCTGAATGACAGCTCAAAAGAGAAAGTAAGCTCTGGAGAAAAAGATAAAGTCACCTTTCGTGCAAAGCACAGTTTGTCGCCTGGAATTGGGTGAGAGGATGGCAAGGTCCCACTGAGCACCTCTGTGGGTCTGCATCTTCTCAGCTGTTCGGGCGGGAAAGGCCAGGCAACAGATGGACAGGGCAGGCAGACCTAGACTGGAGGGGCCCTTGGAAATTATTATGTTCAATATCCTTGCTGGACAGGTGGGGAAACTGAGGCAGAGAGAAGCAGGGAGGTACCTAGGGGCACAGGTAAACCCATGGCAGAGCCACATTTGGGACCCAGTTCTTTCTAACCTCAGGTACTACAAGCGGCCACAGTGCCAACAGGGCCAAATGGGGTGCCTGAATAGGCACTGCAGAGCTGTCCCTAAGGGGTGTGGCTGGGTGGGTGAACCATTCCCCAGTCCAGTCTGCTCCCAGAGTCCAGCCCTGACTTGGGGTCTCCAGGAGCTCCCATGCATGCTGAGCCAGCTGTCTTCAGCCATGGCGTCCTGTTAATAACCGTGCTAACTGTCCCCACACCCGTCAGCACTAATCTCCCACACAGCCTTCCAAGACCTGATTTATCAGAATGGAGGGCACGCTCTTACAGGGTCACAGCCCACCGTGGACTCCGGCTCCTTTAGCAGTAAGTAGCGGAACATATTTTCTCTGCTAACACTACTGTATGTTACAGGATAGATTATTTTAAGAATCAAGACTAAATTGAAACAAGGCAGGCTTGATTTTTTTCCCCCAGAACTATGGGAGAGGGTCATCTGTCAGCAGATGCAGAGGGCACAGTGCTAGAGAGTGACTCGAAGCCCAGGATGGAGGGCTCAGCTTCCAGCACTTAGTTGCCCAAGTGACCTTGGGCAAGTCACTTACCCTTGTTGAACCTCAGCTTCCTCATCAATAAAGGGTGGGGTCACTATTTCCTGTCCTGGTATATCAGAGAGTCTTACAAATAGATCAAGGAAACACAAACCAGACATTTTGCCAGGAAACATACACACGCGCGTGCATGTGGCCTATAAACCCAGGAAAAAATGTTCAAAATCCCAATCATTTTAGAAATAGAGATTAAACCAGCGAGGGGACATTTTTGATTATCAAACTGGCAAAAATCAGAAGGTGATAAAAGCCAGCATTGGTGAATGTGGGGAGATACCAGCACTTTCAAACACTGTTGCTGAGAATATAAATCAGAATGAGCTTTGTGGAGGGCAAATTTGGCTGTTACAATGAGCTTCCCCTCTGACACAGCAACTCCAAACCCAGGAATTTGTCCTGCAGAAATAAGTATTTGAGAGAACAAAGAGATAAGAATTTCAAGAATTTTATTCCAGAATCTGCTTATAATAGTTTTTTTTTTTAAAAAGGGAACGATGTAAATATCTGATTGTTAGTAATTGGTTAAAGAATGAATATTATGTATCCAATCTAACATTTAACTGTCCAAAATCATTAGTAACACAAAATTATTCATTATCTAGTTTGGTAAAAAGGCAGGCTACAAGACAGGAGGTAGCATGAAATCTATGCAGAAAAAAATACTAAAAGAAAAAACACCAGAATACTGATGATGGAGAGTCAGCAGACAATGCGCTTGTAAGTGATTTTTTAAGTTTCTTCCTTTTGCTTATTTGCACCTTCAACATGTTCTACAGTGGTCGTTACATTCTTAATTTTGAAAGAATCGAAGTGGGGCACCTGGGTGGCTCAGTCGGTTAAGTGTCTGACTTCACCTCAGGTCATGATCTGGCAGTTCATGAGTTCGAGCCCCATATGGGACTGCTTTGGATTCTGTGTCACCCTCTCTCTCTGCCCCTCCCCCGCTCTTGCTCTGTCTCTCTCAAAAATAAATACTTTAAAATTTTAAAAATTTTTTAAATAAATAAAAGAAAGTTATTTATGGTTCTAATAACTATCCTTACTCTGTCTTCCCAGGGTGAGAGTGACGCTCAAACTGGAGATGCCAAGGAAACTGGGCCACATAGCAGATTAGGAGCCCACTGCCCTCCCAGAGGACCCTGCACTGGGTCAGAGTTGATTAGTTCTTTTCTCAATGTCTCCCCTCCACCCCCACCCATTCACCTGTTTCTGTCTCTCCCAGTTCTGGCAACACATTTCTCTTATGTTATTTACATACCCATCCCTCCTCATGGCCTAGAGGTCCCTGATATAGGGGCCACCATGCCTTGGCATCACCACCCAGTCAGAGCTACCCAGCGAATACCTGTTGAATTGATCTAAATGGCCATCAGCTAGAGCTAGATCTCGTTGGATGCACCATCCTGCCTGCTGGCACCTTCCAGAGGAGTCAGTTGCCCTTATCTGAACTGTGCCAAGCCCAGTAAAGGCCCACGTGCATCCCCTGTTCTCCCCTTCATTTATCCAGAAGGCTGCCTACAGCTTGCTCGTCCATGGAAATCTAACCTCCAGCCCCTCCTCTGTAGGCAGTGGGGGTACAACACATGATTCCCTTGGAACCTCATAACAACCCAGCAGGGTTAAGGATTCTCAGCTTCATTTTGCAGATAAGTAAACAGAGGCTTTGAGAATTGTACTGAGTTACCCATAGAACTACTTAGGAAAGCAGCCTGTGCTTCCAGACTCAAGTCCAGGGCTCTAACCCTGTGCTCAGAGCATGCCTCTGAGCAACAGAAACCCAGACCCGAATGGATATTCTGAAGCCTGTAGACAGATATATCTCAGAGGGCTGTTGAGGGATTACATCAGAAGGGAAGCTCCTGACACAGGATCTGGCTCATGCAAGTTCCTCTGTGGTCAGATCCACCTTTACAAAAGGCTGCCTCCAGACACAGCTGCCTGGCTGGGCCTCCTGTGCTTCTCCATGGGGATGGCTCTGCCCTCTGTGTGCCCCCAGCTCAACAGAAGGCTGATGTCAGACAGCCTCCTCCTCCACCTGTCACCCAGAAAAGGGCTCCAGATTCCTTCTACAGCTTCTTTACTGAGCAGAGAGGGAGGATGGGAGTAATGAGGATAAGAGGGGAGGCGACTGACCGAGTGTGTCTCTGTCACCGACTCGCTTATAGACATGTCACTTCTTTTTTTTTTAATTTTTTATGTCTTTATTTTATTTTGAGAGAGAGAGAGAGAGAGAGAGAGAGAGAGAGAGAGAAGAGTGCGGGGGGGCAGAGAGAGAGGGAGACAGAATCGGAAGGAGGCTCCAGGCTCTGAGCCGTCAGCACAGAGCCCGATGCGGAGCTCGAACTCACGGACTGTGAGATCATGACCTGAGCCGAAGTCAGCTGCTTAACTGGCTGAGCCACCCAGGCGCCCCTAGACATGCCACTTCTAATAGTGGGATGAGAAATGGCCCTCTCCTGGGTGCCTGGGTGGCTTAGTTGGTTAGGCATCCAACCAGCTCAGGTCATGATCTCACGGTCCGTGAGTCAGACCTCCACATCTGGCTCTGTGCTGACAGCTCAGAGCCTGGAGCCTACTTCCAATTCTGTGTCTCCCTCTCTCTAGGGCTCCCCCGCCCCCTCATTTGCACTGTCTCTCTCTCTCTCAAAAAAAAAAAAAGTTAATTAATTAATTAATTAATTAATTAAATTTAAAAAAAGAAAAAAGGCCCTCCCAAATATCAGGTCCTAACTCCTAAATTAGACTGCAAATCTTACCCTGCATAGCAAAATAGACTTTGCTGATGTGATTAAATTAACAATCTGGAGATGAAGAGATCATCCTTGATTATCCAGGTGGGCCCTAAATGCAGTCACAAGTGTCCTTATAAGAGAGAGGCAGAGGGAGACTTGACACAGACAGGAGACAAGGTGATGTGGCCACAGAGGCAGAGATGGTCACAAGCCAAGGGATGCTAGCAGCCACCAAAGACTGAAGTGGCAAAGAACAGATTCTCCCTTAGACCCTCCAGAGGGGGTGTGGCCTTGCCAACACCTTGACTTTGACCCAGTGAAATTGAGTTTGGACTTCTGACCTCAAGAACCACGAGAAGATAAATTTTGCTGTTTGATGCCACTAGGCTTGTGGGAATTTGTTACAGCGGCCACAGGAAACAAATACACTTACTCTCTATGAGGCCATAGAGAGTAAGTTCTGTGAACCCTAAGGGCTAAATGAATCTTCCTATTAAATAATGAAGAAAGTTACTCACTTCTGGGTTGTTATCCATCTAACATCGAATGTATCCTTCTCAACACCAGAGGGGCCAGTGCAGGATTGAGCAAAACCTCAGCACCCTCAGACATGGGTGAGGAGCTCTCAACAGTTCTCCACCAAGCCCCAGGACCCTACGATGGGCACACATAACCTCTTCTTCTATATATGGGGTGCTACATTTGCTTTGATTTAAGGAAAGTGTTCTGATCTCAAAACGAAAAAAAAAAAGGAGAAAGAAAAAGTTTTGGCATAGTCCAAAGAATAATTTTAGGAAATGGAACGTTTTAACCACGTCAAAGCCACTGGTCCATCCAATGCTCTCCTATATAGGCCAACAAACCAACACCCAGCAGTGCCTGGGGCTACAAATGGGGCCTTCCAGCTTCTCCCACTCACATATGTATTCTCTCTCTCTCTCTCTCTCCTCCCCCCGCCCCCCCTTAGATCCCCAGTCTTCCCAGGTGTGCCAACTTTCATCCCCAGGGAGTCACTGTGATATTAATTTCCCAAGGCTAATATCCACACACTGGGTGGTTTTAAACATTTACTCTAGCACAGTTCCAGAGGCTAAAAGTCCCAAATCAAGGTGTCAGCCCGGGCCATGCTCTCTCTGAAGGCTCTACAGAAGAATCCTTCCTTGCCTCTCCCCGGCTTCCCTCTGGTGGCTCCTGGCAATCCTTGTCAGTCCTTGGGTTGTAGATGCATCCCTCCAGTCTCTGCCTTCTTTGTCACAGGGCCTTCTCCCCTGTGTATCTCTGTTTTCTCTCCTTATAAGGACACCAGTTGTAGGACTAGGGCCCACTAGCCATGATGCCACCTTAACTTGAATGCATCTGCAAAGACCCTATATGACATTCACAGGCTCCAGGAGGGACACCATTCAACCCAGAACAGCCATCTCTTTGGGCTCTTTATCCAAACAAAGGAGTATCAGCACATCGTTATTTCTGCTCTGTATATGGTAATAACATGTGGCCAGTTCTTTCCTTTCTCACCTGTGTGTTCCTTGAGGGCAAAAATGAGTTCCCGGCCCTGCCACCAAGGAGGAACTTGGGAACACGTGCTGAACAAACAGGTGAAATGAGACACTTGGAAGCATCGCCCAAAGAATGTAATTTCCGACACGAAAACAGCAGCCACTTCTCAACCTCTCATAACTTGCTGCTTTCACAGCAGGTAGCTGACTTTCTGTGAGCCCAGCAAGATTCCAGGGCCTCTCCCTGCAAGACAGGGATAGGACTGGCGTCTGGCAACTGGCCAGCAGGGGGCAGGGTGGTCTCATGGATGGAGTACCACAGGGCTGGGTTCACCTCCGCTCCCACCCAGCAAGCAAAACCTCCCAGAATCAGAGTGCTTCTAATTGCAAGGACTCTGAGAAAACAAATCTAGTTCAATTTCTCTTTGTACAGATGGAGAAACTGAGACCCAGACAGAAAGAACTTTGCCCAAGCTCGCACAAGAGTTAGGATCCAGAACTCCACACTCCATTCCCTGGGCCAATTCTAGTGCTGTCAGTCTTCCAGGGACCAATCCTTAACAAAGGATAAAACAGCTTATCAATTCAACGTGGGACTTTTAAAGGGGCCCCTCTTGATTTAATTCTATGTACACAACGTACGTCCCCGCTTTGACCAAGTGATGCTTCCAGAAATGTACTCCAGACGAGCATAAGGATGTTCACCGTGGTGTTGTTTATAAGAGAGAAAAATTGAAAACATAAAGTTCAACAGTAGGGGTCTGGTTTAATAAATGATGATAGGTCTGTTTTATGGAATATTGCTAACTATAAATATTAAAAATAAATTTTCAGAAGAAGATAAAGAAAGTGTTCATGAGAGAAAATGGGGGAAATAATACATGCATGATTATATATGTATTATTATACACATATATCCTTGGACTTTATACCTCAGCAAGGGTGGCCTCTGCCTTGGGTCCCACAATTCAGGCTGGTCCACATTTCATAAACACACACATACACACAAATAGTTATTACAGAAGACATGGGTACTTTTCTTACTTAGGATCTGGTGCCCAGTGTTGCAAAGCAGAACCAGAAACATCAAGTCTCCACTAACATCACTCAAAGCCCAGGAGATGTGTCTCCATCTCTTGCCCTCTGTCCTTGAAACAAAAGAGGACTGAATCCCAGTGCCACAATGCTGCTACTGACATCAGAGACAGATATGGCTGCAGAGTACAGGGGAGATTTGAACGGCAGACATGCTTAAGTAAGAGAAAAGACAGATTAATTCGTCAAATACTTTCTCTTAGATAGCATGAAATGCAATCCTTTCTTGCATAACCTAGTATCATCTCCCAGTAGTGCCACGTGTCCGTTTCTTTGCTTTTCTTCACGTTCTAATTCACGGTTCCAGAAGTACTCACTAATTAGCACAATACTTGGGACAGCTGTACGAAACAGCTGAGGAATAGTCCGCAATATTAAATCATTCATTTTACCCTTAAATTTGTATATATGTAGGTCTAGACAAATATGGATAAGGCGCGATACCAATCCTTTACCTCGACAACTAGATGAACCTCGGCCATTAAAAGAGCATAGTTTTAAAATTTTTAATATTTTATTTAATGTAATCAACCGTTTAAAAATTAAATCTAAAATTTGCTTTATTAAAATAAGTTTGATCTAAATTTTTAATATTTACTAATCGTAATTTGAGTTTTGCCTTTTCATCCTAATAATTTTGCATATTTTAGAATAAAAGTAACTCTTAGAAAAATGATTTAAACATTAAATATTTAAACATGTGGCACATGGAAATACCAAGAGTACTCTTGCCCTGGGCCCCTCAGATGTATGGGTTAGGTCTGTATTTAGAAAAAGATACCCAGAGAAAACACACCAGAATTTTGAAGGATCACTTCGGATTGTGGGGTTGCTGGATTTTTATTTTATTTTATTTTATTTTTTCCTTTGCAGTTTTTTTCCCAGATTTTCTCTAGTAAAAACAAACCAATAAAACTTGTCAGAAAAAAAAAAACACAGTAAGTGTATATTTTCATGTGTTCCATCTTTACCAGGGAAGCTCTCCAATCCCACCCCAACTTAGAACAACTTTCTACTCTCAACCAGGGTCCCAGGGTCCTGGGGCAGGTTTCTAATTCTGCCCCACTGCTCCCACCAACCACCCCAGACTTTCAGCAGGAGGGACCCAAGGGTGGCTCCACTCTTGGCCCGCACTGAGTGTTTTCCCCCCTTGCTGGCATCGGTGTCAGCTAATGAGATTACACGAAGCTGCCCCTGCATGCCTCGTGGGCCACCCTCCTAGCAATCAGCAATCTCAGCCTGGGGTTCCCCCCACCCCGAAAAGCATTCAACTCAGAGCTTCTAGGTGGAGACTCGTGCCCTCCCTGACATCTCCCTCACAACAGGGCCAAACGCCCCACCACTTGACCTGCCAGGAGCCTTCTTTGGAAGATGATCAAGCACACTAGGGGGAGTGAAGGGTGCCGTTACGGTTCTACGGATCAGTTCTTGAGTCTGGCAGATGTAATTTCCCCATCAAGAGAACCGACAATGAAGGGAAAAAAAACTGTTTCTCCAGGGAAAACCGCAGAGGTGGAGAAGGCAGGATGTTCTCATCCAATCCCAGTGGAGCTCTGACACCTGTCACTGCCCTCCCAGTCTGGCACTGGCAGTAGCGCGGGCTGTTCGCTCCAGCCAGGCAGTCTCACTGGTAGAAAGAAAGTACTTCCTGGAACTGGGAAAGAGGCCATTGTCACCCTGTAACCTACAGGGTCCCCAAAGGGCAAAGCCAGGAAGGTGTCAGAGCTGAATCAACTTCTTTTCATGAGGCTCAGAGTTCTACCCAAGAATCTTCTCTCCCACACACCACACAGCCTGAAGCTGTGCCTCCCATTGTGATTTTTTAAAATATTTTATCTTTGAGAGAGAGAGAAAGAGAGCGTGCACGTGCAAGCCGGGGAGGGGCAGAAAGAGGGAGACAGAGGATCTCAAGCAGGCTCTGAGCTGACAGCAGAGAGCCCAGCGTAGGGCTCGAACTCATAAACTGTGAGATCATGACCTGAGTGGAAGTTGGACACCATCCAGGCACCCCCCATTGTGATGTTTTAAATTGAATAAATTGAACACAGGATACTGGCCATGTTCTTCAGAGACATACTTACACTTCAGGGTTGTTTGGTCTTGTTTTGTTTTGTTTTAGAAAATATCTCCACCTGGAAGGTTGCCCTGGCTGAAAATTGAGCCAAGGCGGAGACTGCAAAGCCTGGTTCACCCCTGTGGCCTCAGTGGTTCCCAGTGTGCTACCTCATTCATGGATTCTAAGGTGGCCATTTTCTCACATTTCACATCTCTGGAAGTGGGCTATACACCTTGCAATCAACTACAAGTCAAAGTTTAGTTGGCAGCATTTTTTCCTTCATTGGTCAATAATTGTGCTTCATATAATCGACGCATCTTCGATTCAATGAGATTTGGTGAAATATGGCAACAGTGGCCAAAACAGATCTGTCAAATGAATAAATGTGCCAAGGTTCTATGTACATCATTTCATTTACTCCTTCACAAAATCCTATGCAGGAAGGAATGCAATTCCCATCTGACAGAAAACGTAAACCTAGAGCAGTTAAGACATTTGCCCAAGATCACACAGGAATGGTGGGCAGTGTCTAGGGTTACCAGTGAGAAACCCAGCTTTCCCAGGAGAATGCAAGTCCCTTATAGACAAGTAGTGTGACCGACGATCCGGGTTTGCCCTCATCTGAGGGGTTTCCTGAAATGTGGGACCTCAGGGCTAAAACTAGGGAAAGACCAGGATAATTGGTCACCCTGCCACCAGGTCGAAGAGTCCCTCTGCCCTTCTCTGCCTCCACCTCCTCCAGGGCCTGCACCTGAACAGACCCTTAGGCCTGGCAGGATTCTCAGGGCTGAGTCCTTCTCCGAATCAATGGTGGCTCACCACTCTTTAGAGGCAGGGGAGCTGTCCGTGTCCCACCTTCCCTGAATGTCTGCCACCAACTGGTGCTGGATCTGGCTATTTAGTGGACCTGCTGGACTGTCCCCACGGCTTATGGCACAACTGGCTGGGCTCACTGAAATTAGGGACCAGGCTATGGTTCCTCAGTTCTGGCTTCACGCTGCCACATGGATTTGACAAGAAGCTCAGTTTTCAGGTTCTGGGAAACTGCTAATATTAGCACGTTCGAACCAAAGTGGGAAGAGTGCCTTCCTGTGAGAAGCCTCCCAGGTCCCCCTGACTGAGGTTGCAGGAATCTAGACAAGGCCCCAGTTTGTTCAGAAGGCCAAGCTGCCATTGAGCAGTGCTCATCTGGGGGGGGGAGGGGGATCCCAACCTGGGGCTCTCATTACAATGCAGATTCCTGGCCCCTGGCCCAAATGTGATAAACCAACCTTCAGGAATGGGGCCCAGACGTCTGCATCTACACTAAACTCCGCTGAGGGGTCTGATACATGCTAAAAGTTATGACCAACAGCTGAGGACAGCTGCAGAAAATCTCGTGGCCCTGCTTCATGTTACCCCACTCCGGGCACTCCTTCAGCTGGGCCCCATTCAGGTGGGTCCGGACTCCTAGTGCCCCAACCACTGGGACCCTTGATCCCAGCTCTTTCTTCCTGGGCCTATCACTGTGTCTCACAGTTGGACAAGAGGCATTAAATAGCTCTGTTCGCACTCAAGGGGCAATGGCTGCAGCCCCTGGGAAGCCTGCACAGCTCAAGTACTCAGGGGAGCAGCTACCCAGAGCTGGGCGCTGCTGTACTTATGACTTACAGGCCTGTCTGGTGCCCTCTCCCACCAGCCTCACTGGGACCTGGGCTCCCCATCCTCTCTGCCCCACAGCCACACCGGCCTACTGTGCTCTCCCCCCACCCCTCCCCTGGTATGCTCCCAGGGTTCCCCGAAGGGCATTGTGGACCCTCCATAGTCCTGGTAAGTTTTATATGAGTAATTAACATATTAATATATATCACCCCACCCTGAGCCCAATTCCATAAATACAAGGATGGAGGCTGGGGTTTGCGCTCTACTATCTCGTCCTTGCTCAGTACAGAGCCTGGAACATTGTAGGAACCTAATAAATAACTGAATACATGGATATATGAAGAGATCTCCACATTAACCTATGAAGCAAAAACTATTACTTTCCCCACTTTTACAGTTAAGGCACTGAGGCAGACGTGAACGGATATACTCACGCTGCCTAGCTACTAACTGGCAGAACAGCCCTGGAACCCACTTTGCGGGCCTCAAACCCCCAAGCTCTACTTCCGCCTGGGGGTGGGTTCAGGAGCAGCCAGACCTGGGGCTAATGTGGGAACCGGTTGCTGTCAGTCCTGAGACCAGGCAGTGTCTTCACTTGGAAATTCTCTCTCCTGCTCTTGCTCCTGGAGTTCCATTTCTGCTTCTCTCTTTTTTCTTCTCTCCTCCCAACCCCTTTCCCTCTCAGACCTCCTTTGCCCACTGTGTCTGCAGCCTGAGAGAGTCACAAAGAACCGGTGAGCGCTTCACGGGGAAACTTCCCAAAATAAAGGCAAGAGTTGTGCTGGAAGCAGAAAAAGCCCAGTATCACATCTAGATGATTCGCTAGCCTTGGTGAGGCAGGGAAACAGAGGCAAAGAAATATTGAAGAGAATTAGCGCTTTTTGTGTTTAAAGTCTGTCTTTGGCATAAAAGAAAGATACATTTAAAAAAAAAACTAAAAATAGCCCCTGAAGATGAGGAAAAAGTATATTTGGAGAACTTGGAGAAACAGATATAATAATGATAATTGGAAACTGGCTTTCCACCCTTTATAGCAAATCCTGATGAGATGCATCCTGAAGTGTAAACAGATTTGAACAATAAACTTATTGAACCATATACAATTATTTCTGGAGAGAAATGGATGAGCGGTTGGTTAGACAAATGGAAGAGGTGTGAATGATTCTTAACACTCTGATCTGGCAAAATGGTCCTTGGAAATTAATGGAACAAAAAATTATACCGGGGAAGAGAAGCATCATCAGGAGAAAGCACTAAACATAGGAACCATGAAATGAAAATGCATTCTTATGAATAAGAGAATTAATGAAATGAATTTAAGAAAAGGTCAAGTTGGGGAGACTATCAGATGGGCTGCAGCTCCACAAAGCCCCTAAATTTACTGTGGCATTTGAAGCACAGGACTTTGGAAGTACAAAGTCCCTGAGAAATCATCCATTCCATGCTCTTTTCCTATAGTTGAAGAACCCCAGGTCCAGAGAGGGTGAGTGACTTGCCCAAGGCCACACAGCAAGGTGGGTACAGATCTTTATGCTGCATTAATGCCACATGTGGATCTAGTCATGGTTCTATCCAACTTTGAACTCTGTTTAGTGACAGAGGTTATATTTTAGAGGGTAGGGGACAGGTAGGGGACAGGCCTAGAGGAGCTAGCTCAAGAGTCCTTACTTTCTAGAGTTAGAACACACTTTCTAGAGTTACTCACTTTTCTAGACTCAAATTCTCACCCTACCACTTACGAGCTGTGATCTAGTAAGTCACCCCATCTTTCCGAGCTTCAGTCTCACCAGTAAAATGGATCCAACATTGCCTACTTTGCAGAATGAAATGAGATATCCCAGGAAAAGTACCTCGTACTTGGTAAGAACTCAGCAAATGGCACTAATGTCACAGACATGACCAGAATTCATTGCCTTCAAATTTTATAGTTACCCAAAAAGAAAAAAAAAAAAAAACCTTTTAATGGCAATAAAAGGAAAATAAAACATCACGACAGAACTAGAGGTTTGACACAAAGAAATTAGGAATGAGGTGTGGCCCAACACTTCATCTTTCCTCAGAGAAGTCAAATACCCCAGGACTGCAGAAAAAAATATCCTCCAACAGTGGGCTCTGCCTGAGGGAGCGTTGGCCTCTCTTTCCCAGCAAGGTCCTTGAGATCTCCTGAGGACCAGGACCTCCCCTTCCCCAGGTCCTGGCCACGGGGGTCCCTCTACAGAACACCGCTCCTGTAACAGGCGGGGTCCACTCTCCAGGGGACTGGTGTTCACTTGTGCAGGTGTGGTTCCGGGGAAACGGACAAGAGGGGCCCCGGTGAGGAGGTCCCACTTCCCGCCGCAGGGGCACCAGGGAGGCACTGTTGTCCCAGAGCTGGCTCAGGAGCAGTCCTGCAGTGACTGTCAGGCTAGGGCAGAGGATTTTGTGGAGGTCAAGTTTGGAAATCCCCACATGCAGAGCCGTGAGGTGACTCCACTCAACAGGGCCCCTGAGTAATCCTACTCGCAAGGGAAATGACGAAAGTAGCCTGGTTAAGAACTAATTCTTGTCCCAGTCCTGTGAGAAGCCAAAGTGTATCTAGCTGGATTTTCACAAAATAATACCGTGAAGAGCTTACAACTCTATTGCCCAAGGAACTATTATGCTTAGAGCTGTTGCACAGACATGACCTAGGAACTCCCAGTCAGCAGACCAGACAGGCTCGGGCATTCCAGGCCACATCTTCTCTAGATTCTTCAGATTGGATCACCTGTTTTGACTGAATTAACTAAACAGCAGTGATACCCCAGCTCATATTCTGCCATGTTCGCACAACCTTCCCAATACCCCCATCACAATCAACTCCTCCTCCACGTCCTGCAATCCCATGGTTTCCACTGTCTTTATGGAAATTGAAGATAAGACCACGTGTCAAGTGGCAAGAGCTGAGGTGAGGGACCACTTTTCCCTTTGTCCCCAGTGCCTTCAGCAGTGTCTAGCTGATACCTGGCACATGGCCAGGATTCCAAGCATTCTCAGAAGGAAATGAAATTAAATAATTGTGGGAAATGTGGGGCTGGGCCAAATGGACTCAGAAGCTAAATTTTCCAATGGTGGTTTTAATGTTTTTATATCCTTATTCTTTGTAGGGAAATCCAAGGTAGTTTATACAGTAAAGGTAAAGGACCTGTTCAGTCATGGGATGGGCAGTGGCTGGAGAGCGGTCAGCCCAGCCCAGGAAGCTGCCTCCCGGAGGGGAAAGAGGCCGTTCTTTAGGCAATGGAGAGACCCAGGGTCAACTCTAGCTCTACTGCTTATTACCTTGGGCTTCATTCTCCTCCTCTGCAACAAAAAGATACTAGTATTTTACCTTGTAGGATAGTAGTGAGATTTAAATGTGATAATGTGCAAAGCACCTGGCTCGCAGTAAGCTCCGCCGAAGTACAACAGTTCCTTTCATGTTTCAAAGAGACATGGTGGGATCAAAAAAGGCTCAGTCTTCAGAGCTTCGCTGACCTGTGCTAGGTTTGAAAGCGCCCTTCTCCACGTGTACTTGTGTGATGTTGAGTAAGTTATTTCACAGATGCAAGCCTCTGTTCTCTTGTCTGTAGAATGAGGGTAATAGAACGTACTTTACTGGGTTTGAGGGAAGATTAAATGAGATTAGTAAAAATGCAAAGAATATTGTCTGGAATTTATTCAATTCTAAACAAGTGGGAGCTGTTACTTTGTTCTTTCTTAGGGCGGTATGAAGATCAACCAGGCCCACAGCCAGGGCTGGGCTTTGCGGTGGGCTCCGTGGATTTGGGGATCCTGGCTGAGAGTGCCTGCCGAGACCAAGAGGCAGAGGATCTGGTTAATGGCAGAAAGCCTCCAGTCTGGTCAACACCACAAAGAGCTCTGCCTGCACTACTGGCTGGACTGTGGAGATACCCCAGGGGTTCACAGCCCCCTGGGGCTATAGAAACTTTCCAGGGCATATCCAGGACAGAGAAGTTTAAGGGAATCAGTTTCCTGCTTCCCAACTTCCATGTGAATTTCTTTCCTAAAACTGATCATGCCAGGTTTCCATTCCCGCCCTCCCTTCTACTGTACAAACAGACTCATGTATCTTTTCACCCTGAATCTTAATATGGTTGTCCTTTCGAATCAAAGAATCTGGGGCATCAAATAAAAGGACAATTCAACAAATGGTGTTCTCAATGTCACCTTTAATCAAGGCACTATAACCACCACTGCCCAAATCCAGGCCTACCGCATACAGTTGTGTAGGTTGTTCACTGCAGAATTCCAGGGGTTGTCATCTATATCACAGTCATGTGAATGGCTCTCCCTGGAGTTTTGTAGTGGACAGAAAACATGGCTATATGCCTCCATTAAGAGAAGCTTTTGTTGTTTTAACTGTTTAATAATTTTTAACTCTTTAATAATTATTTATTAAAATTTGCAGTATTCGTAAGTTATTTTTATCAGGTTTGTATTCAACTAATAGTTGAAATGATAACTCAATCCAGAAGAATTTTTTTTAATTCTTAGAGGCTTATGGTCATAGGAAATAAAAAAATTCAATTTATATACATCTTTTTGTTGCAGAGAAGTATGATAGGAAAATCAATAAAAGACTTTCAAGCATAAAAATACATTACATTAGAATAAAATTCTGTAGGGGAAGTGGATTGGAAATACAATTTCCTACTGTTAAATAAGAGCTCATTCGTGTATTTTTTAAAAGGATGGTGGTGGGTATCAAATTGCTATGATATTTGTATTTTATTGGGCACATTTAAATAGCGATGTGAGAGTTTTATCTCACAGTTTATATATTTATAACACACCAGACATCATATCCTTTGTAATTATTTAAAACTCTTTATTTAAAATTATTTCAAATTGTTTGATACTCTAGAAGTCAACATTAAAATGTTCAAGAATGGACACAGATTTTCAAAATTATTTTAGGGACCACTGAGCAGAACCAGTTAACCCCACTGATGCCAACCCCATGCTAGACACCAGGCTGCCCCAGCAGGTGGGGGCACCCTCTGCACAGCAGAATACCTATCACCTTTTGGGAGGGTGAAGATGAAGGGATTCAATCAGGGGTTCCCACACAGACCTTCAGGTGGCTCCCTCACTGTGTGCCTGACACCACGCCTGGCACATAGTAGGCCTACAGTAAACATTCCTACCTGTGTGACGACCCCAAGTATAGAGAGATCTGCCTTTTGCCAACAGAAAGTTCCAAAACAAAGCTTTGACCAACTTGCATGTATCAACTTCTAGGAATATGGATGGGAGAGTCAAAGATCTAACTATTTAATAAACTTAAAAGTTTAGTTTCATGTAAAGTAATTTACATAAAATATGTTAATATAACAAAGTAGTAATTATAAATCGATATGCTCATTAAAATTAACATATTAATATAAAGCCTTATATTAATTAGAAGCCTATTTAGAAACATTGCTTTTTTTCCCAGCTCACATTTGATTCATGAAACAATTATATTCATTCTCTTCATGTACCTCTTTGACATTGGTATCTCTGTCACCACTACAGCCCACTTTTCGAGTCCTCTAACACCACTTTCCAGAGCGCATCATCTTCACTGCCATCCAAATCATTTAAGATACAGGATGTTTTGCATTCGTGGCTGAGGCTGTCACTGGAAATTACACTCCTAGCCCCAAGTCCCCATTCTCTATTTATGAGCTCCGCAAAGTAAACACTTAGTGTATTGTTTTTTAAAGTGATCTTTAAAAGGCTTGTTTATAACATTCAACACTTGCAATTATAAGGAAAAATGACTAAATCTGTGCTTAGTGTTTCTGTCTCCATTTTTGCTCCAAGAAGTGACCTTTATAAACATTGGAAGCATCGGTTAAAGTTACTGGGGACAAATATGTCCTCCCCAAATAGTGTTTTGGGTCAAAATTAAATGAGAGAAAGCCTCATAACATGAAAACTTAGTGAGGACTTGAACAGAAGGTGAATCTCCCTTTTCTCAGAGATGATAATGAGTGAGTGGCTGAGTGGATAAACAGTTGGATACTGGAGCCTTTGGCTAAATTCAAGACCCCACCAGGTTGGGGCTTAATAGGGGCTGTCCTCCAGATCCCTAGTCTCCTTCACTGGAATCTCCTTCAACTACCCCAGCAGCATGATGGGTTCCAGTTTGGGCAGAGGGAGCCTGGTGGCAGGGTTGTAATTCAGACACAGACCAAAGCCAGAAAAAGGAAGTCATGTTAACCACGTGCGTCCTCTGTACACACAGAGCACTGGATCCTTCTCCGATCCCCTTCTATCTCCCAGCCAGGCTGTGAGGTGGGTGTTTACCAACATTTAGCCAATAGAAAATGGAAGCTCTACACATTTTCCAACTGCATGTATAGAGACATGGAAACTTGGCCAATAATTAATCTTCCAAGTGGTTACAAACATATGCCAGTGGCTCAGAGCTAGAAATCCTGAGCTGAAATCTTTGTCCTTCCATTTAGAAGACATATGGCAAGTACTGATTCATTGAATCTTCTAGGCTTTAATTTTCTTTTTCTTACCTATAAAATGGGGGTGATAATATCTACCTCAGAGGGTTATGAGGATTAAAATAATGGCACCTAGCTCAGAATCTGGTACATCATGGGGCACCTGGGTGGCTCAGTCGGTTGAGCATCCGACTTCAACTCAGGTCATGATCTCACAGCTCGTGGGCATCGAGCTCTGTGCTGGCAGCTCAGAGCCTGGAGCCTGCTTCGGATCCTGTGTCTCCTTCTCTCTCTGCTCTTCCTCCGCTTGCTCTCTGTCTCACTCTGCCTTTCAAAAGTAAATAAATGTAAAAAATATTAAAAAAAAAAAGAATCTGGTACGTCATAAGCTCTGTCTGTAAGTATCTGGAGCTGCCTGACTCAAGCTCTGAGGGCAGGGAATGTAATATAAAAAGAGAGCCAGTTGCTACTGGGGAGGACATAGTTTCACTAGATAGCAAGTGGCCACGGTCCACGTGTGAAATGCAAGAAAGAAGACAGTACCCTGGCCCCCCAACCCAGACACAGCACCAGTGATTCTAGTATGGGTCTTGGTGTGTGACATACATCTTAAAAATTGTGTTTGTGGCTTGTTTCTCTTAATACAAAGATGATACAGTTCATTATAGAGTGGAGCAAAAGGAAAATTACAATCAACTCTAATTCCCAGAGACAATATCCGTTAGTATTTCCTTCCAATATAGTACATCCTTCCAATTCTTTTTTTGTTGATTGGTTTTTTTGTTTGCTTGCTCTTCCTCTTCTAACTTTTAAGAAAGCACTATACTCTCCATTTTGCTTTTCTCACTTACCCTGTGAACATCTTTCTACATAATTAACTGTTGTTTCACAACATTTTAATGATTACATAATGTTCTACTGAGAGATTTTGTCATGCCTTTGTTTTCAGTCCCCCTTTTATGAAGGTTTTTGAGTTGTTTCTAATGTTTCCCATTGCAAACTAAAGCCTGTTCAAATTTTATGGCATATAATGCACTTGCTCCCATCACTTTGGGTCTTCTCATTAACTTGGAAAGAGGGCAATGAGATCATCCCTCTTTCCATTTGACAGATTAGGAAACTGAGGCTCATGAAGAAAAAAATGGTCTGCCCAAGGTCACTCAGTAACTGGTAGAGCAGCTCCCAACCTGGGTCTTCAGGGCCTCCAGCCAGGCCAATTTCCTGACCCTCCTTCTCCCAGCCCCCACCCTCATGGAGTAATGAATCCTCCAAAGGATGCTTGTGCCTGTTCTGCCTCAGAGGGTTATGCTCCCCATGAGCATTTGGGCTGAGAGGGGGCCCCTTAATCCATACCAGAAATCCTGACCTCACAATCCAAGTAGTTCCTCATACACTCTCTAACCCACCACCCAGTTTCTTTTGATCATTGTAGTTATCACTACTTATTATTTTCTTGTTTATTTACGTGTCTTTTATATAGTCCAGTGATTCTCAGTAGAGTAGAACCAACTCCCAATGATCGGGAGGCAAGGCATGGGTTGAATTTTAACTAGACGTCTGTGTGGGTCAAAAGCCATTTATAGTTCTCAATGGAGTCCCTGAGTAGTTCAGTCAGTTGAGCATCTGACTCTTGATTTCAGCTCAGGTCATGATCCTAGGGTCACGGGATCAAGCCCCTCCTTGGGCTCCCCACTGAGCATGGGGCCTGCTTGGGATTCTCTCTCTCTCTCTCTCTCTCTCTCTCTCTCTCTCCCCCTCTCCCCTCTCTCTCTTTCTCTCTCTCTCTCTATCCCTCTGCCCCTCTCTCCTGCTCATGTACTCTCTCACTCTCTCTCTCTCAAAAAGAAAAAAAAAATTTTTCTCTAAATCTAGACTCAAACTCCATCTTACACACGAACACAAAGGAAAGTATGTTTGGTTTAATTTACACTGACTTTCCCAGGTAGACAACCACCATGGAAACACAAAGATTATTTTACTTTCTTCAATTTTGAGTTTTCTCATTTCAGAAAATGACACCTATGGTCATGGTACTTGAGTCTTTTATCAGTCTGCAGTGTAGCTTTAACATTCAAAGCAATTCTAAGTATATTGACCAGTATCTTTTTTTTAGCCTTTATTTCAAATTTTCAAAGAGAAAGAGAAAAAGTCATGAACATTCAGTTGGACATTATCTCTTCTTTCTTAAATTCAAACATTCATTATAAATAAGTATAAGCATCTGAATGTATCATAATGCTTTCTAGTGCACTTATGACCAAACACATGAACACTGAAATGCATATTATTTTATTACAATTCCTTTCATTTATCCATTACAGTGAAAATGATATACTGATTTTTTAATTATGCAAATAAGTGTAATGTATTATCTGTGACTTAATTTCAGGATGATAAAGGAGCCATTCAAAAGATTTGAGTTACAAAGGGGCCTTTGGGTCTGATTGGATTGAGAACCACTGGTGTGGTCTGTCTCCTCCATTGGAAGATCAGCTCCATGAAGGCAGTGGCCTGGTCTGACTGAATCCCCACTCTAGATCCCAGCACCCAGACCAGTTGAATAAAGGAATGATAGAGACATTTACGACATTGTAAAAAAAAAAAAAAAAAATTGAGTTGGGGAGAGATTTACCCTTCAACAAGTTGATTAGGTAACATTTCTGAAATTCCTTTTCTCCAAGTACCACTGAAGTAGGAACACTGATCTGCCTGGATACTAAGAAGATTCAAAGAGATCAAAGATCTAAAGACTCCTGGCACAGTGCTGGGCACAGGGGAGGGCTTGAGTAATTGACGGCTATTGTTTTTGTTGCTGTTAGATTTCTCAGGCAGTAAACCATAACTCTCTATTTTCAGCTAGCGGGCAGCTGTTACTAATACATATCCTAAAAAGCTCCTATTCCCTTTTATTTCCTCCCACCTCCCCCACCCCAGGCCTGAGCTACCTTCAATAATCTCACTCTAATTGGAATTGGGATTGTCAGGATGACTTTCCTCTTCCCTCCCTAATTCTCACCTTGGTCCTGTCTCTGAAAAATGCAAATGTCCCCATGGCTCCAAACAGAAGCCACGGACCAGGAGGGTGCTGGGCTGGCCAGACTCCCCATGGGCACCGTGATAGGGCAGGTCCAGCACCCTGGACTTCAGCTGCCACTCGGGCAGTGGGCCTGGCACCCCTGCCAATTCTCCATGATGAAACGCCGCTGCCCCGAGGGAGCCATCTCCAGCCTTCCACAGTGGCTCGGCGGCAGGTTTATCACACTCGCTGAGAGAAGACATAATCAATTCCCCAGCTGGCACTTTGTGCTGAATACCCACTTTTTCAGCTTGATAGCAGGACTAAATTAGTTATTTAGCAACTAGGCCCTAATTTAGAGCGAGCGAGAGCCTTGACAAGGATCATTGTTCAAGGCCATCCCCCCTTTGCCTTCAGATAGAGGCCCACACATCCCCAGAAGGTGATAAATAGACAATTAGAAAATAGATATATTTGGTTAGATCTACAAGGCTCCCTGGCGCTGTCAGGCTCACAATGAAGGGGGCCGGGGTAAATTGGTGGCCAATGAACACCAGCTGCACGGCCATCCGTCCTGCAGACACTTGGCCATATGTGGCCATTTACAGGCCGTCCTGAAGAATAGATCGGACCAATGAGACCAGAGGGAACTAAAAATACTTGACAAAGTTGGCTGCTCTTCATTTAACAAGAATAAAATATCTAATGGGGTGTAATGGAGGCCATCAATCACCTACTGCCAGACCCGGCGTAATACCACACTTTTAACTATTAATGCAACTTTTTTTTTTCTCTAATAAGTGGGACAGGCACATCCACGTTGTACACAGGGTGGATGTTTGGAGAGTGGAGATGAATGGGAGATGCTGGAGAGCCATGGCAGAGGATGAATTGTGGCTTAAAACTAGGAAAAGATGATGGGAATGTAAAACGGAGCAGCCACTTTGGAAACGGTATGGTGGTTCCTCAAAAAGTTAAACAGAATTACCACATGATCCAACAATTCCACTCCCAGGCATATACCCTAAAGAACTGAAAGGGACTCTAACAGATACTTGGACACATGTTCGCAGCAGCATTTTTCACAAGAGCCAAAAGATGAAAGGAACCCAAGGATCCATGAATAGATGAATGGATAAACAAAATGTGGTGTACACATACCATGGAATATTATTCAGCCTTAAAAAGGAAGGTTATCCTGATATGTCCTACAACATGGACCAACCTTGAGAACATTATGCTGAGTGAAAAAAGCCAGAAACAAAAAGATAAATATTGTATGATTCCTCTTATAGGAGGTACCAAGGATAGGCAAATTCATGGAGAAAGCAAGAAGAATGATAGTTGCCAGGGGCTGCAAGGAAGGGAGGTTGGGGAGTTAATGTTTAATGTACAAGGTTTCTGTGTGGGATAATGAAAAAGCTCTGGAATTAGAAGTGATGGACGTACAACATGGTGAATGTACTTAATGCTACTGAATCATACATTTAAAAAATGGTTAAGATGACAAATTTTGTTGTGTATACTTCACCACAAGTTTTAAAAACGTTAAATAGGAATGGGACAGCAGGCAAAGCATTCCAATTTGCCTTAAGAACAGAAAAATACTATAAATTTGGTCAATCTAGGAACATTAAAAAAGAATAAGTCACCCCAGAAGATTGATCTTCTCTTGGGCAAGTCATGCTTTCTTGGGGTCTCAGTTTCCTCGTCAATAGATGCTAAGCAAACAACCCTTGACCCCTCTCTCTCCCAGAGCATTTATGAGGCCCAGATGAAGTGAACGGGAGGGACATGAGCATCCTTTGCAAATCGTTAAGCACTGCTGTCTAATTTGTCAGTCCATACCTGTTTCCAGCACAGCTAATAAACATTCCAGGAAACCTACTAAAGGAACCTCATCCATATGGGCTGAGCCATCAATCTGAAAAACCCCATGGTTTTTTCTCCACAGATGGAGACCAGACCCTGCCCTCAACCCACCACCCACTTCGGGAGGCTCCCCCTTGGCCACTGCTGGTTTCATGCATTATTCAGTCACCAAAGTCACCCTACAGTGGCCCTGATGATGTCCTTCACACAGTCTGAGTGTCTCCAGGTAGGGCAGACAAGGAATAAGAAGCGGAATGACTTTGAACACACCTGCAGAGTGCAGATGAGCCAGGTGCTGTGGCAGCGTGGGGCTGAGTGCTCTTTGCAGAGAAGGCAGGAGAGGTCTGGGCATTCAAGGAGATGATGACGGCTGCAGAGTGATGGCCATCAGGTTTCATGGTAATGCCTGTGGTCGGGGCTCTTTGTAGTCTTTTACCTCCACCCACCCTCGGCTGCCAATTTTGGATTTATTGAAAAGATTCCTTCTATTTCAGTTTTTAAAGCACATTTACACCTCCTAACTCATTTGATCCTCAAAACCACCTTGTACATAGATTGAATGTTTCCTTATCCTGAATTTGGCATGCTCTGCTTGCGTCCGCGTTCACCAAGTTTGAATTCAACTCAGTCCCTCTGCTGACTGTTTCATATACACTCATGAAGCCCAATGCCCTTTCTTTTTCTATCTCCTTTCTTTTTCCATGCTCAATATTTAATTCATTTGGCAAATTATACTATTATACTATTTAGGATTCCCAAGAAGCAAAAAACCAACTCAAATAAGCTTAAGCACAAAAGAGGAAGGATTAAAGAAGATCTCATGAAACCCAAGAATGGGAATGTGGCAGGGTCCCAGGTGTAAAACCTAGCAGCTCAGTCTTGCTCAGCAGTGTCTTCATCTCCCTTCTCTGGCGGGGTATATGGGACTTCTCTCTCTTTGTCTCTCTCTCTATGCACTATCCATCCATCCATCCATCCATCATCTCTCTCTCTACTATCTATCTATCCATCCATGCATCTATCCATTCATCCATCTATTATCTCTCTCTCTACTATCTATCCATCCATCCATCCATCTACTATCTCTCTCTCTCTACTATCTATCCATCTATCCATCCATCCATCCATCTACCTATCTATTATCTCTCTTGCTCACTGTCTTCCCCAATCAGTCTTCTCCAGTTCTCTGGTTCAAAGAGAAGGAAATATGGTAGTCAACAGTTCCTGAGTTTTACCACCTAAGTTTTCAACCACTGGGAAGAAATAAATATGGCCCTTCTTCTATCCCAAATTTTATAAGCCCTAAGAGAGGGCTTACTGACCCAGGTACCCACATCCTGGGCCAATCACCAGTGGGAAAAACCATACGGATGGAAGGGAGTGGAAGGTGGCAATCCTAAAAGAGAATGGTGGGGCATCAGTGCTGGGAAACAAAACACAAGGTGTCCATGACACAAATATCTCTCTGGTCCACCATAAGTGAGACATTCATTCAAAAATATATATTGAGCACCTATGTGTTAGCCACTGCGGTAGGCAGTGGAGACAAGGCAGTAAACAAGAGAGTTCCTCTGTTCCCAGGGAGCTTACAGTCCACTGGCAAGACAGACTGTACATAATCATAATAATAAACTGCAAGTTTTTGCAACTGAGGTGTCACAAAGGAGGAGGACAGGATGTATTTCTATAGGATACATGCCGGTATAGGTCAGGATATATACTAACCTAGTTTGGATGGATGAGATGTCTTCCCTGAGGAAGTGAGGTTAAAGCCTTGACCGAGGAATGAGCAGTGTATCTGGAAACTGCTGAGTACTCTGGGACATTTAGAGATAAAGACCCTATCTTTAAGAAACTTCAGTCTAACAGGGCAGTGTTTCCTGAAGAGTTCCATAGAATACTGGATGCACAAGTTCCTGTTTTATATAAAAGGTTCTCTGATCAGGGGCGCCTGGGTGGCTCAGTCGGTTAAGCGTCCGACCTCAGCTGAGGTCATGATCTCATGGTTCATGGGTTCAAGCCCTGCATCAGGCTCTGTGCTGACAGCTCTGAGCCTGGAACTTGCTTAGGATTCTGTGTCTCCCTCTCTCTCCGCCCCACCCCCAACTTGTGCTCTGTCTCTGTTTCTCTCTCTCAAAAGTAAATAAGTAAACATTTAAAAAAAACGATTCTACGGTCAAATCCATTTTGGTAACACTGGATTGGATAGTTAAACTGTTCTCATTGCTGCAGAACTTGTTAGCAATTTTTATATGCCACGGTGTCCTGACAATCTCCAAAAAGATTCTCTTTTCCAATCAAGACAAACCTTTATAAGTAATGTCTTAAAATGCAAGCAGAAGTGTTCTGTCAGAAAACCCTATCAATTTATGGAGGGTAAGAGACCTGCCCAAGGACACACAGCTCATTAATGATAGAATTCGGACTCTATTGACCTTCCCACTGGCCTTTCCTCTCCCCTATCTTCCCTGCATGACAGAGGCTGTAGATGCAAGATAACCACTCTCCCAGCTTCCTTTATAGCTATGGATGGCCACATAACCCACTTCTGCTAATGAGATGTTAGAATTCTGCTTCAAGGCTTGTGAGAAGGACTCTGCTCCTGATATAGAGACAGACTGAATGAGTTTTCTCACTGCCCTCCTTTCCTACTTCTGGACTCCCCTGACAGAAGGCATGATATCTGGGCTGCTGTAGTCATCTTGTGACCGTGAGGGAAGACATCACGAACACCATGAATTGAGTAAAGCATCAAGCGGGTGGGAATAGCCATAGCCCTTGATTACAACATTAAGTTGCTGGACCAACTCTGTGACCTTCCATCTCTGGACTTCTTGCCATTAATACCCACTTTAATGAGGGAGGGTGTTACGTTACTTGCAACCAAAAAAAGATCCTTACCAAATCAATTCTCAACTCTGGTTATCCCGGTTGTACTTTTTACATACATTTTTTTAATGTTTATTTCTTTTTGGGGGGGAGGGGCAGAGAGAGAGGGTGACAGAGGATCTTTAGTAGGCTCTGTGCTGACAGCAGAGAACCTGACATGGGGCTCGAACTCATGAACTGCAAGATCATGACCCAAGTCAAAGCCAGATGCTCAACTGACTGAGCCACCCAGGCACCCCTTAAATACATTTCTAAATAGAATTCTCCCTGTTTAGCATTTTCCTGGTAGAATGCATCTCAGAATAGGAATGCCCAAATATCACAGAATATACGTATCTTTCAATATAATATGTAAGCTAATATTCATAAAGGAAAAAAATTTTAACTCATTGAAAACTTTATCACAAAAACTCACTGTGACCTTATGCTTGAGAAAAGCCTCAAGTTTCTTCCAACTACAACTGGTAGACATCAGAATTTCACAAAATTTCAAATGGCACATCAGGAAACAATATAAAGGAGGTGTGTCTCAGATGGAGCTGGCCAGAAAAGAAGCTTTGTCACTGTGCACAAATGCCAGCTCAAAACCTTATTTATCATTTCGTGACAGGACAGAAGGCTGTAAGCCTCTTCATATCCTAATGTCCTAATTTGTAACTCAATTTATAAAGGCATTTGATTGTTTTAGTAAATTTAGTCGAGGGATTTCAGTTGCATAGAGCACACTGAATTTTTTTCCCATTTAAAATAATAAAAATTGGCTCTTAGCTAGCATGTGTGTGCAAAATGTCTGATTTTCAGGAATGGATTACTCAAAGTACAGATGCCTGTAATTTTATGTGGCAGGAAAACTAAATTTGAATTGTTTTAGAGATGCCTTCACTGAACTACAAATCAATACTCCTCTTGTATTAAGAATCAATATGATAATTGGTTTTATTAAGAGTTTCTGCATCTTCGGCTGAACAGCAATTACTCATTTGTTCTCCATAAGGTTCTACACCACTAACCCACAAGTCTGGATGTGCATCAAACCCACCTGAGGAGCTTTAAAAAAATATTGATGCAACATGTCCCGTCCTAGACAAATTAAACAGAATCTCTAGAGGCCAGATAATTCTTAAGTGTACTCAAGTCTTAGAACCACTGCTCTAACCAACAAATTCCTCTAAAAGCTTAGGAACAGGAAAACATTGATAGGACAACAAGATTTATGAAACCCATCAATTTCCTTTGTATTCTGGCTACCCGGAAGCTCAACTAAAGTTAGTTATAGTAACTCTCTTGCACCTAGTTCTTACTTCTGTTAGGTCTCTCCACTACCCAGATGCCACTTCTTTCATGTATCATTCACTATATTACAGTAATCCCAAATCTTCTGGGTCCTATCACCAGACCTTCCACCCACCGTGACCAACCATTCTAGCATACATGAGCACACATGAACACACACACACACACACACACACAGACACACACGCATGCATGCACACACACACAAATGCCAGGATTCAGCTTACTCCAGGAAGCCACATCTGCTTTTGACTTTAATCTTTTTTTCCCCTCCAGAAGTTTCTGATTGCCTTAAACATGTTCTACAGTGGTTAAAACCTTGACTAATCCAATTTTCTAGGAATCAGGGCTATCAAATATTAATATCAACCTACTTTCTGTGGCTAAAAAAAAATATTTTACTTTGGGAACAAAATATATGGCCTCATTTATGCCTGAGTTCATCAACCAGTTAAAATTTTTTGTGTTGTTCTTTTCATCAGCTCTGACAAAGTGATATGGAATTAGACACCCTGTGAACTGTTTCTTTGCTCTAATGTGTGAGCTGCGCTTCACTAGAGGGAATAAAATAATCCACTGTCATTTTTGTTTTTATCATATTCATTTTTGGCAGAGAATTTATTCACTCTTCACTATATAGTTATTTATGTGCTACAATCTCACATTTTTGCATTCCCCAGAGAACGCACCATTAAAACTCTTAATGTGACACCTCATATTTTTAGTAGACTAGAAAATAGTTACGATTTTAATTTAAATTGAAATGACTATGTAATAGCTGGACAAATCAGTTTGAGATCCCCAGAGCTCTTAATTGTAATTCTCCATTGTTTTCTATGCATAAATTTCTTTTCCAAAGTGCTCATTCTGAAACACTCACTCATTTTTTTTTCAGCTGTTCCATGCTCATTCCAAACTCACTTATTTAATAATTTTCTATGGTTAACAACTTCATGATTAAACTTTAATGTTAAATATAAATGGTTGAAATAATAAGCGTGTTAGTGTTTTATAAAGAAAGAGGACTGGACATTTAAGGAATGATGGGTTTAAGTATCAAGTATAAGAGGAGGGAGAGACTCAGTCTGGCTAAGAACGAAACAGAGACACAGATTTTGATAGTTTAAATATATTTATATATATTGGAAATACATGTGGTGGATACGAATGTCTAAGTCGGCTTCAAGCAATGGGTAGAGGAGGCTTAACATGATGGAACTCAGGGCAAGACGCAGCTATGGGGGTATCTAGTCTAACCTACTCATTTACAAACAAGGAACACAAAGTGCAGAAAAGGAGATAATT
The DNA here is from genome assembly GCA_028646485.1 of Cryptoprocta ferox. NCBI lineage: Eukaryota > Metazoa > Chordata > Mammalia > Carnivora > Eupleridae > Cryptoprocta > Cryptoprocta ferox. Next base: position 34,096,000 of record CM053568.1, read on the forward strand.
TTTTCAAAATCAAGTTACATATTCACTAAGACCAGGGTAAGAGAAGAAATGGAGGAGAACTAAAAGAAGGGGGAAAGACTTCATTGAAGGCTGACAGACAGCCTCTTTCCCAGAATCCCCACGCCCACCAACAAAGTGTCAGATTGAGCAGTAAATGATATGATAGCCTCTCATTACCCACCTTACTGAGAATGTGTTTCACAGCATCTGATTCTTAGTTTAAAAACAAAACAAAAGACACCAACTGAGCTACCACCTGGTCTGGCAATGTTGAGACGGTGCAAATGTCTCCAGCAGAAATACAGCGTGGTGCCTCTAAAATAAACCCCGACGGGTCTCCTCAGTTCCTTTGAACATTGTTGGAAGCAAGAATATCTATTCTTCCCCCCACATGCCACATGCCCGAATCCCCTCAGGACACACACACACACACACACACACACACACACACACACACACAGTCTAATGAAGGCAGACTGCTGAGCTGTCCCTCTACTTAATGAAGAAGATCTAAACCACCTAGAAAAGAACCTTTGATAGGTTCTGGAAGATCTGGAGTCCAATACTGACCCTGCCACTAATGGGCCATATGACTTTGGTCAAGTCCATTCACCACACTGCACCTTATTTCCTTATCTATAAAATGAGAAGATAGGCCTAACGGCCCACTCTCTCTAGCACTAACGATCTATGGCTTCTAATTCCATCCCTTAACTCCATCTTCATGTGCTTTACTTGACGTTTACTGAACATCTTCTATAGGCCAGTTTCTGTGCCTGGCACTGGACTATCCAAGTGCATAAGACACTGTCCCCATAGTCCAGTGGACTCTGCCTGAGTCTACTGGAATGCGGCAAATGATATGGAACATGGGAGTTGAGCAAGAGGAGGCTGAGTATAAGCATGAAATTTCTGACCTGGGCATTTTAAATGAGTGGTCATGTCATTGTCCAAAATGGATAAAGTGACCTTATAATGTATCATTCAAACCAGAACATTTCTAAGAGGAAAAGAGGCATTATTACTAATTATGCTGGGACAACAGGCTTCAACTGAGACCATTTCAGCAACCTGGGATGTATGGTCACCCTAAGGATGGGGACTATGGGGAAAAATAGAGTCGGGGGGGTCTAGTAAGTTTGGGACTAAAAGTGTTGCCTTTTAAGTGCCTATGGAAGATTCAAATGGAGCTATGCGGTGAAGGTGGACTAAGGAGAAAGATGGAGCTGAGGGGAGGGTCTGGGCCAGAGACGCAGAGCCACATGAGCCACAGGGAAATGAGACATGTGAAGAGCAAGAAGAGAAGTGGGTCAAAGCCAGAAGCCTGGAATTAACATCTAAAGGACAGACAAAGGAGTGAGGAGTGACTGGAAAACCAGAAGGGAATAAAATCAGAAGTAGAGAGAGTTCCAAATGGAGGAAATGGTCAACAGTGTCAGGGGCTGGGAATAGCCAACGCAGTCACTGAGTTCAGCAGCAAGTATGACAATGGTGCCCTTGGACACTACCTCTGGGCAGTTCCCTCCACGGTGACACTCCAATATGCTCTTCATTTTTTTTAAGTTTTTAAATTTATTTTGATGGGGGGAGGGGCAGAGAGAGAGGGAAGGGGAATCCTGAGCAGACTCCACACTGGCAGCACAGAGCCCGATGCAGAGCTTGAACTCCCAAACCATGAGATCATGACCTGAGCCAAAATCAAGAGTGGGATGCTTAATTGACTGAGCCACCCAGGCACCCCTCTAAAGAGTCCAATATCCTCTTTAGACCAAAGGATTTTTAAAAAATATTTATTTATTTTGAGAGAGAGAGAGAGACAGAAAGTGAGCAAGAGAGAGGAAGAGAGGGAAACACAGAATCTGAAGCAGGCTCCAGGCTCATAGCTGTCAGCACAGAGCCCAGTGCGAGGCTCAAACACATGAACCATGAGATCAGGACCTGAGCTAAAGCTGGACACTCAACCAACTAAGCTATCCAGATGCTCCTAGATCAAAGAATTTCTCACCTTCCCTTTAAACCTAAACCCATCTGCATGGAGTTTATCTGTGGATCCGAGAAACAGAAATGACCTCTCACTCTCTCTCTATCCCTCTCCCCTACCCAACATCCTTTCTGCCTCCAACATCAGCTATTTCTCCTCATTTTCATTCTCCTTCCCTTCTGCCTTCAGTCTTCATCTGTATAGGTCTTACCTGTCTAGCCTCCATCCAATCACTCTTGCAGCCAAATCCATGAACATGTGATCTGAACATTTTGCCTCTACTTCTCAGCAATTCTCTTGTGTTCCTGAGGTCAAACTTCTTTCCCAGCACACTCTTGAACCTACCCCTGGTTCCTGCTTGACAAATCGAGGTCCCCTTCTCATTCCTTAGCCTTCTTGTTCTCTCAGCAGCCTCCAGGACTGCTGTCTATCCCTCCTTCAAAGGCCTCCTCTCTTAACTTTCATGACTTATTGTTTCCTCTCCTGTCTCTTCCAACTCCTTCCACTCTTCTTCAGACATGTAGTTGACAATGGCTGCAATTTGCCCGGGGCTTAGAGCTACTCATACCCTGGGGCCAGGGGAGATGCTGGGCCATTGGAAAAGGCCATTTTCCCCTTCCTAAGGCCAGATCCCAGACTTGAACTTCCTAAGAAACCCTGGGGCCCCCTCTCCACAATGTGGAAATCAGATCCTGGATTCTCAGAGCAAGAACCTCACAGAATTATTGTCCCTCTGGGTTAGAAGGGAACCTCTAGTGACTTATTTCAAACATCACCTAATCCTTATAACCCTCAACAGTGCCAGCTAAGGGGCTGCTGCTCGAGCACTCCAGGGATAGGGGACTGGCCACTTCCTGGGCAAGCATGTTTCCTTCTTAGCTACGAAGAAAGGCCTACCTCGAACCAAACCAAATCCAGCTTATTATACCCATACCTTTGGTCTTCTTTATAACCAATAGGTCCACCCAGAAAGTCCAAATGCCTCTTACACATATCTTCAGATTTTTGAAGATTGCCTGTCACATCTCTTCCTCAGTCTCGTCTCTGTAAAGTCCGGCTACCTCCATTCCTTCTACCATTCCTCATATCACACACCTTCAAATCTCCTCATGACCCTGACTCACTTATCTGAGTGTAACCATTTCCAATAGTGGTGTGTGTGTGTGTGCGTGCATGTGTGTGTGTGTGTGTGTGTGTGAGAGAGAGAGAGAGAGAGTGTGTGAACAAAGGGAATTTCTTCTGGTTTTCCTTTAAGTAGTTCATTTTTGCAAACATCAGGGAACAATTTCCAAGAGGCAGTATGACATATGATGACATAGGAACAAGGTTATCCAGAGCCCAGCACATCAGACAGTCTGGAAAACTCTTAAGTGAAGAATGCTTGTCTCCATGAAACCTTGATAATTTAAAAGGGACAATGACTATCTGAAGCAGTCAAGGTCTCCGTTAAATCCAGCAAAGCTAGGAGACTGGAAGGGGGGGCTTCTCATGCAAGGGGACCCTTTGGTCTTTAGCGACATCATTATCTGCGGGTTATTATCATTACTACAAATACTAATACACTTTTATTAAGCACTGGCAATGACCCAGGGCAAGTGAGTTTAAGTTCATATTATATCCATTTTCATTATCGAGAGAAAAGAGGAGAATGAACAAAGGACTATAATGTGAAATTCTAAAGTAGGAAAAATGAAAAAAGGTTAATTAAAAAAAAACCCACAGAGTAAAGAGAAAGGCTCCAACTGTTCGTGGTCAGGAGCCATGATGGATGGCAGATCTTGTCACCCTGGACTTGTCCCCTATGATTTCTTTCCATCTCTCTCTCTCTCTCTAAAAAAAAGATCCTCCTCTCAGCTAAGGACATGGCAGGGACAGGGTGGGGTGGGGAGAAGGGCAGTAGGCTTTTATTTCAAGGGCCCCTTTCAGCTCTGAAATTGAATAAATCAGTGTTTCCTCTTTCTAATATCTAGCCCAAAACAATACAATTGAACATTAAAAATACATTAAAAGATAAAAATAAAATTATTAAATCCTGAGAGATATCCCTTTCCCCAAAGGCCTTGTTTTGCACCTCTGGGACTAAAATATCAAACTGTATCACTCTCACCTCTGAGTACACCCTGAGTACATAAGCCTTCTGGATGATTTATCTTTTAGAACAAATGCAAGCAATTTCCCATTAACCACCAAACTTCATTGAGTCTCCCTTGGAATTAAATCTTTCTGCTCTGTAACTCTGTGCTTGGTAATTCTAAATATTTTTCTCTGCAAGTCATTTCTCTCCATCAAGTGAATGCCTGAGGCTTCTCAGAGTGTATAAACCAGACTGGGAATTCAGAACACCAAACGGATCAGCAGAATGAACATCTAAACGTAGAGGATGCATGTTGTCTGGGCCAGAGTATCCTTTGTAAGGAGTGTTGTATTTTGCGTATACACTTAATGTCACATGGTGAGGTGTTTGTAGATGCTCTGTGGGAGCTACTTATCATAGCTGAAACTTAAAATTTTTTTAACATTTATTACTGAGACACAGAGAGAGACAGAGCATGAGTTTGGGAGGTGCAGAGAGAGGGGGAGACACAGAATCTGAAGCAGGCTCCAGGCTCTGAGCTGTCAGCACAGAGCCCGACGCGGGGCTTGAACTCAGGAACTGTGAGATCATGACCTGACCCAAAGCCACATGCTTAACTGACTGAGCCACCCAGGCGCCCCTTGTAGCTGAAACTTTAAACTATCACTCCTAACTGTACATCAAACATCAATGTCAATTGTGGTGTCAATGGTGGTACCACCTAGGTGAGACCCTAAGAGATTTGTGTTTGGATGTGTGTGTCATGTTTATAAAAACAAACCTAGACATGGCCAGTAACTTCCCTAAGGTCATAAGCAGAATCAGCTCTGGAGTCCACCGACCTGAGTTCCAGAATCTATTGCTCTTCCTGCTGAAGTGCACAGTCTCACCGACAGAGATACAAAAAGCCAGAGCTGGTCTTAGAGAAGGCTTCAAAATGCTTAAAGTAGGAATAAGAGGTCATACTCTAGACCGTTCTCATATGCTATGAAAACAGGTGCCTCTTGGGAAGTTGGCTTAGAGGATCCTGTGGAAAGGAAACCCCAAAACCCCATGTGCGAATTTCAATGCATCCTGGTGCTGCCCAACAGGTTTCTCATGGACACCCTAAGCACCCTGATGACAGTATAATACATGTATTCTTTCCCATGTCTCACCTAGCACCAACTGCGGAGTTCAAATTCAACAAATGTCAACTGAATAACTGAACTAAAATGAAGATAAAAGTGAGTCAGGAATGAATACATATTCAACAAATGGCCTTGAGTCAACCGGCTAATCATTTGGAAGGCATTAAGATCAGTAGTGGAAGGACTGGGAGTGGGCATACATATCAGATTTATGTTTTGAAAAGACCACTCCACATAGAGTACCGTTAGGATGCTGTGAAGCTCATCTTCTGGGCTTACTTTGGACAGACCCTGTATTACGAGTCACTGTTTTTTTCCGTTTAACAGCTGAGAACCTAAAAGCTTTCTGACGCTAAGCAACTGCCCAAAGTCTCTCTGCTTAGACATAACAGAGCTTTCACAATAACTGTCATTTCAAAAATCTTTTAGTTTTAAAAATCTGCCAACAACTCCAAGTTCTCTCCACTTAATGACACATTCCCATCAAGGTGAGTGTTGCTGTTATCAGCACTTCCTTATTTCTTGGCACTATGTTTCAGACAGCTTGCATATTTCCTTCCCCAGTCCTAGAATCAGTCATTTCTCCAAGGAGTCCTGGTACCTTTTATTGGAGAATGGTATTAGAAACCAAGATCTGGGCGGTAGGTCTGCTTGTTGCTACCAGAGTGCCTTTCAGACCTTCTCAGCTAACAGAACAAAGAAACACATGTGCTAATACTAAGCTGTATATATATACATAAGTATTTCTAAATGTAACCATCTGTATCTATATTAAGGTAAATCAGTTCTTACTGATGTCTTCTTCCCTAATCCATCACCACATGGACATCAATCATTCTAGCCTCCTTCCTTTTGCTTATCTGTAAATTCCCACACCAACAGTGAGAAATCTAGCTTCTACCATCTACCATTCATCTACCTCAATTCCAGTATACAACTATCAGAATTGTTAACCTGTCTTCTCATGGGAAACCATTTTATCATCTAGAGTACAATGTTCATGTGTGGCTCCTTTTGTCTTGAGTCTTACACACTCTTCTCATTTCCAAAGTTACTCAGGTCCATACCTTTCCCCCCACCCCCTTCACTGAGGTTATTTCATACTTTTTTTTTAAACAGCTCGATTCTTTTGTCACAGTATACATTCCTTTCTGAGATATCCCAACTTCATAAGTGATTTAATTCACACACAGTAATACTACAGACTGAATGTTTGTGGCTTCCCTCCTTCCCCAATTCATATGTTAAAACTTAATCCCCAATGTGATGATATCCAGAAGTAGGGCTTTGGGAGGTGATTAGGTCATGAGGATGGAGCCCTTATGAATGGGATTTGTGCCCTTAAAAGAGACCCCAGAGAGCTCCCTCATTTCTTTCACCATGTTAAATCACAGTGAGAAGATAACTGCCTGAATCAGGCAGCAGGCATCTGCCAGCACCTTGATCTTGGGAGAATTCTTGGCCTCTAGAACTGTGAAAAATAAGTGCTATTGAAGCCCTCCAATCTACGGTACTTTGCTATAGCAGCCTCAACAGATTCAGACAAACTAGACTTTCCTCTTTGTGATATAAAGTTCCATAGGTTTTCACAAATGCATAATAGTACTTACCCACCATTACAGTATCATACAGAATAGTTTTATCACCCTAAAAATTCCCATGCTTCCCTGATTCCATATTACTTCCCCTCCCCTGACAAGCACTGGTTTAATGTCTCTCTAGTTTTACCCCTTCCAGAATACCATAGAATTATAATCATACAATGGGTAACCTCTTCAGACTGCTTTCTTTCACTTAGTAATGTGCATTTAATGTTCTTCCAGGTCTTTTTGTGGTTTGATACCTCATTTCTTTTCATGGTTGAAAAATATTCAATTCTATGGATGTACCAAAGTCTGTTTATCCATTCACATATTGAAGAATATTTTTGTGGCTTCCACTTTCTGACAATCATGAATAAACATTCACACGCAAGTTTTTGTGGACCTAAGTTTTCAAATCCATTGGGCAAAGACCTGGGAACACAATTACTGAATCATAGAGTGAGATGATGTTTAGCTATAAGACACTATCAAACTGTCTTCCAAAGTGGATGCGCTATTTCGCATTTCTACCAGGAACAAATGAGAGTTCCTGTTGCTCCACATCCTTGTCAGCATTTAGTATTGTCCATTTCTTGGATTTTAGCCATTATAATAGGTGTGTAGTGGTATCTTCTTTTAATTTGAAATTCTCTAAAGACAAATGATGTTGAGCATCTTGTCATACATGTATTTGCCATCCGTGTATCTTCTTTGGTGACCTGTGTGTTCAGATCTTTGGCCCATTTTTATTTATTTATTTTTAATTTCTATTTTTTATTTACATCCAAGTTAATTAGCAGATAGTGCAACAATGATTTCAGGAGTAGATTCTTTTGCCCATTTTTAAAATTGTGCTGTTTTCTTACAATTGAGTTGATTTTTTTTTAGTTTATTTATTTATTTTGGGGGGAACGCATGTGGGGAAGAGCAGAGACAGAAGGAGAGCCGTATGCAGGGCTCAAACTTACAAACTGTGAGATTATGACCTGAGCTGAAATCAAGAGTCTGACGCTTAACCGACTGAGCTACCCAGGTGCCCCAAGATTTCTTTTATATTTTGGATACAAGTCATTTGTCAGATGTATTTAGCAAATATTTTCTCCCATTCTGTAGGTTGTCTTTTCGTTGTTTGGATGGTGTCCTCTGAAGCACAAAAGTTTGTAATTTTGGTGAAGTCCAGCATATCTATTTTTCCATGTGTTGCTTCTGCTTTTCGTATTGTATCTATATAACCATTGCCTAATCCAAGGTTGCATTTACTCCCACATGTTTTCATAGAATTTTTATCATTTTAGCTTTTACATTTAGGTTCTGATCCATTTTAAGTTAATTTAATATGGTGTGAAGGGTCCAACTTCAGTTTTTGCATGTGGATCCAATTACCTGAACACCGTTTTTGTTTTTGTTTTTTCAAGTAATCTCCACGCCCACAAACTCGCAACCCTGAGTTCAAAAGTTGCATGTCCTACCAAGTGAGCCAGCCAGGCGCCCCTGAACACCATTTGTTGAAAGACTGTTCTTTTCCCCCACTGAATTGTCCTGGGATTTTTGTCAAAACTCAGCTGACCATTGTGATGGGCAGAAGAATGCCCCTGCACCATAGACAATGCATCCTAATATCTAGGATCCAGGAATATGATGTTATGTGTCAAAGGAGAATTAACCTTACAGATGGAATTAAGGTTGCCAAACAGCTAACCTTAAGACAGAGAACTACTCCTACATTACATGAGTGGGCCCAGTGTAATCATTACGGCCTTTGAAAGTAGAAGAGGGAGGGAGAAGAGTTCTGAGTCAGAGGGAAACGTGACTGTGGAAGGAGTGATGAGATGTGAAAAGGACCCAACTTGCCTTTGTGTGAAGAGGGAGGAAGAGGGCCATGAGCTGAGAAATGTGGGCAGCCTCCAGAAATTAGAAAATATAAGGAAATGGATCCTAACCCAGAACCTACAGAAAGGCTTTTAACTTTATAATTCTATAGGCCTATATTACATAATATAGTCATAAAAATAAGCTCCTTAAAAATGCATAAAATCCCTGTGGAACCAAGAAGCTGAAAGTCTTTCAGTTCTTACTTCTTTAGTAGACTATATTCTTACTTATTACTTTCACCAAGAAGAATCAACGTAACACACTCAGCTGTAGTAAGTTACACTGTAATAAGGTCTGAATTAGCAAAATTTTCCTACATCTTAACCAGTTTGTGTAAGATTGCTGCTATAAAAAAGCAATCTTTTGATAAGTATCATATATAATAATAATGCTTTCCTATATGGTACAAGTTCAGGAGAGAGTTATTACGTCTATTTCTAGTGTAGGAAAGAACATGGACTTTAGGGACTGTCATGCCTGAATCAAATCTGACACACCTACAAGTTTTATGACCTTGAGAGAGTTACTACTTTGCCTCTCTGAGACTCAGCTTTCTCCTCTGTAAAAAGGGATAACACCAACCTTGCAGAATTAGTGTAAAGTGTAAATGAGTTCATCTGTTTAGATTTGAAAACGTTTATCTAAATCAGGGGTCAGCAAACTTTTTCTGTAAATACTTTATGACAGGAAATACTTTATAATTGTAAATATGCTTTGCTGGACATACAGTCTGTCAAATTTACTCAACTCTGTCACCGTAGCACAGGAATAATCATAGATGAGTTCCAATAAAACTATCAAAAAAGGCTACATGGATGGCCCACAGGCCATAGTCTGCTAACACCTGATATAAATCATCCAGGGCAGTGGCTGGCACATAGTGGGTGTTCAATACTAAGTAGGTATTATGGTCATTACTCTCTTTTTCTCTATCACAGCCAACAAACATAATCTTTTATTGCTCATACAATGCATTCACCATTCTATCATTCCCAATTTACAAATTATTCAATATTACCTAAACCACTGCTGCCAAAGTTTCTGCAGTCACTCTACTCCCAATATGCAAACAAGTGATTCATTATTTTCCACACTGTTATCTGGATCACAGGTAGACGGCAGATAGGAGGTTCAGGACTACTCGTTAAGTTCAATACTTAAATCTGTTCTATGACCTGTCCTACGGATGGCTGTCCAACATGTCTGAACACCTCCAATGACAGGGAAACCACCCAAGTCCTAGGCGCCCTTTTTCTTGTCAGGTAGCTTGGGCTTTTTCTGAAAGCTCTTTCACTGTGGGCTTCAATATGGTTCAACTTCGTAAGTATATACTGAGTCCCTGCTGTATTCCCTACTAAATGTCGGGAACGCAAAGATGAATAAGATATTCATCCAACTTCTCACTAGACGTTCTTTGTCTGCTACTGTCTGTCACCCAAACAAGTTTCATGTTTTCCCTTCATGACAGACCTTCAGGTATTCGGGGGTTGGTGCCCTAAGTTGCTCTCCAGGTTCCAAACTCCCAATTCCTTCGACCATTCCTCAAAGGCTCCCTCCCCCCGCTTCTTCACATGGCCTTCCGCTGGACATAAAATGCACACGAACCCTCCAAAGAAGTCCAGGTGTGGCTGGACAATGGAAAGTGAAGCAAACCTAAAACTATGCACATTTAGCTTAGCGCCAACAATCTAAACCATATTTGCCTCTTAGGAATGAACCCAGCCTCACTTCCTCAACTCACAACTATACTCCTTTAATTTTCCAAATGGTTCTATAAAATTTGAGCTAAGTGATAGATTTTAGATATGGTAAACATTAACATTTCTTTTCCTTAAAGAAAAGCAAGATTTAGGCTAAATAGCAGTCAGGGTTTCTATTTTTATTTGATCCAGTCTGAAGGGTAGTAGAGCCAATAATAGCATTTCTAGGCTGAATTAATAGCAAAAAAAAAAGTTTTTTTAATTTTATTTTTTAAGTAAATTACTAAAAAAAACTACAATGCAAAAATTGCAATTGTCAGATAGATGTTTACAAAAGAAAAAAGAAGAGAAAATACTATCACACTTTTAGTACAGCTAAGCAGTGTTTTATAAATATATTTATGTGTAATGCATCCCAAAGTAAAACAGACTTCTTACTGTGGTCCATGGTGAAAAGTTTTTGAAAATCACTGTTCCCAACCATGCCATCTGCCACAGGGATAGAAGAGTGATTCTTCTCTTACATTTTATAAAAAAAAAAAAATGCATTGGACTTTAGAAAATTTAAAACTTCTGTTTTTCAAAAGACACCACTAAGAAAATTAAAAAGACTACATACAGAATGAGAGAAAATATCTGCAAATCATATATTTGATAAGAGACTTATAGCTGGAACTATAGAATTCTTGCAATGCAACAATAAAAAGACAACAACCCAATTAAAATGGGCAAAGGATCTGAATAGATATTTCTCCAAAAAGATGTATGACCAATAAGCACATGAAAAGATGCTTAACATCATTAGTCATTAGGGAAAAGCAAATCAAAACCATAATGAGATACCACTTCACAGAGCTAAAATAAAATGAGCAGACAGTAACAAATGTTATAGAGAACGGAGAAAAATTAGAACCCTCATATATCACTGGTGGGATCATAAAGTGGTAAGCAGTTCTTCAGATCCTCAAAATGTTAAATGACTCAGCAATTCCACTCCTAGGTATATATACACATAAGAGAACTGGAAACATGACCACATAAAAATCTGTACACAAATGTTCACAGCAGCATTATTCATAATAGCCAAGAAGTGTAAACAACCCAAATGTCTACCAATTGATAAATGGATAAACAAAACGTGATATATCCACACAATGGAATACTATTAAGCTATAAAATGGAATGAAGTACTGATACGTGACACAACATAATGAATCTGGAAGAAGAAGCCAGACCCAACAGGCACATATTGTATGAGTCCATTCATGTGAAATGTCCAGAATACTCAAATCCAGAGATAGAAAGTAGCCTGGTGGGTGCCAGGGGCTGTGAGGTGAGGGAACTGGGAGTGACCACTACTGGATACAGGGTTCCTCTTTGAGGTGATGGAAATGTTCTAAAATTAGATTGTGGGAGGGCGCCTGGGTGGTTCGGTCGGTTAAGCGTCTGACTTTGGCTCAGGTCATGATCTCACGGTTCATGAGTTCGAGCCCCGTGTCAGGCTCTGGGCTGACAGCTCAGAGCCTGGAGCCTGTCTTCGGATTCTGTGTCTCCCTCTCTCGCTGACCCTTCCCTGTTCACGCTCTCTCAAAATAAATAAATAAATAAATAAATAAATAAATAAAACATTAAAAAAATTGTTTTAATTAGATTGTGGGGACAGCTGCACAGATGTGAATATAATTAAACCCAGTGAACTGTACACTTTAAAGAGGTAAATTTTATAATATGAATTATATTTCAATAGAGCTGTTATAAAAAATGTAAAACCTTTGAACAGCTTCCCTTTAACAAAACAGTTTATTGGAGCATTCAGGTTCCTTCAAGTTCTTTCGGTCACTTATTTCCAATTCAATGTTTAACCCTCATCTCCTACTATTTCCCCCTTGCACCACCTTCTGCCTCTGCCCTCAACACAGTATGTGCCATTTTATAATTCCATGCCTCTGCACATACTCTTCTTGCTGTTGAGAATGTCATATTCACTCTTTTCTGATGAATGCCTATATATCCTTCAAGACAAATACTGTTTCCTCCAATAAGTCACCCCTTAGTCCTCCAGACAAAGTTGGCCAACCCCTCTATGCTATAAATACTAGCTTATACATCTGCCCCTAATAGACTCTGAACTCCTTGGGTTTACTAGACAATATTATCTTCAGCCCCAGGACCTAAAGCACTTAGTAAATGTTTACTGAATTAATGAGTGACAGAATACTCCTCACTAGTGCTATTTTTTCTCCAACTAGTTTAATTGGTAAAATCCAAACAAATATAACTTGAGTGCTAGCCTTTAGAGACCAATAAAATGAAATAAAAATACAAATTTGGGGCCAACATTGAGACTTAAGGAAAATTACCATAAAGTAACATTTCATGGGGGCTCATAGTTCAGATACTTATCATTGTTGGCCGAACACACTTACTGAAGTCAATACTCTTTTATTCAACATATTAAATGTGTTGTTTAACTCTGGTAACCACAGCTGTGACTTAGTTAACGATCTCAATAAATCCTACTTAAATCAGAGACAGGAAAAAATTATGCAAATGAATTCTTATCTGTTTTTTCTGCCCAAGGCATATTTGATAACAGATAAAACATCTCCAAATAGTCTCTACTTAATAGTCAGGAAGCCATTTGAGGTTTTATTTGTATCAAAATCAAATACAAAGAAGAGGAGAAGCCTGCTATATTCACAAATGATTTTATTCAGAAAGAAATTACACACTAAAAGGAGACATAGTTGAGAGCTTACTTTCACATATGGAAGTGAATCTAGGAAAGTCAACAGTTATTAATATACAAAAACACATGATTAAAAAAGACAGTAATAGATAATGACAGATGGGCTTGCCTTAGACTCATCTGCAAAATATCTTTTGTTTAAAAACAAAAAGATATTTGTCTTTAAGACAGCTCTTTAGTAACAAGTCTATAGAGTTCCAATGGACTTTAAAAATCAAACCAATGATACCATTCTCCATATAGGCTGTATCACACCCATATTCATCCAGCAGGGGTAAACCATGCAACAATTATACCTTGCAGCTAGACAGGATGTCTTCTACTAATCTCTTGTAAACCCAGGCATCACCCTTAAGCCGCTGCCTCTTGATACCCACCACGTCGGGTTTCTGAAGCTGGCACACTTCTAGTTCAAACTGCATTGTCACTTTACCAAAATCTGACTGTGTTTGACACTTCAGTGTATAGCTATGAAAACAAGATAAGAAGCCAGTTAGTAGCAGAACCATGAATATTCTGTACAAGAGATTTCTAAGCCTGTAGGAGGCCAGTGGAGAAAATGAACCATTATTTCATGCAGCAATATCTTACTGCTTACAGTTTCCAAATGACTTAGCTATACCTTAATCATGGAGCAATACTGGTATTTTCGCAGAAGCTGAACTAGGATCTTAAGAAAGAATAAAGATGAAAGGTTTTTACCAGAACTTTCCCTTGTCCAAAGAAAAGCCTTCCTTTCATAGATACCCATGCCATTCATGATCAAGAAATCTTCTGGCCTCCTTTATGCAACTCTTTCAACAGTATAATCCGTGAACAGTAGGCCATTCCCACAATGTTCACAACAAAGGAAAGCGCAGGGAAGATTAAGAATATTTTTTTGTGTGCACCTCATAAGAAAATTCTGTCTTTCATATAAATAAAGCTGAAGCCACCAACCTGTCAGAAGGGTGTGTGTTTTTGAGGTTTTTCTAACAGCAATAAGAGGTTATGATCGTTACACTTTATGGCAGAGTTATAACAGAAAGCCCATGGAGATGGTCCATTTCCATGCTTGAAACACATGGTGTGTATATATATCTATACAATTGGAACTGTCATATAACAACTCTGAAAATGGAAAAGCCCAGGCCAAATGAAGCCTTAAACACATCTTAAGAATCAGGTATGTTCCTGCAAAGTTACATAACTTGAATTCATGTAAATCAATTTTTTAATTCATGTGCAAGATATTTTCGTTTTATTTGTCTTACTAATTTCCAATAAAAGACAATAGGATCAATTTTAAATTTCAGTTCCCTAAATATGGGGGACATGTGATTAGGTACTGTTCCACAGAAACGTAGAGAAATTACTTGTATGTGTTATGTATTATGAGGTTTTACAAAATACCATCCTTTCTCTTACTTAGTTATGTGTTTGGGGTCTTCACCTCTTAAAAATGAGCAGTCATTATCAGAAATGCCAAAAGGAGTACTCTGTAGTTAACGCTCCTGAACAGGAAGATGAAGCATAGAGCAATTCAGTCATATGGAAGAGAAAAGCCAATTCTTCATGAATGAAAAAAGATAATAATGGAATATACCTAAGATTCGCAACATCACATCCCTGAAAAATTTAGCTTTTGATGTTCTGCTTTGTCACAAAGAAGTTAAAAACAAACAGAAGAGATAAAAAGGGAAAAAGGAAGGATCAAGGCAGAGACTTTGTGGTTGATGAGGAAGTTAGATGCATAAGTTACTGGCTAACGGTTAGTTGGTAATCTGATAGATCATAAGCTGAAGGAAAGATTATTGGCAGCTTTCTGATATAGATTTGGCTAGCAGTTCTGGAACCACTGCTAAACCCCAAGGAGGAAGACGGATCAGAGCAAGTTATATGTGTTCTGATGATGCCTCAAGAAAGCCAGGGTCCAGGTCAGGAATGCTTGCCAACATTTACAGATAATGAAAAGTACAATTACTTTTGCAAAAGATTGTTTCCAAAAATCTTACTCTATACTGAACATTCTAGTTAAATGTTTTTTATATCAATTAGTGGCTCTTTTTATCTGCTTCAATAATGAAATGTGAAAGAGATATAACTGAAAATATTTAGAAAGAAATATGAACATCTTAGATAACGAGAAGAGGTCTGGCCATTCAGACCATGAGATCACAGCCACGGAGGCTTTGCCAGCAGCTCACTCAACGGTGGGAAAGAGTTAAGGTGAAATAATTTCCTAAAGTGAGAAAACCTAGTCCTGCCCAACAGCAAGTCATACACAAAAGGATTCTATAAATCCCTGATTGGTTTGAAGTGTCTCATATATTTAGATCACAGTTTAGAAACATTATTGAAAAGTAGAACATCAAAGGAAAATAGCGGACTGGAAAAAAAACTGGAAGAAGTTAAGGTTTTTCCTATTTTGAAAAGTCTAACTTTGAAAGTGGTGACAATATGGCACTAGCTCAAACAAAACCAAAGAGGCTAAATTATGAACAGTGACACTACCATAAAAGCTTTCTTGATGAAAATGAGGTGGGAGAAATATTTTTTAAAAAGAGAAGAATTAATACATGTCTTCTCAAAGCTTAAAAGAGATCAGGTAATAAATGCAACACCCTCCAAGTGTGCTTCTTACCCCTTTTGTACAAAGTCAACGTGCTTCTTTGGAAGAACAGACATTATTTCATTCAAGAGTTGATCTGGATTCACTAATTTGGTTGTAGTCACATTATAGTGAAGCTTAAAAAAGAAAAAGAAGGGGTAAGAAGTAAATCTTCACATCAACGCAAACACCAGCCTATCTAACTTAGAGATCCCAAATTCATTATAGTACCAGTTCAAATGGAAACATTTCCAGAAAAATACTGAAAGAATTTACAACCAATTCTTGATAAGCTGCAGTAAGATGGCACTGGAAAGCTTGGAGAAATTATGTTCACTAGTAAGTACATCCATAACATCCTTTTTAACTTTTCATCCTCTTCTCCTACCAACCTTTTTAGTGAAATACATAAATATTAATTAATATCTATCTGTTTGAGTTTTACTTGTTTCTCCCTTCCTATGCTATGCCAGAGACATTGTTAATGTCCTAAGATGTAAACTGTGAGAGATGAAACAAATGCCCCAGTAAATGTGGTTTGAATATATAGTTGACCCTTGAATAATGCAGGGGCTAGGGGTACTGACCCCCCATGCAGTCAAAAATCCACATATAACTTTGGAGTCCAACAAAGCTTAATAGCCTACTGACCAAAAGCCTTACAGATATCATAACAATCAATTAACACATATCCTGTGTATGTTTTATATTCTATACTCTTACAATAAAATAAGATAGAGAAAAGAAAATGTTATTAAGAAAATTAAAAGGAAGGGAAAATACATTTACAGTACTGTACCGTATTTATCAATACTGTAAGTTTACATTGTCTGTTTACAAGATGTATCTTCTATTAGTACCTACATCAACACTGTCTTATATGATACAAAACATGACAGATGTTACATGTATTACTAACACTAGATATCAAAAGTGAAAAGATAATGTGAAAAATAAATTCATATTTATTTACAGGTATAATGACTCATGCGTAGATAACAAAAAGTCAGCAATATGACTGCTTCATGGTAGCCTGGAGTAATCAATATGATTGCTTCACAGTAGCTTAGCCTACTTATAAATTGGTTATAAAATTTTATGACATGCAGTAATACAGTCATATTCATAATACAGTATCAGAAACACTGTTATATATATAAAAACACCTACTGGTGATGATAGGCTGATAAGCAGTTTCTCTGAAGATAAGAGAAGCATACTGTACAGTAATGTAATTCTTTGAAAGCCAAGTTATAAAACAGTAAGAAAACTAACACATTATTAATTTTATATTAAATACCACTCACCTTGTGTCTAAGTAAAGATAGGCTATCCACTTCCATATGAGTCTTGCACACAAGGTTATACATGAGGAACACTTAGGTAACGATGATGGCACAAAAACGTCTCATATGGCTCTTGTCACACAGTTATTACATGTTCACATGAAGACACACACATACACAACAGATAAGTTTATTAACTGTATGTCATGATGATTATTTACTGCTCATTAGGTAGAAGTGGATCATCATAAAGTCCTTCACGCTCCTCTTTTTCGTGTTGAGTAGGCTGAGGAGGAGGAAGAGGAGAGGTTGTTCTTGCTGTCTCAGAGGCGGCAGAGGTGGAAGATGTAGAAGGGGATGAGAAGAGGCAGGCACACTCGGTGGAATTTTCTGGAAATACATCACAATTCTGTCTGACGTTATGCTTTTTCATTTCTCTAAAAAATGTTTGTCTGGTACCAATCCTCCTCTTATCATTTGCTTTAGTTTCAGTGCCCATATCATAAAAGGGTCCATGTTATAAAAGAAGTCAAAAGTAGTCCCGAATAATCAAAACCCTTTTGCCAGATTGTCTAACGTCAGTTTGTTTTCTAGCACTGCTTCTTCTACATGTTCTTCCTCATCACCTGTCACTGGTTCAGAGCACTTCTCTCCATCAACTCATTTTCTCTTAATTCTTCTGGTGTGGTGTCTATCAACTCTTGAAATTTCTCCCCATATCTTGAAACCCCCATAAATACCTTTTTTGCCATCTCCACAAACTCTTTCATAATTTCTGTTTGGCTCTGTAGTAAATCCTGTGAAGTTATGCACATGTGGACAGTTTTCTCCAGCAGAAATTTGTTTCAGCCTTAGGCTTTCATGACTTTTTTCTGTTACAACAATGGCATCTTCAATGATGTAATCCTTTTAGACTTCCATGACATTCTCTTCCATAATGTTGACAACCCTTTCCATAGTGTTATCAGCCTTAAAGGTCCTTATGACCCCCTTTTCTAGAGGATGAATTAGAGACACCATGTTTGGGGACAAGCAGACCACTTCAACACCTTCAGTGTTGAACTCATAGGGTTCTGGGTGGTCAGTGGCATTGTCCAAAATCAAAAGAACTTTAAAAGGCAGTCCCAGAGGCGTGTACGTGGTTCAGTCGGTTAAGTATCTGCTTCTGATTCTTGATTTCAGCTCAGGTCATGATCTCGCGGTGGTGAGATAGAGCCCCACATTTGGTTCTGCACTGAGCACAGAGCCTACTTAAGATCCTTCCTTCCTTCCCTTCCTTCCTTCCTCTCCTTCTGCCCCTCTCCCCTGCTCTCTCTCTAAAAATAAATTTAAAAAAATTTTTAAGGCAGTCCATTACTGGCAAGGTACTTCTTGACTTCATTGATGAAATCAATCCAGAAAAAGCGTTCTCATTGTCTAGACCTTCTTGTACAACCAAAAGACTGGCAGTTGATGGTCACATTTTCCCTTCAAGACTCAGGGGTTAGCAGCTTTATAGACAAGGGCAGTGTTGATCATAAACACAACCGCATTTGTATAAAACAGTAGAGCTAGCCTATCCCCTCCTGTCTTAAAGGCTGGTGCTCATTCTTCTTCCTTACTAGTGAATGTCTTTTGGGGCATTTCTTTTTCCAGAATAGAGTAATTTTGTCTGCATTAAAAACGTGTTTAGGAAGAATTCTTTCTCCTCAATGATTTTCTTAATGGCATCTGGGAACTGGTATCTACTGCCTCTTGGTCAGCAGAAGTTGCTTCTCTTGTTATCTTAACATTTTTTTAACCAAATCTCTTTCTAAAATTATCAAACCATCCTTTGCTGGCATTAAATTCTTCAGCTTTAGATATCTTACCTTCCTTTTGCTTTAAGTTATCATAACATGACTTCACCTATTCTCAAATCATATTAAACCTTATAGGTATGCCTTTCTAACAGCAACCCTACACCCACATAAAAGCTGCCTTTTCAATATGAGATGAAAAAATGTATTTTGCAAAAAATGCAAGGTTTTTGTGCCTGTTGGCATAGCTGCCACAATGGCTTCGTGAGTTTCCCTTTAAAAAAAAAACAAAAACAAAAAAACAAACAAAAAAAACAATGGTCCTTCCACTGGATTCATTTATCTGGAAATGGTGGGTGACCGCAGCCGCAGACATCAATCTATGGTACATATCAAGCAATTCAACTTTTTCTTGAAAAGTCATGACTTCTCTCTGCTTCTTGGGAGCAGGTCCAGCGTCACACTGGCACTTCATACAGGTCCCCTGGTGTTATTCAAGGTGTATGGCATTGCGCTAAACGTGATTTATATGTTTTAAACATATTTAAATGTGAAAAATATGCAAGAACCACAAGAGATCATTTTTTACTGTGATATGCAATTTACTGAAGAGACGAACTGCTCACGTGGAGATGATTAGTGTCACACGGCGTTTTTAAGCCAGACGCTCACAACACAAGCTCACCGCAAGAGCAACAGAAGATAGTTACGAAATGATTACAGTAGTATGGCATGTATTACAGTTGATTTTATGCAGTTATGATTTAATACTGCATAAAGTATTTTTGCATTTACATTTCTCTCAACTATGAATGGCACCGTGTACAGTATGTGTTTGTGTGCATAAATTTTGATAAATTTTAACTTTTTCCTTTTTCTTAACTTTTTTGATATTTCTAGGCTATGCTGTTTTTGAGTTTTTCCAAATTGTCCCAAGTCCCCCCAAAATTTTCCTAATATATTTGTTGAAAAAAATATACATGTAAGTGACCCATGCACTTCAAACCCATGTCATTCCAGGGTCAACTGTATTCTTATTTTACATTTGTTCCCATCTGATTTAGAAAAACATATTTAGAATTTATACATTTATAAATTTATAAATAAATGTATAAATATTTAGGATTTATACATTTATAATTTTGAATTTATACATTTATAAATTTATAAATAAATGTATAAATATTTAGGATTTATACATTTGTTCCCATCTGATTTAGAAAAACATAATTTAGAAAAACTAATAACATATAGTTTCTTTAAAAATAAATTTAAGTTCAGGGCACCTGGGTGGCTCAGTGAGTTAAGAGTCCGACTTCGGTTCAGGTCATGATCTAACAGTTTGTGAGTTTGAGCCACACACTGGGCTCTCT
Source organism: Cryptoprocta ferox (assembly GCA_028646485.1). NCBI lineage: Eukaryota > Metazoa > Chordata > Mammalia > Carnivora > Eupleridae > Cryptoprocta > Cryptoprocta ferox. Next base: position 34,116,116 of record CM053568.1, read on the forward strand.
GCTGTCAGCACAGAGCCCACTTCAGGTCCTCTGTTCCCCTCTCCCTCTGCCCCTCCCTCACTTGCATTCGCTTGCTCACTCTCTCTCAAAATAAATAAATAAACTTTTAAATAAATAAATAAATTTAAGATTGTAAAAAGCTAGTCCTCCCGATTGTGATGATAGTTTTGCAGGTGTCTATATAATGCCAAAGTATATTAATCACACATTTTTAAGAAGTACAGTTTCTTTAGGTCAATTATACCTCTATAAATCTGTTTTTTTTTTTTAAAGAGTCAATATAGAATGCAAACTGGTGCAGCCACTCTGGAAAACACTGGAGATTCCTCAAAAAAATAAAAATAAAACTACCCTATGCACTACTAGGTATTTACCCAAGGGATACAGGTGAGCTGTTTCAAAGGGGCACATACACCCCAATGTTTATAGCAGCACTATCAACAACAGCCAAAGTATGGAAAGAGCCCAAATGTCCACTAAGGGATGAATGGATAAAGATGAAGTGGTATATGTGTGTACGTACACACACACACACACACACACACACACACACAGACAATGGTGTATTACTCAGCAATCAAAAAGGATAAAATCTTAACATTTGCAACTACGTGTATGGAACTAGAGGATATTATGCTAAGTGAAATTACTCAGAGAAAGACAAATATCATATGACTTTACTCATATGAGGACTTTAAGATACAAAACAGATGAACATAAGGGAAGGGAAGCAAAAATAATATAAAAACAGGGAGGGGGACAAAACCTAAGAGACTCTTAAATGTAGAGAATAAACAGAGGGTTGCTGGAGGGGTTGAGGGAGGGGGGACGGGCTACATGGGTGAGGGGCATTAAGGAATCTACTCCTGAAATCATTGTTGCACTATATGCTAACTAACTTGCATGTAAATTGAGAAATAAACTAGTAAGAAGAGTCAATATAAAGAAAATACCAGATAAATTGCAGTGCAGATGATACGCCCATCTGCAGGTGAGTGTTCAACGACCAGAGTCCAGGGACCCAGCTTAAAGTTATAAAAGGAACAAGTGGCACAGCTATGATAAGGACACTCTGTCTGCCTGGTCCCCATCCAGGGCTGTTTCACCAAACTAAATTGGCTTTGTCTAGATGATAAGCAGAACACTTCCAAATACAACTGAAGTGATTCCTTGTATAAAATAATTAATCTAGGGCGCCTCGGTGTCTCAGTCAGTTAAGCATCCAGCTCTTGATTTCCGCTCAGATCATGACCTCATGGTTTGTGAGATGGAATCCCATGCGGGCTCTGCACTGACAGCATGGAGCCTGCTTGGGATTCTCTCTCTCCCTCTCTCTCTGCCCCTCCCCTGTTTGTGCACACACTTGCTCTCTCTCTCAAAATAAATAAACATTAAAAAAATTAATCCTAATTTATCTGTTTAAATTTCCGATTTTTTACAGACTGTTTCTTACCAGACGCTTGACTATGTATTATTTGCATCTTAACAAACTGCAGTGTTCTTTGTACCATCTTTTTAACTTTCCTAAGTTTATAATTTTTTACTGTAAAAAATAGGTAGAAGGGCACCTGGGTGGTTCAGTCAGTTAAGAGTTCGACTTTGGCTCAGGCCACGATCTCACGGATTGTAGTTCGAGCCCCACGTCGGGCTCTGTGCTGACAGCTCAGAGCCTAGAGCCTGCTTCAGATTCTGTGTGTATGTCTCTCTCTGCTCCTCTCCCACTTGTGCCTCTCTCTCTCTCAAAAAAAAACAAAAAGAAGTAGGTAGAAGAAATGAAACTAATTTCCTAAAGTGAGCCCTGCAGTTCAGCAAAAGCTTAAAGCATTTAAAAGGGCTATAGATCCAAAGTTATATCAAGTTTCTGATGTTAGATGTGTGTTAATGAGGACTCTGGTTCTGCGACATTACGGTTAAAAATGCTCAACATGGATGATAATTTCATTCAACACTGGAACACATTTGGGACGCCTGGGCGGCTCAGTTGGTTGGGCATCCAACTCTTGATTTAGGTTCACATCATAATCCCAGGGATAGAGCCCCGTGTCAGACTCTGCGCTGAGCATGAAGCCTACTTAAGACTCTCCCTCCCTCCCGCTCTCTCTCCCTGTGCCCCTCTTCCTCACTTGTGCACGCGTGCTCTCTCGCTCTCTCTCTCTCAAAAGTACAGCATAGGGAACACAGTCAATAACATTCCAATAACATAGCATGATGCCAGATGGTAATCACACTCACCATGGTGGGCACTGCGTAACATACAGAATCACGGAGTCACTATGTTGTAAACATGATACTAATATAACATGGTATGTCAATTACACTTCAGTAATAATTTTTTAAAAAGCATTGGAATACCTTATATAAAACAGCATTTCATGTACATTTCGCAAAGGCAGCTTTGTTTAGGCATCCCAGCACTATGAAGGTGTGGGGGTAGAAATTATCTCCAGTTTTTACAAATAAGGAAATTGAGGCAGGCAGGGACAAAATGACTTATCCAAGCTACAAAGTACAAATCTGAAGCTGGAACTCAGGTCTTCTCATTCCCAATCTATGGTTTTTCTCCTACATCCTGGAAGTAGTAGAGAATCCCTAGAAAGTCAACTAACATCATAGCAGTTCCTACCGGAAAATGCATTCAGTGGCCAAAGAATTTACACAGGTGAACATTTTTAGGGTATTATCCATTAGTATTTGACAACTGCTTAGCTTCTCAATGATGTATATGATTGGATAGGTCTCCTTAATTTTCTTTATCTAATGTTTTTCAGGAAAATGGCACTATGGTTTTAATTTTTTTTAACATTTATTCATTTTTGAGAAAGAGACAGAGCACAAGCAGGGGAGGGGCAGAGAGAGAGAGAAGGAGACAGGGAATCCGAGCTGTCAGCACAGAGCCCAATGTGGGGCTCAAGCCCACAAACCACCAGATCATGACCTGACCCAAAGTAGGACACGTAACTGACTGAGCCACCACCCAGGCACCCCGGTACTATGGTTTTCTTGATCCCAATGTCAGTGTTTGAAATATATCATAACTGTCTCCATCTAGAGAAATCTTAGAACAAAAGGACAAAATATACCTAGTACACAGCCATATGCAAAACTTCTCAGTACATTATACAAGCTCAACAGGCAACAAATACTAATGGATAAATTCTATCTTCTTCCACTTTAAAACACGACATATCTGAATATTCTCCCCTGAAGTACACTTCTGTTCAACAGCTCATCATTTTCCTTCCCCAAACAAGCCCAGATTTTCCCCCAAATGAGAGTCTCCATGCAAAAACTAAATAGAGACCCAGTCCCCAAATCATAGGGAACACTACCATCTTCTCTTCCCTCCTCTGGAACTTACACCTCTTCGAACAGGTTTTTATTACAGCACAGAGCAACATCCCTGCCTATCATCAATGCCACTCTATGAGATCCTCAATGACATGGGCTGTGTCATTTCCGAGTGGAGTCTTATTTATACCTTTACCTCTTACTTCCCCCGAACAAAAATGTCATTCATTACATGTTTAAAGGAATGCTCAGAGAGAATCCAAGAGAGTAAGAAGTATTTTATATCTACTAATAACTTTTTTCCTTTCCTTTCCCCATCGAACACAGTGCTCATACCACTGACACATTAAGCCTTCTTAAAGTATGATAGGACTATCAAAGGTCCAAACCTCTTAAGCCTGTGAGGACCTCTCAGCCTACCTTCCCAGTGTGCTGCTCACTATTTTCTTCACATACACTACACTCAAAGTTCAAATTCACTTCCCATGCATTCAAATATGTTGTGAGGGCCAACAAGGTATCCATGTGTCAGAGACTCTTCTACGTGCCAGAGATATGACAATTAAGCTCAAGTCCCCATCCTTAAGGCAGCTCTCAGTTCCTGCACATGCCCCACGTTTCCTCACCTCCATGTTGTCTCTGTGATTAATCGCTCTACTTGAATATTTGAATTATAGTTATTCGCTCCTAGAAAGGAGCAAGTATATATAATTTACCTCTGTATTCTCAAAGCCCACTGCATCAACACGCATAAAATAAAAATAATCCAGTCATTCATTCAGTACTTCTCTTGCGGGGGAAAAAAAGTCCAGTTAGCAGCCAGCTCCTGAAATCCATACTAAAGAATCCCAGTCACTTACCTTTAGTCTTCTTGGCCCATCTCTGGCAGAGCCCTTCCTTCTGCTCCTGGTAAGCACAGTGATGACCTTATCCAACCCCCTTTCAAGGCTCCCAAACACTTTGGTTCCTTTTCTTTTTGGAGTATCCTCTACATGTGCTTGGTTGAGATCCAGTTCCACTGAGCGACATCTTAAAAAGAAAAAAAAATCCATGAGTAAAACTGGGCCTCCTGCCAGTCGGGACCATCACAGGCCGTTCGAGTATGCCAAGGCCAGACCAGCTCACTCCTCAGGGAGCACAAAAGCCATCCCCCACTGGAATGTAGCCATCACCCCTCCCCTCAGCCAACTGCCACTTGGCAAAACTATTTTCCCCCTAGCTTTTTTAAAAAAATATATACAGAAAGCAAAACTAAAAGGCAACTGATGGAATGGGAGAAGATATCTGCCAACAATATATCAGATAAAGAGTTAGTAACCAAAATCTCTAGAAAACTTATCAAACTCAACACCCAAAAAACAATTCAGTGAAGAAATGGGCCAAAGACATGAACAGACACTTCTCCAAAGAAGACATCCAGATGACCAACCAACACATGAAAAAATGCTCAACATCACTCATCATCAGGGAAACACAAATCAAAACCACAATGAGATACCACCTCACACCTGTCAGAATGGCTAACATTAACAACTCAGGCAACAACAGATATTGGCAAGTATGCGGAGAAAAAGGAACTCTTTTGTACTTCTAGTGGGAATGCAAACTGGTGCACTCTGGAAAACAGTATGGAGGTTCTTCAGAAACTTAAAAATAGAACTACCCTACGACCCAGCAAGTGCACTACTAGGTATTTATCCAAAGGATACAGGTATGCCGTTTCAAAGGGACACATGCACCCCAATGTCTATAGCAGCACTGTCGACAACAGTCAAAGTATGGAAAGAGACCAAATGCCCACTGATGGATGAATGGATAAAGAAGATGTGATATATGTATATATAATGGAGTATTACCTGGCAATCAAAAAGAATGAAATCTTGCCATTTGCAACTACCTGGGTGAACTAGAGGGTATTATTCTAAGCAATATTAGTTGGAGAAAGACAAATATCATATGACTTCACTCATATGAGGACTTTAAGATACAAAACAGATGAACATAAGGGAAGGGAAGCAAAAATAATATAAAAACGGGGAGAGGGACAAAACATAAGAGACTCTTAAATATAGAGAATAAACAGAGGGTTACTGTAGGGGTTGAGGGAGGGGGGATTTGCTAAATGCCTAAGGAGCATTAAAGAACCTACTCCTGAAATTACTGTTGCACTATATGCTAACTAACTTGGATATAAATTAAAAAACAAGCTATTAATAAAAAAATATATAGAAAAGTTGAGTGAATAGTACAATGAACCCTATATATCCTTTTAGATTCAACAGTTGTTAACATTTCACCACATTGCTTTCTCTGCATATATAGATAAATGAATACATTAAATATATGTGCATCTTTGCTGAACCATCTGAAGGTAACCTGTCTGAAGATACCATGAGACTTCACTCTGAAACACTTTCGCACACATACCCAACAAATAAGGAAATTTTCTATGTAACCACAATACCAACATGACATCAAGAAAATTAATAATAATGCCACAGCACTGTCTAATATCTAGTCCACGGTCTAATTTCCCCAACTGTCCTCAAAATGGATCCTGCGTTTAAAAATAGCTATTACAGGGGTGCATGGGTGGCTCAGTTGGTTAAGTCTGATTATGCCCCATGTCGGGCTCTGTGCTGACAGCATGGAGCCTACTTGGGATTCTCTATCCTTCTCTCTCTTCCCCGCCCCTGTTCCCGCCCACATGCCCACACTATCTTTCTCTCTTTCTCTCTCTCTCTCAAAATAAATAAATAAGCTTTACAAAAATTAAAAAATAAAAATAAAGAATAGCTATTATAGACAATGAGGGGCACCTGGCTGGCTCAGTCAGAGGAGCATGCAACTCCTGATTTCAGGGTCATGAGTTTGAGCCCCACACTGGATGCAGAGATTACTTTAAATAAATAAATAATTTAAAAAATTTTTAATTAAAAAATAAAGACAATGAAGGGTCACCAATGCTGCAGAACTGTCCATGTCCATATAAGAGGAAAGAGTTTTCTTTGACACACTAATTGGTATCTTTACTATATGAGCAACTGCTATCTGTTAGTGGATGTCTACACTCCACCAGGAGAAGTGTAGGAAAAGATGGGCCTCAGAAAGGGGACTATGTGGCTGGGGCCAGGGCCACTGTCTTCCCAGTGTGTTAAGGTGCCAGTCCTACTGCTAAAGAGTTTCAGATTTCTTCCCCATGAGGAAGGCAGCAACAACAGCTACAGTAATGGCCATAGACCATCCTCATTGCACTAGACATTTCTACAGTCTGCGACGTAATTTATACAATGGTTTGTTACCTTAATCGGGCTGATCATACATGAAAAAGGAAATCTTGCTACATACACTAAAGATCAAAGAATCTAAAAAACAGAACACTTACCGCCTCTCTGGGCTAATGACACCTGTCATTAACTTCTCTGTTCCTGCTGAATTTGTTGGCATTTTAATTGGAGTTTCTTTCAGGCACTGGTTTCTGGCTATTTGAAAAACAACAAACACAAACCATATATAACTGACATATTACGGTTTCAAAATTTCTGTCAATAATGCATACATCACTTACTCATTGACTCAGAAATATTGTAATCACTTGGCCAATGGTGTTAAGGCTCTAATTACTTAAAGAATTATTTCCATGTGATTTATAATAAAAACAAAATCATTTTGACTTTGCACGTGTGGCTCTTCTTTTCCTTCACTGCAAAACTGAGGCCATGGTTAAAATTTTACTATAAATATTGTATGACAAATTTAAATAGATCATATAAATACAGATTTTATGACTACTGATTCTCCTTTCTATAAACAAAAGTCAATCTGTATTTATACAAGGATCCAATTTACGCTTTTAATTGAAAATAGTATTGAGAGGTTATTAATGCAATTCCTTACCCTACTCAACTCTTGTTAGGCAAAGAGAACGGTCCCTGCGAAGGCTTGACAAAAGTTATTAAACAGTGTGAGCTTTTGTTATTTTTATATTCTAGAATATAAATTCTATTCTAGAATTCTGTGTTTCATTCTAGTAGGGTATTTGTATCCAGACAGTTTGTGACAAATTCAGAAAAACAAATCTGGTTATCACTATTTAGTCAACTTTTGGTTTATGATCTAAAAGTTGCATACCCTTTAGAGGGAATAACACTTTATAATAAGCATATGCTATCAAGTTTTTAAAAAGACATTAGAGGTTTTGTTTTCTTTAGGACTACTCAGGACCATTTTCACTCGTTCCACGGGAACAAGAAAATAACATCTCTGAAAACGGTTCTCATCTTTGTATACATGGAGTATCTACTAGTGTACATAGTTACTCAATGATGAATTGTCACTGACTGATTGTACCATATTAAGAAAAGTGATTAATGCTTATGTGAAAAATGACTCAGAGTGAAAGAAAGTAAAGTGTACAGCACTAATGAAATAAAACCCCACTGGGGTTTTAGCCAGTAGCTTCGATAGGTGGATCTTATGTTTAAAGAAAAATAGCCAATAACAGCTTTAGACCAACACAATCTTTCTCACAAACTGAGAGAAAATTTTCTATGCAAACCGATGATACTTAAGATTATAAATTCCAAACTATCCATGTTTCAAAACTTTCAGAATTACATAAAAAGTTAGAACACACTGGGGCACTTGGGTGGCTCAGTTCGTTAAGCATCCAACTTCAGCGCAGGACATAATCTTGTGGTTTGTGGGTTCGAGCCCCATGTCGGGCTCTGTACTGACAGCTCAGAGCCTGGAGCCTGCTTCAGACTCTGAGTCTCCCTCTCTCTCTGTCCCTCCCCCGCTCATGCTCTGTCTCTGTCTCTGTCTCTCAAAAATAAACATTAAAAAAAATTTTTTAAGTTAAAACACACACACTCAATAACAGAAAGGACTATAAGTATCAAAGTCTTAAAAAAATTTAAAAAGCCTTCAATGAACTAAATTCATCGTATCTCCCTACCCAACCCCCTGACTCACAAACGATATTGTAGCTATATTAACAAGTAACAGAAGAGAAATACTCTATTAGGAAAAAATATAATAGCAGCTACTACTACTACTGTCCAACCTTAATATTCAGACATTACCTCACTGAAACCGTATAACAACCCCAGGCAGCTACACATGCTTATCACACCAAACTAGCTAGCGTCACAATTCTGGGGAAAGTATTGTTTGAGTTGATGAACGAGAGAATGCCATTAACAGAATAACAGAACTTCCAGTAAATATTCTGAGAGAGTGATCATAACATCTTTACAAGAAGCAGAGCTCTGGAACTGGCTATCAGCCCATCGGCAAGCTGGAAACACAATGGCAAGACGCGATTTAGTAGCAGTTCACATGGCAGTGTCTTGGAGTTTGGGTTCATGAGGCTCTTAACGTAAACCAAGAGTAGGTTATAATTGCTAGAAAAAAAGGCCAAAACAGTTTAGGAGTCATTTTAAAAAGTGACTTGGGGGCTCCTAGCTGGCTCAGTCAGTTGAGTATCCGACTCTTGATTTGGGCTCAGGTCATGATCCCAGGGTCATGGGATCGAGCCCTGTATCAGGCTCCATGCTGAGCGTGGAGTCTGCTTAAGATTCTCCCTCCCTCCCTCCCTCTCCCTCTCTCTCTGTCTCTCTATCTCCCCTTCTGCCCCTCTGCCCCCACTTGCACTCACTCTCTCTAAAAATAAAAATTTTTTAAAAAGTGACATGGACTAGATCACAATAAATAAAACCCCTTCAGGCTCTCTTTAATTCATTCCTTCATTCAACAGATATGGCCCTACTATATACCAAGCACTGGGCACCTACTAAGTACCAGACAATAAAGATAGCCCCTACCATATACTATGCCATGTTGCAAACATGGCAAACAGAAATCTCTATTCTCATGATGCTTACTATCTTATCCTGATAAGACCCAGTACTAGAAAACTGGGTTCAGTTCTAGGCACTGACAAAATAGAATGCGCCCAAATGAGGCCAGCAAGAAAACACTGAGGGGTCATAAATAAAACCACTTAAATAACTGGTAATGACTGAGCTGATGGGGAAACCAAGGGCAATGAAAAAGTTGTAATATCTGGACGCAGATCTAGATCTCTAGAAGGACATCACAGGGCTATGAGTGCTTCTGAAATTTGAGCAAGAGCAAGATCAGATACAAGAACTGGAAATCCACATGAGTGAGAAGGGCTCAGCAGAGACTTCAGTTTTAGTCACAATAAGTAGGGGCAAAGGAGAAAGCAAAGTCTAAATCTGAATATATGACCTTGGGCAAATCACTCGTCTGAGCCTTGTGTTCTTCAGCTGTTTTTTCGCAGGTGGATGAAATGAGCTCTAACTTGCCTTTGGACTTTGATATTCTATGATGCTATACTTCAACTTTATATATGTGAAAAAGAGAAAAAATATCACTTAAGAAAAATTGGAAGTTGACTAATATGCTTTCATTTCGACCAATGCAAATAACATAGGATAAAAAAAAGCAGAAATTCCTGAGAGCAATGCTAGCCATTTCTGACCTGTTATGTGTTTATTTGGATAGTAAGAATAGAATTTGAAGGTATTTTACCACTGATTAGTCCATATACCAAATACCTTTTGAGGGTGTAGTGTAACGATTTGGTGTAGAGAGTATTTCTCTCTTATGCTGGTTCTTATTAACTGGAGTCTTTGGCTCAGGAAATACAAAGCACTCATTCTTTACAGCAGACTTAGGCATATATACATTCTCTTTGTTCTTTAATTTATTGGCAGATGCTCTGCATAATACTGGAGTTAATGATTTAGATTCCAGACCATTTGATTCTGTCCAATGCTTGGCAAACTGGAAAAAAAAAAAAAAGTTACTGGATAAAGCACAATGAAGAAGAAGAAAAGTCAATTTCTCTACAACATGCCTTAATCATTTGCAAATTACCATGCACCATTTTTATTAAAATGAAATACTCTCGAAAGGATATTATTGGCAATACCAGGAAATTTGAAAATGTATATTCAATTCTCTTTAGTACATGTAGATCAGTTTCATCTGTTCTATTGACAGATCATTTTCAACATGTTTTAGGCTGAGTGTTAAATCAAACAATACCCAGATCTCAGGCAATACTGAGAATAGCCACAAATAAATCCCTGAGAATTGTTTCCCATGCCTAGATTCCCATGGTTTGTCTCTAATATGTACCAAAAAATAAAAGTTTAGTCAATGAGGACAGCAGAAAAACCACATTAAAATACTCTAACAGAAATGTTGGATACAAAATATTTTTTAATCATTTTGAATTTATGGTTGAGCTTGCAAAAAAAAATAAGGAAAATCCTCCGTGGCTAAACTAAGAAGAAGAGCATGAATCTAGAGATATAATCAAGGCTGAAGATGTCCACTGCTCTAAGGCCACCTACCTACCCTCTCGGACAGCCGGCAGCATGGCTCTAACAGTATGGAAGCCTTGGACCTATGCCAGGTGGTGAGTTAGAACTGAAGCGCTCATGAAAAACCAGAGAGGGCTACAACTAAAATGAAAGGTGGGGCGCCTAGATGGCTCAGTCAGTGAAACATCTGACTTCAGCTCAGGTCTTGATCTCAAGGTTGCCCCACAACCACAACAAGCCCTGTGTGAGGCTCCCCGCTGATAGTGCAGAACCTGCTTGGGATTCTCTCTTTCTCCCTCTCTCTGCCCCTCCCCTACTCACGTCTTCTCTCCCTCAAAAGCAAAAAACAAAAACCAAAAAAAACTAGGGGTACCTGGGTGGTTCAGTTGGCTAAGCATCTGACTTTGGCTCAGGTCATGATCTTATGGTTTGTGCTGACAGTTCAGACCCTGGAGCCTGCTTTGTATTCTGTGTCCTCCTCTCTCTCTCTCTCTGCCCCTAACCCCTTCTCTCTCTCTCTCTCTCTCTCTCTCTCAAAAATAAACATTAAAAAAACTAAATGAAACGGTAAATTAAATAAGCCCTATAAAGAAGTCAGCACAAAAATGTATCTGTCCTGGCCTTGGCTCTCCAGAAGCCAAAGTCTCCTTTAATAATTTGTAATTTCACATAGGTTTTGGGACCAAATTCATACTATATGAATGCACTATTATGTGATTCAAGGAAAATATAATCCCTAGCTCTTAAAAACCATTCCAGAGAATAAAAGGAATACATCTCAATTCATTTCAGAAGACTACTATAATTACAGTACCAAAATCAGGTAAGATTGATACAAAATGGGATAGAGTGCAAGCAAAGGAGAAGAAAGCATTATTTGACATTGTTCTATATTGTCTAATGTTTTACAAGATGAATGTATCCATGTATAACTTCCGTAATAATAAAACTAAAATTTTCAAAAGAAAAAAAGATTATATGAGACAGAAAATTATAGGACATTTTCATTTAAGAACAAAGAAGCAAAAATTCTAAACAAAATATTAGCAAACTAACCCCAGAAATGTATTAAAAAGACAGTAAACTGGGCTTATATAAAAAATACAAGACTGCTTTAACATCAAAAATATTGATATAACATATAACAAACTACATTACTTAATGTAGTTAATTATATTAACTAGTAAAAGGAACAGAAATAGATGATTTTCTCAATAGGTAAATTTTATCTAATTTGTTCCCTGCAATACAGATTCATGGCTTTTAAACAAATCTTAGCAAACCAGGACTAAATGAAAAACAGGTCTTAATCTGAAAAATACAGGGTGGGAGGTGCAGTGGGGAGAGAGGAAGAATGATAAGAAAAAGGAGAAGGAGAAAGAGAGTGAGGGAGAGGGGGAAGGGGAAGGTTTAAAAGGAACAGAGAGAACAAACATCATATTTAATGATTAAAGAAGTATTCTTCTTTACAATTGGGAAAAAACAGTGTCTGCTATATTGCTAGGTCTACTAAGTATAGTAATTTTTTTTAAAGATATTAAAGGTTTAAGAATTAGGAAGAGAGGTGCCTGGGTGTCTCAGTTGGTTAAGTGTCTTGACAGGTCAGAGCCTGGAACCTGCTTAGATTCTTTGTCTCCCTCCATTTCTGCCCCTGCTCACATTGTCTCTTTCTCTCTCTCTCAAAAATAAACATTAAAAAAAATGTTTAAAAAAAGAATTAGAAAAGAAGAAACAAAACTGCCATCCATAGATGATATACTTTTGTACACAGAATGCTCAAAAAAATATACAGACACATTATAAGAATTTAAGAGTTTAGGAAAGTTGTTGATTATAAGACCATTATACAAAAATCAATTTCTTATCTACACACCAGTAACAGAAAAATGTGATTTAAAAAAAACCTACCATTCCCAATAGCAATAAAAAATATGAGTACTTACGAGTAAATCTAGTAAAAAAATATGTAAGACCTTTTTGGGGAAATTTATAAAACTGCTGAAAGCAATTAACTAAAACCTAATAAATAAAGAGACATACTCTTTGGATAGAGGGGTTTGAGGGTCTAGATTTCAATTTTTCCCAAGTTGAATCTTAAATTCAATGTAATTTCAATTTTTGAGTGCACACGAAATTTGTCAAAATGATTCTAAAATGTATATGGAAATACAAAGGGGCAAGAATAGCCAAGACATTCCTAAAAAAGAACAAGATGGGAGGAAATTGACCCTCCCATGGTAGAGAAGAACTACCATAAAATGAAAGTAATTAAGATGTGTAGTAGGTGGTGAAAATAAACCAGTAAAACAAAAGCCCAGAAACAGATACACTCCTATGACAACTTGATATATGATCAAAGTACCATTGTACATCTGGTGGTGAAAGAATGGACTTTCCAATGTTGGAGACATAACTGTATACTCACCAGATTAGAAAATATTTAAATACTAAATAGCTAAAAATATCAAGTATTAATAAATATGTAGGGCAATGGGAACACTCTTCTACTGTGGGTTGAAGTACACTTAATGCAACCACTTTGGGGAGAAAAATTGGCATTATCTGGTAAGGCTGAAGATACTCATTCCATTCCTAAGTATACACGTGGTAGGACTCTTACACATATGTAACAGGCGCCCTGCTGCACACAAGAGCTAGCGTAGCAGGTCCCGGCCAGAAGCTGGGAATTCAGCTTTTAGAAAATTCCCTACATTGGGATGAGTCTGTTTGTATCGCTGGAGCACCAAACCCTGCTGTACCAGGCTGTACAAACTACAAGCAGTGTGATTTATAACGAACACCAGTTTTTCTTCTAGAAGTCTAGAATTTCTGTGATTGTGACCGATTCCACCAACAAAGAGAGCCTGTGTAACCAGCCCCCAGCAAAAACTTTGAATTCTAAGTCTCTAGTGAGCTTCCCTGAATAGAAACATGCACACCTGCTCCTGCATTTCACTGCTGTTGAAAGGAGTGCACTCTGTGTGGTCCCTCAGAGAGTGGAGGAATAGCATTCGCTGTACATCCAATAAGCTCAACAAATGCCAAATAAGATTTTTAAAAAAATAAAAAGATTATCAAAAGAAGAGGAAAACAGACCAGTTGCTGCTCTGAGTTGGGGGGAATGGGGAGCTGACTACAATGAGGGACTCTAGGAGAGGGGGCAACCGAACTGTTCTTGATTTTGATGGTGGCTACAGGACTGTATGCATTTGTCAAAACACACAGAATTGCACACTAAAACAATGAATAATTAACCACATGTACACTGTACTTCGGTTTTGGAAAGGCGGAGGGGAGGGGAAGGCAGGGAAAAAAAAAGACAAGCAAAAAGAGGAACAGTAAAGTGCTCTAAAATGGAATCTTGGCTTTGTTTAACTTGGAAATAATTGGGTTCCCTTCTGTTCATATTCCAACAAATCTCTCATTAATGTCCTCAATGGCTTAGGAATTCATTAAATTTGCAACAAGCACACACAAAATATTGGATATTACTGAGACCTACCATACATACATTAGAGTCTAGATGTTTTTATAAGTAAGACAACATACACCTCTTTAAATAGTAATACAAATAACCAACCTGTGGTGTTTGTGGGGTGGCCACACCTGTTGATGAACTTTCTTCACACCAGTCATAGTCTATCAATCCAGCCACATAATTTTCATCACTTGTTGTCATATCTTCTAGACTCAGATTCTTTGACTATTCAAAAATAGAAGAACTCAGAGACAACGCCATCATGATTCAATTTTTAAAAGAGTATGTTCGAGGCACAGGGCAAGGCCCTGGAAGCAGAAACATATCAGAGATAGTACTCTGATGGAGCTCCTATCCAGGACAGAAAACAGGAAGCCAAAAAATACTAATACAAATTACGAGGAGAACCTCTGACTCTCAGACAACATGTCTTGAAATATGTTTACATCATATGGCATACTCTTTAGCCAAAGATAAATTTGGCTTTATTATCAGATAATTACTCTAACACCAGACAAATAACTCCACTTCAAATCTACAAATAAAAAGCTCTGGGGCGCCTAGGTGGCTCAGGTGGTTAAGAGTCAGGTCATGATCTCGTGGTTTGTGAGTTCAAGCCCCACATCGGGCTCTGGGCTGACAGCTCAGAGCTTGGAACCTGCTTCAGAATCTGTGAATCCCTCTCTCTCTGCCCCCCTCTCCTGCTCACTCTCTGTCTCTCAAAAAATAAATAAACGCTAAAAAAATTTTTTTAAAAAGCTCTGACAAAGTGGAAAACAGAAGGGAAATGACTTTCAAATACAGGTTTCTTTGTTGCAAGTACATGCAGAGTATGTAGCAATTTCTCCTACCAATAAACTAGCTTTAATACAGATCTCCTGGGGACAGGGTATTTGGGGTCCTGTGCTAACAATACCACCACAGTCATTTATCTCCCTCATTCTTCCCCCTCCATAAACCAAGGGTATACTAGACAAACCCTAAATTCTAAGACTATGGAGTGTAATTGGCTCTTTTATTTCTCCCTCCATTCCTTTCCAAAATTCAACATCTAGTTAGGCAAGCCAGACAATTTTACTTGAATTTCTCATACGTCACCATTTACTTTCCAGTCCCATTGCCATTCTTCTAACTCAGAGACACATCTTCTCAGACCTGAACTGTTCAAACAGACAGTATGGTCTGTGCCCTCAATATTTCTACCCTCTCAACCAGGGATGACAGAGTTCTCCAATTATCATCAACTAGAACTAGCTACACAGAGTCTTGGGCGGAGAAAAATACTAAAGCTAAATCTAGGCTCCGTGGGGAAAAGTGCAGTGTTGTATGAATGATGGCTGTCCCGGGCACTGACACAGAGTAACAGCACACACACCATCTCTAACTGAACAAGTCTGTATACCACTGGACACATTTTTCAAAGTTATAGTCATGTCAAATGAGCTATACTATCTTGCTCAAAAATCAATGGTTCCCATTACCTAGAGCATAAAGTCTAACCCTTCTGACATGGCATTTCAAGGTTCTCTACAGTCTAGCTCCCGCCTACCCTCCCAGCTGACTCCCTCCTCCTCTTCCTCCTACTTTCCCCCTACTTGACCTCTCAATCTTTAGCCAAACCAAATCTTTAACCAATCTGATTCCTGGATCAGAATGTATCATTGTTTTGCTGAAAATGCAGTTCAGGATTACTTACTTTCTTATAAATAACACCCGGAGAAAAAGGGTGATTCTATCAAGGGAGAGAACAGTACAAAGAAACTATGTTTCAAGTTTTAATGATTTGCATAAAAAGCAGAAAACAACCCAAAATTTTATTTCTACACTAGTTCTTCTTATTAAAGTATCTACTACCATAAAAATTGATTCAGTAACATAAATGCCCAAATAATTACATGATCAGTGTCAATGCTCATTAGTTGAAAGAGAAGAGTAAGTATCTTCCCAGATACTTGAATACTTCATAAATCTTATACCAGGTGAATTGAGATTGGGTCAATCCAGATATAAGAAAATTCAGTGCCTTAGGAAAACATCTCAGAACTGTTAACAAAGGTATTATACATGTAGAAATTTAGCTGAAATTTATTCTAAGTACAGATTTTTCTAACACCATTCTCAAATTACCTTGATCAGAAACAGAGTTCCTGGTTTTGTGTCCACCTTGACCCAAAAACCTTCACTTCAGTCTGAGAGTTTAAAGGGTCTGGCAATGTGGGCAGGCTGAGTGACAGGACAACACATGGAGTCCACAGGTAAAAGATCTATCTGGGCATGGCATATCCGCCAATCCAACAAAACTCTCCAAGAACAGACTAGAAAACCATCCCAGGAATGACATTATCTCACTTCAGAGATCCCTTTAGAGAACAGCTACTGGCACTTTTAGTGCTTAGTTTGGTCAAAAGACCAACTAGGGAGGAAAGAGGGAGGCAGGGGCTGACAGGGTCTGGAAAGAACATAAGATTCCCGATCCTTGCAGCACATGATTGACAAGTGCCAAGAAGAGAGATCTAAATGAAACATTAAAGGAACCCAGGGAGGTCAGAGGGAGATTCAACATGAGATCATGAAAAGTTAGCTTTTCTTCTGACAGAATTTTGAGATGTAGAGAAATAAAATCACCTCACACATAGTCATTTGGGCTATACTGGATTAAGTGAAGAGAGCTAACTACCTCTCTCTGAGAATAATAAAAGTACAATTTCCTAGTGCTGGCATAATTTAAATTGCAACCTAACTTAATCGAAGAAAGACTGATTATATCCCAAAGTTCCACACCCATCCAGCAAAGGAGTTGGAAGGCAGAGTTTTAAACCATGAGAGATAACAAAGAATCAGACGGAAGACAGAGACTGTGAACTCTTAGGAATGATACAGTGCTTCCAAAAATGTAATGCTTCTCCACCATTATAAATGCTCATGACAAAGAAAAATGAGACAAAGAAATCAAAAATAGAAAAAATATGATCACAACAAACTCACACAGGTATTTGAGTTACAGGCGCTATAACTATTGCTCAAAACAAAAACCTAAACCATCAACATAAATTAGCATCAAAATATTCATTGAAATATTTCATGCCATACAAAATATAATATATCCTGTATTCAGAAATCTTACTCCCAATTGTTAAAATTTTTATCCACAACCCAATAATACAGTGTCCTTTAAAAGCACTTGTATAAATGATACACATAAACTATATAAATAAGCACACCAAAAAAGAATGGAAAGTCACAGTCAAATAAAACGGTATTATCTGTAGGAAGATTTATACATTAAGTTCTATTTTCCTTTCTGTGGCTTAAAATTTTCTACAACAATCAAAAATTCTTTTTGTGAAAAACAAAGGGGAGGAGAGCTTATTTCAATGCCATGTTAACTTTGAAATTTTTAGAGTTCAAGTTCAGAATTTCCCATTTTCCTCACCAAAAATATTTAAATCATAAAATGTCTTGCCTCTGGCTCCTTGACACCAGTGGTGGACCCACTCACGATAGCAGTAGGTGTCCACACAAAAGGTTCTAACATTTACCTTGACGTTTGTGAACGGGGTAACACTGGTTTGTCCACAGGAAAAAGAAGGAAGCCTTAAGCGAACTGGTTTTCCGTGAGCCTTCTTGGCTAGCAGCAGAAGATAGGTCGCTGTGAGGTGATCATACTGCCACTGGAAAAAAGAAAATCAACCAACTTGTTTAGAAGACTAAAGTTGTTTTTTGAAATAATGTTTTATTTCACATTAACTTTTTTCCATTCAGAAAAAATAACCATCCCCTGTACCATGTCTCCTTCACTCACTCTCATACACACACACACATAGACACACACACACACACACACACACACACAGTTTCCACTCCCCAGAGGGAACCACTGTTAGATACTTCAAGCTATTTCTTCTATGTTTCTATGTTGCTCATAATTTTTTTGATTTAAATTTAAATTTAAATAGCTTTAAAAATATTTTTCAGCTTCAGATATTATCTATGAATTTCCTAGTATGGAAAATAAGAACTTTCCTTCCTGCTCCATACATTCTTCCTCCCTGTATCCTCCCACTATAATTTTATCACAATTTTTAGTTAAATCAATATTTATACTACTATGATTATGTAAATAGTATTCACAACTAAGTAAGGGTAATGTTCAAAATATTTAATTGGTACCCTGACCCTAAGCAATTAGAATAGAGGCTGAGAGTGAGTAGGGTCCTGGGGGACCCCTGCCATGACAATTATTAACCTTTTAATCACTGGGTTCCAGGGGAGACTGGAGGGAAGTGCCCAGGGGACCTAAGGGAGGTAATGGGCTATGGGGAGGGCACTCGTAGCAGTTCTTTACCAGTGAGTATATAAATATTCTAATATCTTAACAACCAATATGGAACTGCACCTAAACCATGCAAGGAGCTATCTTTGTATTTCCTTCTTTTATATCTTGGTTTTTCATGAAGTTACATAAAAAAGAGGCATCTTTTAATTCAACTGCACACTCTCCAGCACTCTTCCCCTCCCCTCGACATGTCCACACACACCAGCTGATCTGGTCCCCTCTCCACTGCCCTTTTGGAGACATTCCACCTGATGTCACATTCCATGCTCTACTCTGGACTGGCTTCTTTCTCAACCTGCAACTCAACTGTCAGTCTAGGGATTCCCTTCACCTCTATTCTACAATGTGTCCCCAGTTTCCTAGATTCTAAGGATTCCTCTTTCTTGGTCACTTTCTTATTTGGTGCAATATATCCTCCAGTAACATGAGATCTTGCATGTCTGATAAATGACTGCATTCCATCCTCACACTTGATTCTGGTTTAGCTGAGTACAGAAATTTAGGATGATAATTTTCAGTTTTGAAAACACTGTTCCATGGTCTTCTCGCTTCTTATACAGCTACTGAAAAATCCAAACTCTTTCTGATTCCAAGCCTCTGTTTATGGCCTTTTGGGGATTGTTTTTGACTCTAGAAAGTTCTTAGATATTTTCTTTTCCCCCGGTTTTCTAAAAATTCCACTTTGTGTATATCTATTTTCATCCACATTTCCAGACCCTGGCTAAGCCCTTTCATTCTTAAAAACTCAATTCTACTACCTTAGAAACCTTCGGTTCTGGAATATCTCTTCTTGTATTATTTCTTTGACGCTTTCTACCTTTCCTTCTGTTTTGTCTTCCTGCAACTTCTATTATTTGTATGTTGGACCTTTCTTACCCATTCTCTTCTATTTATGCATCTCTTTGTCTTTAGGTTCTACTTTTGAAGGATTTTCCTTTAATTTCATATTCAATCATTTCTACTAGGCTTTTCATTTCTGTCATCGTATCTTAAACTTTCAAGAGCTAGCTCTTGAAATGTTCCTTTTTAGTCATCTTATTCCTATTTCGAAAAAGAAATAGCTTCTCTTATCTCTGAGAATATTAATTATCATTTCTTAGCCATTTTCTTCCACTCCCTGCATTATCTTTTATTTCTGAGTATCTTTACTTTGCTTCCTCCTCCCCCACCCCCAAGTCCCCACCACTTGTTTTGATCTCTGATTTTCATGTTAGAGGCTTTCCTCAAATGCCTAGTAATCTTTGGCTGCCTATCTCTATTTAAAGGTGGGGAATTATAAAGCACAGCTAATTAAAGGCTCCGTGTATAGTTTGAGGCTGCCTATCAGCTTGGGGGCTTCCCTCTATGATGAACAGACAGGAATCTAAACTCCAACCATTAGGTATAGTAGGTCCTCTCTCTCAACTTTTCCCTAGAAATTAATCTTCCAATATTTTCCCCACCCCCACTGCAAACAGGATAAAATCCTGGTTTCAGCATTCTCAGAGCTGAACAGGGAAGGGGGTTAGAAGGTAGTAGTTCACTGTTAAATAGGAGGACTGCATGTGTCCATACGTCCATTTCAAAACGGATGAGCTGTGTGTGGTACAAGAGTGCCTCTTGTTCAATGTCTCCCATCTTCCGCTGGGGTGAGGAAGACGTGGCTGTCAGGCAGCACAAGGTAGAGAAAGGGACTTAGGGGTCCAATTGTTTCTAATACGGAGTTTCAACCAATCTTCCTATTCCACCCTACTTACTTCCCTAACTTCAGAGCTTCTGAGTATCTCTGACTCCTAAGCCTTTCTGGAGCCTAAGGCTCTAATTGATTTGCTTATTTTCTTTTCCCAATGCAGACACTTAGCTTTCAGCTTTCTCTGAAATGCTATGTCAGCTGCCACTTACTTATTATATAACTCCCAAAATTTTACTGACATTACTTTTTGTCTCCTTTATTCCAATCATCCTTGTGAAAATTTTTACCTTTTTACCCCTTTATTATTATTTTAGTGAGGTTTTAGGAAGTGTTGGATGTAAACATATCTGTTCAATCCATTATGTATAACTGAAAGTTTCTAAATAATGCACTCATAAGACTAGAAGACTCTACCCTAAAAGAGCGTTAAATTTTAATAATAATGAATAATAATGCATGTATCGCCTCAAAAGGCACATGATCCAAAGGAGTCTACTACCAAAAAGGTCTAAATAAAAGCCCTGTTTTTATTAATAAATTTTATCAGTTAATATTTTAGATGGCCACAATCATCATGTATGCTTTGAAATCTATAACAGACCTATCAATCTAGTGGAAGAGGTATAAAATACCGTGATATTGTTATCTTTAATAAATGTTGCCTTTAACCCAGACAGGATCGGGGGAAGGTCAGAAAATGTTTCATGGAGAAGGTACTTGGGAACTGAGTAAAAGCCATGTAGCTCCAATTTCCAAAAACTACATTCAAGACTTTTTTTTCCCACCTGCCACATCTATGGTCTCATGTATGATAGCACTACCTTTTTGAAAGAGATGCCATAAGCTGATTACAGACAATGGCTCAGAAACAAGTTGCCATTTGCTTATCAGCAATGGTATGGCACAATCCAGGCACTGTAAACAATACCTGGACAGTTTTACATGGAATTTTCTACACTTGCCTCAGAGTTTTACAACCATCCCCTAAACCCTCTCTATCCCTAAGCAAAAAAGCATCCTTTTTATAACTTTTGCCATCGCCACTACGTACAAGTCATTACAATTAGATGCGCAGGACAGTTCTGGGTTCAATAACAGATGAATCAGTACATTAGTTACGCTTTCAGGTGATATCAATCCACAAGTCTTACACAACCAACATCTCCCCTATGTTTTAGGCAGCTCCCCGTTTTGAAAGTCAAAACAGGTTTACCTATTATAAAGAAGGTTTCGTTTCTAAAAAAAAAAAAAAAAAACTAAAAACATTTTTAAAAAAAGAAAAAACATTTAAAAATCCCCAGTTGTTGTTCACACAGGCTAAATATTAAAGAACTGCCCAGGCACCTGAGCTGAGGACAGGCAGTTACTGAGACAGAGTGTTTTGAGAAACCGAGGAGTGAACTATCATTCCCCTGACCTTGGACTTGGAGGCATTTAAACTTCTGCCACCAGAATACAGGGAGATTTGCAAGGTAGGAATGGGGGAAGAGATCTGTCAGGGTCTGAACTGGTTCTTACATGCACTTGTAACCCTCAGTGAAGTCCCCCTACCAGATGACTGGCTGCCCCCACAAATCACGGCCACTCACAGCTGGAAGAAGAGGGGGACAGTAAGGAAAGCAATCAGGTGGAAGTTAGCTCTGGCACCACTACTGGGAGGTCTCGGGCAGGCTATGGTGAGATAGCCTGAAATCATGTCACAGTGAAACTCTAACTGCTGCATATAAAAAGCAGATTAAGAGTGCTCATGTATGGAATATAAAAGCAGGAGTTTTAGGAGTCAAATGTTTGAGAATGTGTTTCTCTCTCTGCACAAAGATCAGCAGCACCATCCCAGCACAGATCACACTAAAGTGCTCTCTGTCCTGTCTAACCAGACCCCAAAGTAAAGGCAAAGCTCCAGAGGTGCCAAAAAAAAGTGTAACAGACCACAGCTGATCTCGAACCTGCTGTTCCTGAGGCTCTTTAAACTGGAAAGTTCCTAGGACCAATGTGAATTCCCTGAGACTACCTAAACCAAGATTTCTCCACCCAACACTACTGATGTTTGACCTGGATAATTCTTCCTTGTGAGGGGCTGTGGGATATTTAGCAGCATCCTGGCCTCTAACCACTAGATTCCATTATCATGCACACACACCCCAGTTGTGACAACCAAAAGTGTCTCCGGAGGGGCAAAATCACTCCCAGTTGAAAACCACTGACTTAGACCAATGCTTCTCAAGCTTTAATGTACATATGTATCACTTAGGGATTTTATTAAGATATAGATTCTGATTCCATACATCTGAAGTAGGCTCTGAGAGTCTGCATTTCTAACAAGCACCAAGTGATGTAAATGCTGCTGATCAGACCACACTTAAAATAGCAAGAATTTAAAGAAGTATTTCTCAACTCCTGGCTGCACTGGGAAAGGTTTTAAAAATTCTGATGTTTAGGCCACACACCAAACCAATTAAATCATAATCTCTGGGGGGTGGGACCTAGGCATCAGGGTTAGATTCCCAGGGGATTCAGACAAGGTTGAAAATCTCACATTTAGAATGAATAGCCTGTATTCTACTCATCCCTAGAACTGGAAGATAAGTATAAGCAGACATTTAAGAATGAGAGAAGAGTCCAAAGGAACAAAACCTTTCCTTTTTTCACAGCATTCTTGATGTTATTCATACTTAGCTTTCATAATCACTAAGATCTTTAGAGATGTAACACCAGGAAAGAATCTCTATCCTGCTTCATTATCTACTTTTCCTATATCAAAAGTAAAGAAAATAATTCCTACTCCCATTTCACTTCTATGTTTGGAAACTATGTAAACGTCATGGATACTATTTTAAAGATTTTTTTTAATAGTTCTTGAAATTCTAAGTATGTTACTTTTGGGATTCAGATTTTAAAAGTCTGTGATCTGGGGCACCTGGGTGGCTCAGTCAGCTAAGCATCCAACTCTTGATTTTGGCTCAAGTCACGATCTCACTGTTAGTGGGTTTGAGCCTCATGTCGGGCTCTGTGCTGATGGCTCAGAGCTTGGAGCCTGCTTCAGATTCTGTGTTTCCCCTCTCTCTCTGCCCCTCCCCTGCTCGTGCTTGCTTGCTCTCTCTCTCTCTCTCTCTCTCTCACACACACACACACAAATAAATAAATGTTTATAAATAAATAAATAAATAAATCTCTGTGATTGCGCATCAAATCTTTTCTCAATAAAATGACAGGATGTCTGGGCCGAGCTTTGAAATAACCTAGTTAGGAAAGGTAAATGAAAGAGGGGGCTGAGATAGAGATAAAACTAGCAAACTGTCATTAGCTGTTGAACCTGGATGATGAGTACATGGAAGATCATTGTTAAACTATTCTACCTTTGTAGGCATTTAAAAACTTCTAAAATGAAAATTTTAGAAGAAATCTTATGTACCTGACAGTCTTCTATGAAAAATCATCCTAAAAAAAAGTCATACCTTTATTTTTAAGTTGCTTAAATAGAAACTTCAAATTTTCATTATAAAAGACTAAGGGCTTTGCAGCAATTCCCAATCCTTGTCATTCCTTTAAAGGCATTTTCCATGCAAAACAAATTATCATTCTGTTTTGCATTCACATTCCAGAACCTTTGCTTATTATGTCATCCAAAAGAAATCTTTTATATCTCCTCCTTACTGAAAAGAATTGTGACTTAGCAAAGCTTTGTTTAGTAAAAAAAAATTTTGCTTAAGGCCCTTACCTTGCAAATTAGAAAAGAAAAAAAAAAATCAGAGACAATGAAAGACACAGTACTAAACCAGGAGCAAAGCTGGGCTCAAACCCAGCCTATCATGTTAGATTATACTCAGAGTCAATTATGAGTTGGTTTTTCTCTAGGAAAAAACATGTGTGACCTAGAGATTAACCATCTGAAAGAACTAAAATGATCCAACACAGAAATCATGATAATGATTTCACGGTATCATGGTATTTGGTTCATAAGCTTAGGGGTGATGTGATGCTATGGGGTTGCTTTCAGGTAAGACGAAAGCTGCTTTGTGTTTACTTATTCCTACAGCAGAATCATAGTTCCATGTACAGAATTTCAAGAAGTAAAATCAGAACTCTGTCAGGTCTCTGTGGACTAGTTTCTTCTATTTTTTATTTTTTCCCACTGTAATTCTCTTTAATAGATGTCATATTTTTTTATTTTAAATTTTATTTGAGAGAGAGTGTACGTGCATGAGTGGGGGGAGCAGAGAGAGGAGAGAGGGGGAGAGGGAGGGAGAGGGAGAGAGGGAGAGGGAGAGAGGGAGAGGGAGAAAGAGAGAGGGAGAGGGAGAGGCAGGAGAGAGAGAATCCCAAGCAGGCTGCATGCTCAGCACAGAGCCTGATGTAGGGCTGGATGCTACGACTCTGGGATCACAACCCAAGCCAAAATCAAGTCAGACACCCGACCAACTGAGCCACCCAGGTGCCCAAATCAATGTCATTTTTAAAGAGAATATCCAGCAGACATGAGAAAAGAACTGAGTGGAAATCATAAATATAATATTTACATCCATGATAAAATCAAAGGTCTGAAAAATGCTGTACTATTTTTCATGTACTTTTATCAGCACATTTATTTTATCAGCACATTTATTTTATCAATAAAGAACTAAAACAAGAGATATTACTCTCAAATTCATGTCATATTTCTTACCAATGATATTAAATCCTCCATTGTTTGCCTGTTATTTCTGTGATGTACAGAAAGTTCTGTTACACAATCTTCATCAAGGTGAATAAGCTACAAAAAAATTATAAATTTTATTAACAGGAAGTTATAAATATATGTTTTTCAAATTTTAAATTAACTGCCTTGTAAAATCATGCCGATATATAAAAAAACAGGAGCTCATCAAATTCCTCAGTAAGAATAAACATTCTCCAGAATTTTTCAAGATATCAGCAAATGACAATAAGCAGTTCAAGAAGATGAGTTCTTTCCCAGCCTTTCACATCCTATCATCATGTGATCAACTGTTAAAATTAGGTTATACAGCCGAGGCCCTACGTGCTCCTTCCCCGCTGTGAGGCCAGCATGGCCTCCTCAGCAAAGAGCAGTCATCTAGGCACTAAAGTCGGTGGCTCCACAACACACTGGTCAAGCGGCTCAAACTCGCAGCACAGCGCACCTCCCGCTGGGCTGGGGCTCCACACCAATCCTGGTACTACAGGTGACACACAATCACCATTATGCTGAAGGTATTAGCAAAGCATGATTTTAAAAAGACAGCCTCAGGGTATCTGGGTGGCTCAGTTGGTTGAGTGTCCAACTTTGCCTCAGGTCATGATCTCGAGGTTTGTGGGTTCAAGCCCCAGGTCGGGCTCTGTGCTGACAGCTCAGGGCTTGGAGCCTGCTTCGGACTCTGTGTCTCCCTCTCTCTCTGACCTTCCCCTGCTCGCTCGCTCTCTCTCTCTCTCTCTCTCTCAAAAATAAATAAAACATTTAAAAAAAAGCCTCTGTACAAGCTTTATTTTGCTTCAGGATAGAAATTATCCAAGTATGCTGACCCATGCATAAGGGGACAGAAGTAGGTTCTGAGCACCAAATGAGAATCACTGAGAACCAAAAGGCCAAAGGGGCCTAGCCTGGACCTGGAACAGAAGTTCAGAGGATGACAGTGGAAGAGATTCAAAGGAATATAATTTTAAAGTCATCTTCTCCATGTATGAATTCTCTGCACAACAACCCCAATAAATATCTCTCACTTTCTGCCCTAGCCCTCCCCTCCAGGGAGGGAACAAGAATGGCTAGCTTCTCGCACCTGTCCCCTAAGGTCTGTCTCCCTATGATCTGTATTCGCTGTGAGTCAGTACAATCTTACAGCTAACAGCCTTTGGAATCAGAAAGACCTTGGTCTGAATTGTGAAATCATTAAGTAACTGTGTGGCCTTCGGCAGGTTACTATACCTCTCGGGGCATCAGTTCCATCATCTATAAAATAGAAATGGAACGCTTCCTTGCAATACATACAACATATGTGGAGTGCCTAGTATAATATCTAAACAGAGCAGACTCTCAAGAAATGGTTAACTAATTTTACTAACAATCATAATCTTACTTCCTCTTTGTTGTAAGAGCTTTTCAGAAATTTGAATATTCCTATTATAGACAACATTTTCCTCTCCAAGTCCTCTCTTTTCCAGTTCCTTTAACCACCATCTCAATGATTAGCACTCCTTACAATCCTGGCCCTTTCTTTAGATCACACACTCTAGGTTGTCACTGACCCTCAATGTGAAGTGCTGAGAACCAAACAAAATATGCCAAGAAAGGTCTGCCCAGCACAAAGCGGAGCAATATCATGAACCTTCCCTTGTTCTGGACACCACACTTTTAACAACGGATTCAAGAGAAAGTCATGCTGCCATCATGAAAATAGAGGAACACTAGAAACAACGACTTGCATGACTGGCTTGTATAAGCACAACCTCATGGGCTACAGAGAATGTGGAGACACAGAGGCTTATACTAATGGTACTATAAAAGTCTGAAATGCTAAGTAAGTTTTCACTGTGTTGCTTTGACCTTAGCAGTTCCCCCTACTATAGAGTCCCCCTTCAGGAAGGTCTCAACCTCAGAAGCCCAGACACTTTACCACCAGTTGGGCATCTTCTTTGACACCAGTTGATGCCGCCACTGCTCAAATGAGAAGGAAAAGATTTCTGGGGTTCCCTCCATAACCTTAAGTTACGGTCCTAAAAACAAACAAACAAACAAACAAGAAACCTTTCTCTCTCTCCCACAGCCTCCTACTTTGTGTCTTTACCACAGGTGTGTGTGGGAAAGGAGGGAAGCGTAGGAAGAAGGTGCTAGCTTCTTTGCTGTACTCTTGAACTAGAACAAATGAAGAGTGGGGTGGACAAGACACCAAAGTCTTAAAAATATGGCTTATCTAGGAACACCTGGGTGGCTCAGTCGGTTAAGCGTCCGACTGCAGCTCAGGTCATGATCTCATGGTTTGTGAGTTCAAGCCCCATATCGGGCTCTGTAGAGCCTGGAGCCTGCTTCAAATTCTGTGTCTCCCCCTCTTTCTGCCCCTCCCCAGCTCGCACTCTGTCTCTCTCTAATATAAACATTAAAAAAAAAAAAATATATATATATATATATATATATATGGCTTATCTCCAGCTGGGTTTTCCAAAGAGGCTCAATACTCTTAAATGGTCTCAGACTTAAAATGGTTCAACTTACGATTTTTCAACTTTACAATAATGCAAAAGTGATACACATCCAGTAGAAACCGTACTTCAAATTTGAATTTTGATGTTTGCCCAGGCTAATGGTATGATCCTCTCTGGTGACGCTGGACAGCACCAAGTTGTAGCTCACAGTCACCCAGGTGACCACTCAGGTAAAGAGCCGATACACTTACAACCATCCTGTACCCATACAATCATTCTGTTTTTCACTTTCAGTATAGTAATCAATTAATTACAAGAGGTATTAAACACTGTATTATAAAATAGGCTTTGTGTTATAGGATTTTGCCCAACTGTAGGCTAATTAATGTAAGGGTTCTGAGCATGGTTAAGGTAGGCCAGGCTAAGCTATGCTGTTCAGCAGGTTAGGTGTATTAAATGCATTTTCAACTTAAGATATTTTCAACTTATGATGGTTCTATCGGGGAGTAACCCCTTAAGTCAAGGAAGATCTGTACTCTAAATTCTCAGCCACACAGACTCAAGTTAAATTAAGTACAAAAATGAATACCAAAAGCTAGCCAATTATTTTGGATTATCCGTGCCTACTACATTTCCTGTTCAGTAGGGCAGAAAATGGAACTGAATATAACTTCTATTTGATACAATACTTGGGTACTAGAGTTATGTGTGAAAATGATAGAAGGAGATCATGCATAGAGTTATAGAATAGCATCTATACATTAAATATCCAAGTAAATCTGAATTATTTTTTATAATTCACTCTTGACAAAACATAATAATGAGGGAGAAAAAGCAAATACTTAGAAAAGCAACAATAAACCCTTATAGTTCTTCTGTATATAACTCATTTGATCCCTGAAGCAATACGGTAAGGCAGGCAAGACAGATGAATGACATAACATGTAAAGGCACTCTATAAAGGGCAAAGCATAACCCAAATATACACAAGAGACTGACGTTAGAATACCCATATTAGAGGTGAGAAAATACTCAGAAAAATTCCTGCAATGTGCATTAAGACTGGCATTTTTCATTCCTAGCCCAGAGTTTGTTCTGTCACACCACAGTGCCACCTCTCCATGACACTGCTCCAATAGCTATTTCGACAGAAACCAGAGGCATGGTCTGGTCCTTGTCATAAAGGCCATACCTATTCAGGATGCAGGCCCTAAATTTGAATTATTTGACATACCAGATCCATTTCATTCTGGATCCCTTATGTCTAGGTTTAAATCCTGGTTCTACCCTTACTAGTTGTTTGATCTTGGGGAAGTTACCTTAAGATTCTAGGTCTCAGTTGCTTCATCTGCAAAATGGGGACAACAATAGTATCTACCTCAAAGGGTTGGTATGTGGATTAAATGAGTTAAAAGAGTTAAAAACACAAAGCCATAGAGTATCACCTGACTCTTAAAGGTAATACCCTAAGGGCTCTGTATTACACTGTGGTGTAAAACACAGAGAGTTCTTACTATAATAGCACAATATTTGATTATAGTAAGTATTCAGTAAATAACAATTATTATACTAAAATATAAGGAAATGTACATACTTTCTTTGAACACTCAAAACTATATATTTTACTTTATACAGCACCCAAATTTAAAATAATTTTTGTGGGGGCACCTGAGTGGCTCACTCGGTTAAGCGTCTGACTTCAGCTAAGGTCATGATCTCGCAGTCTGTGAGTTAAAGCCCCAGGTCGGGCTCTGTGCTGACAGCTCAGAGCCTGGAACCTGCTTCCGATTCTGTGTCTCCTCTCTCTGCCTTTGCCCTGCTCACGCTCACTCGATCGCTGGCTCTCTCTCTCTCTCTCAAAAATAAATAAAACTATAAATAAATAAATAAAACAAAAAAATAAAATACAACAATAATTTTTGTGTTGGTGTAATCAGAGACCTTCTTCATTTCGGCATCTGTTCTACTGCAAGCATGGTAGATCCTCTATTAGGATCATGGCTGAGAAGACACGCAAAGCCCTCCCACACATGGAGAAACAATGACCCCCAATGGTTGAACACAGGCATTTGCACCACCCATTCCCTCCACCTCACAAGGGGCACATCCCAGCTTCCCAGCCCTGCTACTGCCCTGTTCACACACCTGCACACTCTGCTTTTCTTAGGCTCTCAGTGTTGATAGTTGTTAGAATGAAGTTCCTGCTCAACAACCTAACCTTACACCCAAAGGAGCTAGAAAACGATCAACAAATGAAGCCTAAAGCCAGCAGAAAGAAGGACATAATACATTTTAGAGCAGAAATAAATGATATAGAAACTAAAAAAAACAACAGAACAGATCAATGAAACCAGGAGCTGATGCTTTGAAAAAAATTAGTAAGATTGATAAACCTCTAGCCAAACTGATCAAAAAGAGAAAGGACCCAAATAAATAAAATCTCGAATGAGAGAGGAGAAATAACACCACAGAAATACAAAAATTAAAAAAGAATATTATGAAAAACTATATGCCAACAAATTGGATAGCCTAGAAGAAATGGATAAATTTCTAGAAACATATAAACTACCAAAACTGGAACCGGAAGAAATAGAAGACTTCAACAGACCGATAACCAGCAAAGAAACTGAATCAGTAATCAAAAACTCACAACAAACAAAAAAGCTGGACCAGATGGCTTCACAGGAGAATTCTACTAAACATTTAAAGAGTTAATACCATGAAGAGGGAGGGTGAAAGGGGAAGGGGGTGATGGTCATGGAGGAGGGCACTTGTGGGGAAGAGCACTGGGTGTTATATGGAAACCAACTTGACAATAAACTATAAATAAAATTTAAAAAAAAAAGAGTTAATACCTATACTTCTCAAACTATTCCAAAACATAGAAAAGGAAGGAAAACTTCCAAATTCATTCCACGAGGCCAGGATTACCCTGATACCAAAACCAAATAAAGACACCACTAAAAAAGAGAACTATAGGCCTATATCCCTGATGAACATAGATGCAAAAATTCTCAATAAAATACTAGCAAACGAAATCCAACAATGCATTAAAGAAATCATTTACCACAATCAAATGGGATTTATTCATTGGTTCCAAGGCTGGTTCAATATTCAAAAATCAATCAACATGACACAGTACATCAATAAGAGAAAGGATAAGAACCATATGATCATTTCAGTAGACATAGAAAAAGCATTTGACAAAGTACAATGTCCATTTATGATTAAAAAAAAACCCTCAACAAAGTTTAAGAGGGAATATACCTCAATATAATAAAAGGCCACATATGAAAAACCCACAGCTAGTATCATCCGAAATGGGGGAAAACTGAGAGCTTCTCCTCTACCATCAAAGAAAAGACAAGGGTGGTCACTCTCGTCACTTTTATTCAACATAGTCCTAGAAGTCAGACAACAGGAAAAGAAAAGGCATCCAAATTGCCAAGGAAGAAGTCAAACTTTTACTATTTGCAAATGACATGATACTCTATATGGAAAATCCAAAGACTCCACCAAAAAACTGCTAGAATTGATCCACAAATTCAGTAAAGTCACAGGACACAAAATCAATGTACAGAAATCTGCTGCATTTTCATACACCAATAATGAAGCAGCAGAAAAAGAAATTAAGGACTCAATCCCATTTACGATTGCACCAAAAAACAATAAGATACCTAAGAATAAACCTAACCAATGAGATGAAAGATTTGTACTCTGAAAACTATAAAACACTGATGAAAGAAATTAAAGATGACACAAAGAAATGGAAAGACATTTCATGCTCATGGATTGGACAAATATTGTTAAAATGTCTATATTACCCAAAGCAATCTACACATTTAATGCAATCCCTATCAAAATACCAAAGTATTTTTCACAGAGCTAAACCAACAATCCCAAAATATGTATAGAACCACCTGAATAACCAAAACAACTTTGAAAAGGAAAAACAAAGCTGGAGGCATCACAATTCCGGACTTCAAGTTATATTACAAATCTACAGTAATCAAAACAGTATTCTACTGGCACAAAAACAGACACATAGATCAACAGAACAGAAAACCCAGAAATGAATCCACAATTATATTTTCAACAATGCAGTAAAGAATATCCAATGGGAAAAAGAATGTCTCTTCAACAAATGATATTGAGAAAACTGGACGGCGACATGCAAAAGGATAAAACTGGACAATTTTCTTACACCATACACAAAAATAAATTCAAAATGGTTTAAAGACCTAAATGTGAGACCAAAAACCATAAAAATCCTAAAAGAGAACACAGACAGTAACTTCTTTGACAACTTCTTTCTAGATATGTCTCCTGAGGCATGGGAAACAATATCAAAAATAAACTATTGGAACTATTTCAAAATAAAAAGCTTCTGCACAACAAACAGTCAACAAAACTAAAAGGCAACCTATGGAATGGGAGAAGATATTTACAAATGACATCTCTGATAAAGAGTATCCAAATTATATAAAGAACTTATCAAACTCAACACCCAAAAAATGAATAATCCAATTAAAAAATGGGCAGAAGACATGAATAGACATTTTTACAAGGAAGACATACAGAGGGCCAACAGACACATGAAAAGATGCTCAACACTGTGCATCATCAGGGAAATGCAAATTGAGCTATCACCTCACACCTTTCAGAATGGCTAAAATAAACAATACAAGAAACAACAGGTGTTGTCAAGAATGTGGAGAAAGGTGAACACTGGTGCACTGTTGGTGGGAATGCTAACTGGTTCGGCCACTGTGGAAAATATGGAGGTTCCTCAAAAAGTTAAAAATAGAACTACCCTACACGATCCAGCAATCACACTACTAGGTATTTACCCAAAGAATACAAAAATACTAATTGAAAGGGATACATGCACCCCAATGTTTATAGTAGCATGTAGCCAAATTATGGAGCCCAAGTGTCCATCAACTGACAATGGGGTGTGTATGTGTACACACAACATACACATACATATATATGTGTGTATATATATGTATATATATATATACACACACACACAATGAAATATTACTCAGCCATAAAAAAGAAATGAAATCTTGCCATTTGCAACAACATAGTCAGAGAAAGACAAATACCACAAGATTTCACTCATATGTAGAATCTAAGAAACAAAACAAATGAGCAAAGGGGGGAAAAAAAGAGAGAGAGAGGCAAACCAAGAAACAGACTCTTACCTATAGAGAACAAACTATTGGTTACCAGAAGGGAGGTGGGTGGGGGGATGGTTTAAATAGGTGATGGGGATTAAGAAGTGCACTTGTTTTGATGAGCACTGGGTGATGTATGGAAGTGCTGAATCACTATGTTGTACACCTGAAACTAACATTACACTGTACGTTAACTAACTGGAATGTGAATAAAAACTTAAAAAAAAAAAAAAAGAGTTAACTTGCCTCCTAACTGCATTTGCTCAATAAATACTAAAGATGTCCTGGAGGATTGAAGGGAATACGGAGAAGAAAAATGTTAGGAACTGACAGTCATAGGAAAATCAGAAGGGATTTCGTAACAGTGGGCAAACTAGTAAGAAGGAGCTAAAAACAAGCTTCGCTTATTTTTCCAAGACCAGGTGGCCACTGGGAAGAGTATCTATATGTATTCATGTGGTTACTCCAGAAAGCAAATGCCTCACAACTGTACCAAGTCCATACTGTGGCATGTCTGAGAGACCTCCAAGCTATTCTGTTGACCCATGCACACACCCCACTACACTGCATAAGTTTTAGTTGATTATCAGAGAACATGCCAAATTATCTGAAAAGGCCATTAAAATATTTCTCCTTTAAAGTATTAAAATACTTTTGTAACCACATATCTATGTGAGGCTACATTTTCTTCATATGCTTCAATCAAAAAACAGAATGCAAAACAGACTGAATGGAAAAGCAGATACAAATCCAAGCGTCTTCTATTAAGTCAGACTTAAAGTAATCTGCAAAGATGTAAAACGATGCCACTCTTTCAAATTTATTTTTTAAGTAATTATTTTTCATTTCTTGATTTCCTTATATATATATAGGGGAAAAGAATTGTTTTGACTTAGAAGGGCACACCTTTCATAGTGGCTCCAGGCTTTGCCATGTGGCTCACTTTGGTGACTGGGATATTAGCAAACACGATGCAAAAGCAGAGACTGGAAAAATGCTTGAAAAATTAAGTATTAGAGCTTTCCCACTTTCTTGCCTCTTTTGGAATCCAGCCACTATTTCAAGAAGCCCCAACTAGTCTGCTGCACACAATGCAGCCCCACAAACAGCCAGCACCAACAGCTGATCTTCTGAGTAAGGCTTGGCCCATACAGCCACAATTAAGTCATAGGTGACTGCAGTCACCTGAGTGATCCCAGGTAAGATGGGCACGAGAACTGCCCAGTTGAGCCAACCCAAAATGCTGATCCACAGAATTAAAAGTTGCTATTGTTTTACGTCACTAAATTTTGAGATTTTATTTTACATAGTAATAGTTAACTAATATCAAAGCACATATCCTTTTGTAATAGTCTCATTTCTGCCAAGTTCAAGTTGCCATTGGTTTAAAAAAAGACTTAAACATACATAACTTTACATAACTCGCATAGCTCTCTGTGTTAAAAGTCTTTCATATATATATATCAGACCAGTTCTCAGGGTGTAGTCCACAGATCTCTGAGGATCTCCAAGGTCAAAACTATTTTTTTATAACAATACTGTTTTTCATTTGTCACCATGTTACCGTTTGCAGTGATGGTGCAAAAGCAATGATGAGTAACACTGCTGGTGCCTTAGTATGAATCAATGCAGTGGCACCAAACTATACTAAGACACCGTATTCTTTTCATGCACTTACAGTTCAAAAGAAATTGAAACTAAGTCAGTTTCAATTAAGAAGATCGTTAATGTGGGACGCCTGAGTGGCTCAGTCGGTTAAGGATCCAACTATCGGTTTCAGCTCAGGTCATGATCTCACAATTCGTGGGATCAAGCCCCACACTGGGCTCTGCGCTGCCAGCTCAGAGCCTGCTTGGGATTCTCTCTCTCTTAGCCCCACCCCAACTTATGCACATTCTCTCTCTCAAAATGAATAAACACTAAAAAAAAGAATATCATTGATGAAGCAGTAAAAAGTATTAATTTTATTAAATCTTGGACACTGAGTACAAGTGTTTTTGATATTCTGTGTGACATAAAGCACTTATGTATACCAAAATATGATAGTTGTTTAGAGGAAAAGCACCTGTGTGACTGAGTTATGAGTTGAATTACCTGTTTTCTTCAGAGAACACCATTTTTACTTGAAAGAACACTGGCAAACCATAATTATTTAGACTTTGGGTATTTGGCATTTTCTCAAAAATGAACAAAATGAACTTGTCACTTCAAGGAAAACAAACTGATAGTATTTGTCGTCAATGATATAATTTGAGCTTTTGAGCAAAAATTAAGATTTTGGAAAATCTGTACCTGCCACCATTAGTTTAACAGCGTTCCAATTCTTAAAGACTTTTCTGATGAGATCAATAGTGATTTTAAGGAATGTGATTCAGGGGTGCCTGGGTGACTCAATCAGTTAAGCATTTGACTCTTGATCTCAGCTCAGGTCATGATCTCACAGTTTGTGTCATCAAGCCCTGCATCAGGCTCTGCACTGACAGCACAGAACCTGCTTGGGATTCTCTCTCCCCCCTCTCTCTGCCCCTCCCCCACTAGCACTCACACGCTCACGCTCTCTCTCTCTCTCTCTCTCAAAATAAATAAACTTAAAAAAAAAAAAGGAATGTGATTTTTTTTTTCTAGTGTATAACTGAAAGGTGTTAACATCTGGAAGATCTGCATAACTCAGTGAACCACTAGTTTCCAAACAACCAATGCATATATTACATGAGGAAGGGATCCAATGGACAGACTGATGGATTTGAATGGAACAGACTACAACAGCATCATTGATGTGCTTTCATATTCCACAATCAACTAACCTTTCAGAAACTACCAGTTGTCAAGTTTTAATGGACTATCAGAGAATATCCCTAATTATCTGAAAAAGCTTTTAAAGTGTTTATCTCTTTTCCTAGTACGTATCTGTATGAGGCTGCTTTTTCTTCATATGCTTCAATCAAAACATAACAAAACAGACTGAATACAGAAGCAGATGAGATCCAAATGTCTTCTATCAAGCTAGATTTCAAAGAAATCTGCAAAGATGCTACTCTTTTTGCTAAACTGATTTTTTAAAGTTATTTTTCAGAAAATATTAATTTGAAATAAAATGTAATAGTTTTACTACTGTTACTTTTAAAAGAATCGATCAATAAATATTAAAGAGTATAAAGGAGTCCTCCGACTTAAAAGTTTGAGAACCGCTATAACCTCTGTCTCGGAAGTAGACAGAACTGGTTTAATCTACTTTTTATAGACAAATAAATAGAGTTGGCAGAGTTAAGGAACTTGCCTTGGTTTCCAGAGCACTGTTCACAGTCCTGACTACAGGTAAGAAACACCTGGAAGCTTTTTAAAACTATCCACTAATTGGGGTGTCTGGGTGGCTCAGTCAGTTGGGCACCCGACTTCGGCTCAGGTCAGATTCTCATAGTTCGTGGGTTCGAGCCCTGTGTCAGGCTCTGTGCTGGCAGCTCTGTGCTGGAGCCTGCTTCCGATTCTGTGTGTCCCTCTCTCTCGGCCCCTCCCCTGCTCATGATCTGTCTCTGTCTCTTAAAAATACATAAATGTTAAAAAAAAATCCACTAATTGTTCTGGGGTGGGGCACAGGCATTTTTTTTTAATGTTTATTCATTTTTTTTGAGAGAGAGACAAAGCGACAGTACAAGCTGGGGAGGGGCAGTGAGAGGGGAGATACAGAATCCGAAGCAGGCTCCAGGCTCCAAGCTGTCACCACAGAGCCCAATGCGGGGCTCGAACCCACAAATCATGAGATCATGACCTGAGCTGAAGTTGGACATCCAATTAACTGAGCCACCCAAGCGCCCTGACATTTTTTTTTAAGGTCCCAATGATTCTCATGTGCAGCCCAAGTTAAGAGTCACTGACCTAGAGATTAACAGGCAAACATATAATTAGGTTACAAGCCTAACAAACACCAATCTGATGAACAAGTCTACAAGATACAGTTTCTTTTCTATTTAAACCACATCAGTGTAGGTCCTGAATCCACAGAAAGATCAAACAAAGTTTTTTGAAAAACGCTACCAGACTTCATTTTACTTACAGAATTCTTGCTTTGCCACTCAACAGGACAGTTGTAATCATGCATGATCCAGGGATGGCTCAATAGATTTTTCATAGAAATCCGTTTCTTTGGGTCCACCTAGTGGCCATTGAGAAGTAGCTAGAGATTAACATTTCAAATAGGGAACACAGAACTCCTTTACTCCTGAGAACTCAAAACTCATCAGAACAGATGTAAACTTTATCATCACAAAAATGCTGTCAAAGACCTTAAAATGGCCTTGGAATAAATTCTTTAAAAGAGGCAAGAGAAGCAAGAAAACTATAGCAACCAACACAGGCTTAGAAGATAAATGTTTAACAAACATGAACTTCATTGGTATGGACATTATTCATGAAGTTCAGTCAATCCATTGTATGATGTAAAAGTCTTTGCTGGAAAACCTATTCACAGGAAATATTCACCAATTTAATATTCAAGCAGCCACAATGCAGGGCATTCATAGTGAATATGCAATCTCTACCTCTGATGAGCTTACAATCACATAGAACAAGTTGAAAAGCACACCTTTCTTTTCCATTTGTAATTTTCAAATGTGAGGAGAGGAAAATTAATCAACAAAGATTAAGTTTTTTGGAGTCCAGAAGAAAGATGAAGTGTTTTCAAATCTCATTATGGAGATTTGGTGGTCTGGCTCTACTTAATCAAGGTGGGTGAGCCTGAGGTAAAATTTGAATAAAAAGTGGAAATGGTTTAATAGATGGAAAAACTGGAAGGTATTCTGAATACATAATAATGAAAAAAAATATTGCACTAATAAGTGCAATTTTCATACTCATATTCATATTTTCAAAGTGGTTCCTATTTATCTCAGTTTACCCTCATAACACTACATAGCAATAAGGCCAGTGTCAGAATCCCCATTTGACAGATCAGAACCAGGTTAGTGGCATGCCTATTGATTGCCAGGGTAGATACCTAGACTTTAGCACTCCTATCTTTAGCCCTCAGAAGTCATTCCCCTAGGGGCGCCTGGGTGGCTCAGTCAGTTAAGCCTCCGACTTCGGCTCAGGTCATGATCTCACATTTGTGGGTTTGAGCCCCGCGCTGGGCTCTGTGCTGACAGCTCAGAGCCTGGAGCCTGGAGCCTGCCTCGAATTCTGTGTCTCCCTGTCTCTCTGCCCCTTCCCCTCTCATGCTCTGTCTCTCTCCTTGTCAAAAATAAATAAAACATTTTTTTAAAAATTAAAAAAAAAAAAAAAAGAAGCCATTCCCCTAAATCAGTGGTTCTCAAAGTGTGGTCCCAAGACCAGCAGCATCAGCAGCATCTGGAAGCTTGTTAGAAAGGCAAATTCCTAGTCCTACCTCAGATCTACTGAATCAGACACTCTCTCAGGACTGCACCTAGCAATCTGTGTTTTAACAAGCCCATCTGGCAATTCTGAAACGTGCTCAAGTTTGAGAATCATCGCACTAGGTCATAGGGTCCACTCGATTATATATCAGCTCATTCAAGCATTTATTCCCTATCTGCTATACACTTAATGTGCAAGACTGGGAGCAAGAAAACGGAACGCGGTGGAGTACGAGTTGGTCAGAGGAAACAGACAATGCTCAAGAAAAAGGAAGGAAAATCACATCAGCAAGGACATATGGTAGAGGTCTAAAAGAAAATGCATTTGCAACATAATTAAGAAAACATCTAACTTAAAAAATAATAATAAAAATACATTTTCAAAAAGGGGCACCTGGCTGGCTCAGTTGGAAGAGCACACGACTCTTGATCTCAGGGTCATGAGGGTTTGAGCCCCATGAGCCCATGTTGGGTATAGAGATTACTTAAATAAATAAAACTTTAAAATAAATAAATAAAAAGAAAAGAAAGCATCTAGTAGAGGGCAGTAGATATACTGAATGGAATTTTTTTAAGCTAACAGGAAAACGGTGTTGTCCTCCAAATACAGCAGCACCACAGACATCTTAAAGTTGGATCAAATGACTGCAGTAGACTTCTATTATTTAAATATAAATAACAAAAGCTTACCTGTAACATCTGTTGAAGAAGCAGAACACTGCTAGAAGAGAGCCACTTAGGAACCTCGTATTTCCCTCGCTACAAAAAAACAAAGAAACAGTTAAGAGATGTTAGGTTCAGTCAGCCTTGAAATAAATTTCTAAGGTAACAAAATGCTGGACGTGTACTTCCAAGCTTGAAGACTTAACCCAACTGTAAGATTTGGCAAACATTATCAACAACATAGGAAATATATTTCTTGCCCTAAAGAAGAAAATCCAGTAGATTAAATATCATCCCCTCTAAATTATCCACATACCAGAGAAGGACTACTGTAACTGGAATACATAAATGTGGAGACAGGGCTTTGGAAACTATAGTGATTAAATGGACAAGTATATACTGTAATCAATTTTTGTATTGTTAAAGCAAATCTTAGTTTATAATCTCAGAACAATTATCAATTGACAAAAAATTAAATAGTAGTAGAAAAGCATATTTGGTGACAAGTCATAGGCTGTGGTTAAAAACAGGTCACATGTGGTTAAAAACAGGTCACATGTCATGCATGGATGCATAGGGCAGAATTCACAATCATTGAGGGAAACTGATGCAAGCCATTTTCTAAGTCAAGTACCTTCTCTGGGGATCAAAGAGACTCAGGAGACAAATGTTTACAATCTAGGATAATCAGAAATTATAGTCACCAAGTCATCAACCAAAGACAAGGGGCTTGTCAAACAATAGTATGTAATAGAATATCTTTTTACACAACTTGCCACATACCCCTCTTTCCCAAGCCAGAGGAAATGATACAATCATTCCTCTTAGCAAAGAACAAATTGTTTAATGATGCTAGGATAAAAAGTTAATTATTTGAAAAAAATTAAGATTTTAATTAAGTTTATACCAAAATTAACTCCATCCAGATTAAAGAGTAAATGCAAATACAAAACCATAGAGGACTTAAGAATGGGTGATTATTTTCAGAATCTTTCTAAACATGACAGCAAAACCAAAAACTGTAAAGACCAACAGTTGACATTTCTGTACAGCAAAACAGCACTAACTAACAACAAATAGAGAAAAAAAACTTTTTCCACCTAAATGACTAAATATTAATAAACTTCATCAGATAAAAAGCTCTTACAAATCACTAAGATTTTACCACCAGCCAACCTGTTCTGCCCACATTTCCCCCCATCTCCTAAAATGGCCAAAAACCAGAGTCATCTTTAACTCCTCTTTCTCTCACACTTCACAATCTGATCCATCAGCAAAATCCTTTGGTTCTATGTTGAAAATGTATCTAGAACCACTTATCACTTCTTCCACCACGCCACTAGCATCTCCCATCTGGCATACTGCAAGAGGCTCCTGACTGATCTTCCAGATTCCACTACTGCCCACCTCCTAGTCTAGTCTCTACTTACCACCACTAATGTTCTCTTAAAACATCAGGTCAAGTCATGCCACTTCACCACTCAAAACTCTCCAATGCTTCCCCAGATCACTCAGAATAAAATCCAAATACCTTACTCTGGTTCCAAGGCCCTGCATGCATGCCCTGTATCCCCACATCCACCCAACTCCTCGCTACGTCTCAGACTCACCTCCTAACTCTCCGCTTCATTCACCCAACTATGGTCACATGTCAAACACAGTCCAGGCCTCAGGGCCTTTGCACTGTTTGTCTCCTACGCCTTATAATGCTTTCCCTTAAAATCAGCAGAGCTTTTGCCTTAATCTTCAGGTCTCCACTTATAGACTAGTGGTGTCAGTGGAGGCCTCCAATGACGCTTTTCATAACACAGCATCCCCCACAACCATTCTCTACCTCCCTTTCATGCTGACTTTTCCTGCAGTCCTTACCCCACTCGTCATATTACATATTTATTTTGTCTCACTACAATAGAATGTAAGCTCCCTGATCACAGGGATTTTGTCAGTACTGCTCACAAAGAACAGTACCTGGCTCTAGCATAGAAAAGGTACTCAATTCATCTTTGTTTAATAAACGAAGGACTGGAATGAAAAGCACACACTCCAAAGGAAAATCAGCAAAGAATTTTCACAGGTAATTTCTAAAACAAGAACTTTTAAATGGCCAATACACATGAAAATATGTCCAAATAATCTAATAATTAAAAAGTAATTAATTTAAACAAGAATATGATACCATCTCTTGTCCCTCAAACTGACAAACTTAAGAAAAACATCTACTGTTAGTAAGAGT
Organism: Cryptoprocta ferox; assembly: GCA_028646485.1. NCBI lineage: Eukaryota > Metazoa > Chordata > Mammalia > Carnivora > Eupleridae > Cryptoprocta > Cryptoprocta ferox. The sequence continues at coordinate 34,156,824 of CM053568.1, forward strand.
TCAGAGACAAGAGTGCTTATATATACAACTAGAGAACATAAGCTTTCCCAGAGAATAATTTAGAAATACATATAAAAAAACATTCAAAATTGCATATCCTTGATCCAGCAATTTCACTTCTAGCAATTTATCCTAAGCAAGTAATTTGGTATATAAAATATATGAACAGTAACATTCATCACAGAATTGTTTATGATAATTCTGGGAACCAAGGAACATAGACTGCTGGCAAATTCCAGAGGGTCACCAAAACTAATGACAGAAGACAAAATGTACCGAATAAGGATCCTGAGCTAGAGGGGCGCCTGGATGGCCCAGTCAGTTGAGCGACCAACTTCAGCTCAGGTCATGATCTCACGGTTCATGTGTTCGAGCCCCACATCAGGCTCTGTGTTGACAGCTCAGAGCCTGGGGCCTGGAGCCTGCTCTGGATTCTGTGTCTCCCTCTCTCTCTCTGCACCATCCCCACCCCACTCACGATCTCTCTCTCTCTCTCTCTCTCTCAAAAAATAAATGTTAAAAAAAATTTTTTAATGAAAAAAAAAGGATCCTGAGTTAGAAATATAATATACAGGGGCACCTGCGTGGCACAGTCATTAAGCATCTGACTTCGACTCAGGTCATGATCTCACGGTTCGTGAGCTCAAGTCCCACATTTGGTGAGCTTGAGCCCCAGTTCGGGTGAATACAAGCCTCGCTTCTGGTGAACCCCACTTCTTCTCTCTCTCTGCCCCTCACTCACACCCTCTCAATAAAGAAAGAAAGAAAGAAAGAAAGAAAGAAAGAAAGAAAGAAAGAAAGAAAGAAAGAAAGAAAATATACATCCAGGGAGACAAAGGCAAGCACACAAGAACATGCGTGTGCGTGCATAAAGCCTACAGCAGTTAAATAAGGCTAAAAGGGTAGAGGCAGGTAGATGGAGAAGCCAGTGACTAGCATAAGCATTGGGGTTCTCTGTTCTTATAAGCTGTCTAGGACACAATCCTCACAGAAATCAGCCCTGCTCCAAGGTGAGGGGAGAAACAGACACATATGAGTTGCTCAGAGTCCTAGAACTACATGGCAGGCTGGATTTTAATTATGGTAAAGAAATAATCAAAGTTCCAAAGAAGCATTATCAAGCAATAAATTTTAAAAGAAAAGGTGTCGATGGGGTAACTGGGTAACTCAGTCGACATCAACTCAGTACCTGATACTGACACATGACTCAGGTCATGATATGGTTTGTGGGTTCAAGCCCCACACCGGGCTCTGTGCTAACAGCTCAGAGCCTGGATCCTGCTTCGGATTCTGTGTTTCCCTTTCTCTCTGTTCCTCCCCTGCTTGCACTCTGTATCTCTCTCTCTCTCTCTCTCTCTCTCTCTCTCTCTCTCTCAAAAATAAATAAAGATTAAGAAAATTTAAAAATAAAATAAAATTAAAATTAAAAAAAAAGAAAAGAAAAGGTATCAATGTGAAAACAACTCAATCTCTGACTCAGTCTCTCCAATGAGACCAGAGAGGCTCACCTCACAAAGTGTTTCCCAGGAAGGACAAGAGCTTTCTTTGATTTTACAAATGACATTTAATAGTATTAAATTTTTCAAGCTCCTTTATCCAGCGCACTCAGTATCATCCAGAGAGCCCACTATTACTCACACCTTACCAGGGCACCTTAACACTAGCCAGTATTGAAAACTGACAATTTGTTTCCAAATTACATTGATAAAGCCTTTCTCCATGCCGCCTGGGCTCCAGGCCTATCCCTAGGAAGTGGGGATTTTTTAGATGCTTCAGCCAACTCTTTAGGACTGAGCAGTAAATCAGTTGCTGCGGGACTGGCCCTGACCTAGCTGGCCCCACTGTCATATCTGAGCTTTTCCTTATTCCTGAGACCAAGGCCTCTCATGATTTGAATCCTGGGTGTCTTAACTTGTTCTCTTTCTTAACAACCTGATCATTTGCCTGCTCTCTCAAACAGTTTGGCTTCCTCTTGCCATTATCCCAAAGAAAGTAGAAACCAACCTAGGGTAAAGACTCTCCTACCTGCTTACACAGATTCAAATAGTTATGACCTAGCTGAATCTCTGATCACAACCTGTGTCTAGAATATCCTCTGTCATGCTTCACTCACTGGTCAGAACCCCCATGTACTCTGGTGAGTGTCCCTCCATTCAAGCTGATTGTGAAGGCTTTTACTGCTTATTCCCTGAACACCATCTGCACTGGGTTAAATGGTGCTCCTCAAAACACATGTCCACTCAGAATCTGTGAATGCATTTTCATTTGAAAATAGAGTCTTTTGCAGATGTAATCAAGTTAATATGAGGTCATACTGGGTAGGGGTAGGCCTAAATTCAGTATGACTGGTATCCTTATAAAGAGGAAAATCTGGACACAGGGACACAAACACACAAGGAAGTAGGCCATGTAAAGACAGAGGCAGAGACTAGAGTGATGCGCCTATAATTCAAGGACTTCCAAGGATTGCCAACAAACACCAGAAGCTAGAAAGAGGCCAAGAAGGATTCTCCCCTGGAGCCTTCAAAGAGAACATGGCCCTACCAACACCTTGATTTGGACTTCAAGCCTCCAGAACTGTGAGAGAATAAATTTTTGTTGTTTTAAGGCACTGCCTTTCAGTGCTTTGTTACAACAACCCTAGGAAACTAACACGCCATCTATACGGGTTTAACTCTCGCATTCCTCTCTCTCACCAGCACCTGACCACCCCCAAGGATAAGTCTGGTTCTAGGTTCTAGCCCTCTCTGGTCTACTCCACTACAGATAATAGGACCATCACCAGATCTATGTTATGCCTTTAAATTCAGAAAGTACCTTCCAAAGCGAAAGTAGTCTTCGCTAAAAGCAGCAGCATTGTACAGAAACCAGATGTAAAAAGAAATATTCAGACCAAAGTACTCAATAAGAAAAGCTCCACCAGGCTGATTCCAAGTTCCTCTCTGCCTCTTTTTATAACCCTTTTATCATCCCATCTTGAATTCATGACCTATCTTCTAATAGATCGCCTTATTGTGCTATAAGTTAGCACCACAGAAGCTATCCTACCCAGAAAGAGGCAAGAACAGGTGAAGGAGAAGCGTGGTGCTTGGCACACTGGAAACAGCGATGGACTGGAGTCATGTGAATCCCAGCCTACTTCGTAGTAGCTCCATGAACTTGTACAAGTTACTTAATCTGACACTGTTTCCTAAGAAAGTAGGCTCTGGAGACCAAGTGCCTAGATTCAAATCCAAAATCTACCTCTTACTGGCCGTGTGGATGAACCTTTGAATCTCACTGTGCCTTGGTTTCCTCACCTGTAAAAAGAAGCAAAATAGCAGTACCTACCCAAGAAAATGTTGCTAGGACTCAGTGATTTCATACATATAAAGCACTAAGCACAGTGCCAGGTATACAGTAAGAACTCCATATATGTTAGTTTGGCTACTGCTGCCTCTATTACTGATACTACTATTACTACTACTGTTGCTACTACCTGTGAAACAAGTAATTCCACCTGTAGGATTATAAAAGGAGTAAAAGAGAATATGTGAAAGCACTCAACACAATGCCTTGCACATAAGAGACAATAAATGTTCGTTGAATCTGAAATAAATAGGAAGGAGATGGGGATGCCCAAAATAGTAACGGACCAGAGAGGAGTACGCTGGCCAAAAACCACGCGTGCCAGGGTGCTAAATACTCAGTAGTGTAAGAAAGGCTAGAGTCATTCTGAGGAATGCCATGTGTCCTCCCAACGGAGCCCTGCCCCATTGCAGCTGCCGCCAGACTGCCTGAGAAGGAACACATCATCCAGTCAAGCCCTGCTCCCTTTACCTCCTCAAGTGTACCCACCCACTTTCCCTGTGTGGACAGAAGAGCTCTGCAGAGTACCATCTACAGGCAGTCATGAGGCATGTGACCCGTCACCAAGACCTGACATTCTCAGCTTCATTTTCTGCCCTGGGATATTGACAGAAACAGAATTCGAGCTGAGTTCGACTGCCAGGCTTACCTCAACCTCCTATTTGTACATAATACCTTAAAATACATTTTTATTGTATTTTAACCTATGCAGTAAGCAAGGCTTATTAACCACATTACACAGATGAGGAATCTAAGTCTCGGCCAGGGAATTCAAGCACTTGTTCAATAATATGAGGCACTGGGTCTCAGCTGGGGCTGATTTTGTTCCCCACTGCTAGGAGACATCTAGCACTGTGTGGAGACTTTTTTATGTGTGCAACATAATGATTTGATATATGTATATATTATGAATGATTACCACAATAACTTTGATTCATACCCATCACCACACGTTACAAGTTTTGTTTGCTTAGTGTTTTTCGTATGATGAAAACTTTTAAGATCTACTCTCTTAGCACTTGGCAACATTTCTTCCAGTCATGACTTGGGAGCTACTCCTGGGATCTAGTGGGTAAAGGGCAGGGGTGCTGCTAAACACCCTGGAATGCATACGACAGCCCCCACAGCAAAGAATCATCTAGTCCAAAGTATCAATAGTTCCAAAGTTGCCAACATCGTTAGAGAGCAAAAAAGGGGTGGAGATGGGGCTGGAAGAGACATACAGTACTTTTTCTATTGTACTGTGCTGGGAAGTGTAAGGAAGACTAGAGGTAAACAGGGAGAAAAGGCTCCTTATTTAAATATTCGAAGTATACGCAAAGATCAAATAGAAAAGACCTTGAGACAAGCAATTCTGTTGGGGAAGAACATTCCACAACAGGCCCTGTCAGCCAGGGCTGTGCAACTTAACCCTGGTTTCTGCTCAGTCTTTAGAGAATTCTTGTTTATTTAAGGGACAATTACCTTGCAAATGAGAGCAAGAAATGGGTAATAGAGAGAGAAACCAAGAAGGGTGGGGGGGGACCCTGTGGGCCAAGCAAGATAATCCTGGGAATTTTAGAGAGCTTGAGATTGCTCATTTTTCACATGGTTCTAAGAAAGGCAGGCCATCTCTCCAACACATAATTACAGTACATAGTCAACTCAATAATTGTAAAATATAATCTCATAAAAAGATAATGTGCCCATTTTCTTTAATATTATAAATTATACTTGTTAGAAAGCAATTTTACTTGCAAGTTATTCAACTTTCATTTACTAAATCATTTATTCTTCCATAATATTTGTGTACCCCAAACTGCAGTACGGTCATGTTTGTCGTTGAACGCAGTGCTGGTAAATGAATATAGGCGACATTCATAAGATTAATACCCAATCTGTCGGTGATCATGCTAGAAACTGCAAGGAGCATTGTGGTTAAAATAATCAACAAATGCAAAAGATAAAGTCGGCCTCTTAAACAACAGTTACATACAGTGTATCAAATATTGCTGGGTTTTTCAATCAGACCAAGAACTGAAGGAAGTATTATTCCCAAGTGAGGAATTTTAGAACATTCTAGGCAAAGATACACACTGCATGCAAGTGATACGACACCTTAATTAGATTCAACCAGCAGACTGTATTACACTGCGCCTCGGAACAATAGTTCTGAGCCAAGATTACAATAAATTTCAAAATCTATAATGTGTGAAATTAAATTCCACAATAATGCATAAAAGTCCTAATTTGAATCAATTTTCAACTTGCAAATACATGAAAACTAAAAGATGAAATTCAGAGTAGGAGAAACAAAGAATACACAGTATTAGTAAATAATATTAATTAGGAAGGTTAAATCTCTACTGAACAAGAATTAGACATTTTCTACCATATTCATTCCACTGCAGAAATATTTGACTTACCAAAAATATCAAAATACCCCCCAAAGGATTAAAATAAACAAATAAAATAAATGTAGAGAACACTGAAGATTATATGTTGACACATTCATCTTGTAGTGGTGAAACAATCTATTAATAATCAAGGGTATTGATTCCATGGCTGCCATACAAATGTGAACTTGAAAGAGTAGCAAGTGAAGGCAAACCAACAGTATAGATCCAGACAGGTTTTAAAAAAAAAAGCAAAAGTTTAGAGTTAAGTCAGTAAATGAGGAACATCATAATAAAGTTCAATTTCAGTAAGGCATTAACAGTCAGTTTACTGTTGTGGAGAAGACCATCAAACCTTGGTTAAGTGTACCTTATACAAACCAAAACCCAATTCTCAAAACACTTATTCTATTCAGGTTTTTAATCGACAACTTGGATTAGAGATATTTAAGAAACATGCAAAGTGGCACAAACGGTACACCAAGGAAAAATAATCATAGCAGAATGTTCTAGAGGAAAAATAGATAAATAATAAGAAAAGGCTAAGTCTACCAGACATTAAAGAAATGGTATTACAAAGATACAGCAACTAAAACCATTATGTATCAGACAAAAATAGACAAAAAGATAAATGGAATAAAATAACCCCAAAAATATGTAAATGGAGAAATTCAATATGTAATAAAACTATCCTTTCAAATCAATAGGAAAGTGATGGATTATTGAGTAAGTAGTCCTAGGACAACCAATTACTTATTTTAAAATAAGTAAGTAGTTATTTATTTCAAAATAAAAGATCCCTAGAAACTATCACAGATCAGAGAGGGCTAAGAAGATATGACAACAAAATATAATACGATATCCTGAAGAATCCTAGGACAGAAAAAGGACATAGAGGAAAACTAGTGAAACAGGAGTAATGTAAACAGTTTAGTTAATAGTCATGTACAGCATTGGTTCCTTAGCTGTAACAAATCACCACAGTAATGTAAGATGTTAGTAAGAGGAAAAACTGGGTGAGGAACATATGGGAACTCTGTTTAAATGCTCTAATTATTAAAGACATGAATAAGACATCAGATGCCATAAATTTTAAAAAATCAGATCCCATTTTCAGATGCCATTTTCACCCATTCAATTGACCAAAATCCGAAAGTTCTACAAATATCCAAAATTTTTATAAATAATAATGTTAAAGACAGTATGGGGAAACAGTTACTCTCATCCACAGCTGGTGGGAGTATAATGTGGGGAAAAAAATGCTGGAGCACAATTTGACAGTATCTGTTCATTTTTAAAATGTCATATTCTAAGATCCTGCAATTCTACTACTCAGTACCTATGTCCAAGAAGATATGCACAGGGATGCTAAGCATCACTTATATTAGAGAAAAAATTAGAAAATAACCTAAAACGTTCAACAAGAAAATGGCTAAACTATTTGTAAAAATGAGTTAGTATTACATGTACAATGGCACATACAATGTTGAGTAAAGAAAGATATAGAATACCAATATGATACAATTTATGTTAAGAAAAAAATATAAACGACCACAAATACAAATAAAAGACCTGGAAGAAGCAAAGTGATAACTGTAATTACCTATGTGAGAGGTCAAGAGAACTTCAGTTATCTGTAATGTTTTAATTCTTTATATGGAGAATGTTTTCATGCACTACTTGTATAATTAAAAATTAATTTTTAAAAATGATGTACACAAACTTAGAATAAAGGAAACGTCACAATAAATACTATGCAGCCATTAAACAATGAAACCTACACATGCTGCTAAGTACCAATATGAAACAATCTTCAAAGTATTAAATTTAAAAAGGAGGAGGGGGCAAGGTCCATACGCTGTGCAGATTATATAACCCCAAAGGATATATACAGATATAAAGATTTAAGTGCAAATAATTCCCATAAACGTATAGAAGAAATGTCTAAATAGTTGTCTCTGTGGAAGAAAACAGAAGGCTAAGTGAGCAGGAAATTTTGGGATTTAATTATATACTTCTTAGTACTGTTTTAGCATTGTACCATATATACCTTGTTTTTCATTATAAAAACAATTAACTAAATGTCAGTTTCTTGATAAACTACATGCCTGAGCATTTCGGGCCAATATTCTAGGAAAAGAGCAGACAGGCTCTGGGAAGGATCATTCTATTCTGCTACAGATCACTGACACTAAGCCAGGAGTCGGCAAACTTTATCTGAAAAGGGACAGACAGTAAGTAGTTCTGGTTTTGTGGGCCGCACAATCTCCATCACAACTACTCAACCCCACCACTGTTGTGCAAAAGCACTCACAGATGACACACAAACAAACAGGTATGGCTATGTTCCAATAAAAATTTTATTTAAACAAACAGGTAGTGGGCCAGATTTGGCTTGTAGGTCATAGTTTGCCAGCCTCTACTCTGTTATCACCTGGCCAAGAAGACTGAAGTTTCAACCAATCTCTCCTGGCCTTTTGCCCCCTAGAAAGGAGCAAGTTAAGCTGCAACACAGATTCCCAGCTACTCACATATCTGTAAAACTTTTGCCTCATGCTACTTACTTGAGTCAGGTTCATAGGAAAAATTTCCTGACAGATCAACCAGTATTTCCCAATAGGATAAGACAACAATATATCCTCCCCTCAACCCTTGGTCCACCTACCTCTTCTGTTTATCTTGCCCCAAATGGCTGGATATTATTTGGAAGAGCGAAATGCATGCCCTCCTGCCAAGTAGTGTCCTTACATGTGGATTACATCATTTTAACATTGCAAATCAAAGATTACCGCCTATATAATCATCACTATAAAGAAGAGATATAATTATACTAAAATCAAAGTTTATAGTTAGTAAATCCATACAGTGCCTCACTTCATTTTACTAGGTATATATCTACAGAATATATAGAAATAAGACTTTTCAAAGTCAGACATCTTTATTGAGACTTTGTATGGCCAAGGTGAGAATTCAAAACTTTTCCTGGATAAAATCATTACAGTGATCCTTTATGGCATAATGTCTTACTGAAATTTCCAGTCATTATCAAGAAGTCAAGTATCCTTAAAAGACTCCCTGTCCACAAAAGAATGTCAATCCTAGCCCCAGTTATACTGACAGTCTTTTGCCCTTAGCATAGCCATAACTTCAGGAAATTTCCAGGGACAGTGATCCCTAACTTACTGACACTCAATAACCTGGCTGAGAGGGATTACATTAATTGAGGGCCTACCTAAAGAACATATAGGGTCAGGGTGCCTGGGTGGCTTAGTCAATTAAGCGTCCAACTCTTGATTTCAGCTCAGGTCATGATCTCACTCTTTGGGAATTCAAGCTCTGCATCAGGCTCTGTGCGGACAGTGCAGAACATGCTTAGGATTCTCTGTCTCTCCCCGTCTCTCTGTCTTTCTGTCTGTCTTTCTCTCTCTCTCAAACTTAAAAAAATATATATAGGGGCGCCTGGGTGGATCAGCAGGTTGAGCGTCCGACTTCGGCCCAGGTCATGATCTCACGGTTTGTGAGTTAGAGCTCCGTGTTGGGCTCTGTGCTGACAGCTCAGAGCCTGGAGCCTGCTTCAGATTCTTGTCTCCCCCTCTCTCTGCCCCTCCCATGATCATGCTCTGTCTCTCTCTCTCTCTCAATGATAAATAAACGTTAAAAAAAATTGTTTTTAAAAAAGAAGATATATAGAGCCAACCATCCATTCGTCTTCCAAGGTGGGGCATGTGCGCCCCAGAAAGAATGTAAGAAGATACACTAGGTAAGGAAGTCAATCCCAACAAGAGGATATAACAGTTGAACTATTTATGCATCTAACACAGAAGCACTTAAATATATAAAGCAAATACTAACACATGAAGGGATAAATGGACAGAAATACAACAGTAGTGGATTTTAATATCCCAAATCTCATCAATGGGTAGATCATCCAGACAGAAATTCAATAAGGAAACTGTAGATTTGAACAATAGACATTTGTTATTAGGTACATTTGAATATACCTAACAGACACATGTAGAACATTCTATCCAACAACAGCAGAATATACATCCGTCTCAAATGCACATGAACCGTAATGAAATATCACCTCATACCTGTCAAAATGGCTATTATCTAAAAGGCAAGAAATTACAAGTTTTGGTGAGGATGTAGAGAAAAATGCAGTGCTGGTGGGAAAGTAAACTGGTGCAATCACCATAGTAAACAATAGGACGCTCCTTAAAACATGAAAAACAGAACTACTACATGATCCAATAATTCCACTTCTGGGTGTCTATCCAAAGAAAACAAAAACACTAATTAGGAAAGATATATGTACCCCTATGTTCACTGCAGCATTATTTGCAATAGCAAGGATATGGAAACAACCTAGTGCCAATCAAGAGATGAATAGATAAAGAATGGGTGTGTGTGCACACACACATGTGCACGTGCAATGGAATACTACTCAGCAATAAAAAAGCATGAAATTTGACCGTTTGTGACAGCATTGACCTTGAGGTTATTACATCAAGTGAAATAAGTCATACAGAGAAAGACACCGCATGATTTCACTTAAATGTGTAATCTAAAAAACAAAACAAACAGAACAAAACAAAACCCCAACTCATTGATACAATGAATAGACGGATGGTTGCCTGAGCGGAGAGGGGCTTGGGGGGGGAGTGCAAAATGAGTGAAGGAGATCAAGAAGTACGAACTTCCAGTTTTAAAGTAAGTCACATAATGTACATGTAATAAGTACTTGCAATGTACAAAATGGGCAATATAGTCAATAATATTGTACTAACTTTGTACGTCATGGATGATAACTAGAATTATTGATGTGATCATTTTGCAATGTATACAAAGGTCAAATCATTATGTTGTACACCTGAAACTAATATGTACATCAATTATAGTTCAACAAAAATAACTAAATAAATAATGGTCTGGGAAAAAGTCAAGATAAAATACTATTTGTAAGCAATGAAAATAAAAATAAATATTTTACATAAGAAAAAGATACATAGGGCACCTGGGTGGCTCAGTTGGTTGGGTATCCGACTTTGGCTCAGGTCATGATCTCACGGTTCGTGAGTTCGAGCCCCACGTCAGGCTCTGTGCTTACAGCTGGGAGCCTGGAGTCTGCCTCGTGTTCTCTGTCTCCCTCTCTCTCTGCCCCTCCACTGTTTGCACTCTGTCTCTTTATCTCCCTCTCACTCGCTCTCAAAAATAAATAAAACGTGAAAAAAAATTTTAAATAGAAGAAAACATGGGAATTTTTAAAAATAATCTGAATAGGAAAGCCTTTCCAAATATGACAAAGACTGGTAAATGTGACTAAATAAAAATTAAAAATTCCAGCATAACAAAAACAACAACAAAACAACTTAAACAAAAAGACTGAAAAAAAAAAAAAAAACACCAGGTACATTTGGGGCACCTGGGTCTGGGTGGCTCAGTCAGTGAAGCATCCGACTCTTGATTTTGACTCAGGTCATGATCTCACAGCTGTGAGATTGAGCCCTGCGTTGGGCTCTACGCTGACAGCACAGAGCCTACCAAGTATTCTCTCTCTCCCTCTCTTTCTGCCCCTCCCCTACTTGTGCATGTGCTCACTCTCCCTCTCTCTCAAAATAAAGAAACTTCAAAAAAAAAAAAGTACACTTTATTGATGTAGATAGAAAGAAACATGCATTTTCATGCTATTGCTGAAACTGATAGAACTTCATCAGGAAGCAATTTGGAAATACCTATCAAAATTACTAATTCATGTATCCTTTAACCCAGAAATTCTTCAAGGAATTTTCTTACAGATCTATTCACAATGTACAAAAATGACTACTTGGAAATTACTTAAATGTCCATTAACCTAGGCCCAGTTAAAAAAACTAAGGTACATGTATATACCTCAATTCTATTCTAGGCTGTTCTGAAGGGGTGTGATTTCCAAGACCCACTGTGAAGGGAAGAAAACAAGATGCAGTGCAGTGTTTGTAGTATGCTCCCATCTGTGTAAAACTACAGGAAAAGGAACAGCATAGAGAAAGAAAATACGAAATTCCTTATACATGTATAATCTGAAAAAAGTACATAAAAATCTGATACTTGGTCGCAGATAAATAATTTTATACCAGTAACTTTGAGAAATGAGACAAATTGGGCACATTTTTTTTGTGTCCAAACTGAACTCCTGATTGTCTCTGCTCACCAAGAGTCTTCCTCGTCTCAGTTCATGGCAGCGCCAACTTTCTAATTGCTCGGGCTATTCCCCCACCCTGTCCATCAGCAAATCACGTTAGCTATACCTTCAAAAGACTATGGGCTAGTCTAAACATGTATCATGAGTGACTGTGGTGGTGGTTACATGAATCTAGATATGTGTTAAAATCTGTAGACCTGTACGCATACACAAAAAGTATTTTACTCTGTTAATTCAAAAATAATTTTTGGTTGCGCCTGGGTGGCTCAGTGCTTGATTTTGGCTCAGGTCATGATCTCACAGTCATGGGACTGAGTCCCCTGTTGGGCTCTGTGCTGAGCACGGAGCTTGTTTGGGATTCCCTCTCTCTCAAAGTAAATAAACTTAAAAAAATATTTTTAATTTAAAATTTAATTTAAAAATTTTTAATATAAAAGAAGCCCAGAATCCAACCACTTCTCATCACCTCAATGGCCACCGTCTCTTACCTGTAGGATATTACTACAAAACCCTAACTGGGTTCCCCAGCTCCCTTTTGCTCCCTACAGTAGCCAGTATGATCCTGTTAAAACCTAAACCAGACAATGTCACTGTTCTGCTCAAAATCCTCCAATGGCTCCGTTTCACTTAGAGAAAAAGCCGAAGTCCTTATGACAGCCCACAAAGCCCAATGACAGTAGGATCTGCTATTTCCTGAGACTTCATTTCCTAGGACTCTCCTCATTTTCTCAGTCCATCACACCAGCCCTCTTGCTCTCCCAGAATACACTAGGTGCTTCTAGCTAGTGGTCTTTGCCATTTCCTCTGCCAAACATTCTCCTCCTTGATATCCACTAACGCTCTCACCTCCTTCATGTCTTGCTCAAATCTCATCTCTGTGAGGTTTATTCTGACCATCTTACTTACATTTAATAATGCAACATGCCCCCCTCTTCCTCCATACCTCCCCAATCTGTTCTGATTGCTCTTTACCCTGCTCAATATTTTTTCCAAAGCAAGTATCTCTTTTAATATTACTTACTTATTTAGTCTGCTTATTATCTTCTTCTATATCCCTACCACCAGAATATAAACTCTATGAGGGCAGGGATCTTCCATCTGTTTTACTCACTGCTCTATCCCAAGTATCTAGAAAAAATGCCTTCACAGATTAGGTTTTCGATAAATATTTAACTGTTTCAAAAGTTGAAAGAACCGTGAATGAATAAAAAAAAAAAGGAAGAAACGAACTAACTAAAGGACAAACACACATACACATGAATGGCTGCCTTTCTATTTATTTATTTATTTATTTATTTAAATTCAAGCTAGTTAACATACAGTGTAGGGTTGCTTTTCTAATTAAAGAACATTCGAATAGAGACCTGAAGGAAAGGAGCACACAAAGCAACTATATGCAAGAAAACCATTTAAGGTGAAAGAAAGATCAAGTGCAAATGCCCTGAGGCAGGTGTATGCTTGGCACATTCAAGTAACCAATGAAGGAAGAAAAGAAACAAGAAGTACAGGTGCACGGAGCAAGGGCAGAGGGGAATAGTAGGTGATGAAAGCACTGAGGTTAACAGGAGGCCAGTTCACAAGGGATGAAGCCTACAGCCCACAGCGCAAACTGTGGCTTCTAACTGAGTGAGATGAAAAAGCAGCCACTGGAGAGTTTCTGATCAGACTTACATGCTATTTCAAAATCTTCCCATAAAGAAGACTCTGGTGGAGATGGACTTACAAGCACGTTCCATAAGACACCCAAAGAACTAAAAGTTCTAATCTTAAACTCTCCCCCCCAAAAAACAAAAACAGTAAAAAGGAGAAAACCCCTCAATTAACTTTATGTGGCTAGTAAAACCTTGAAGCCAAAACAAACAAATAAAACAGTTTAAGAAAGAAAAATACATCTTAATCTCTGAACAAATTATAAGTCCTGGACAAAATACTGGCAAACCAAATTTAGACAGATATGTTAATAATACTAACATTCACTGAGCACTACTCTAAATACTGTCCATGGCTTAACTCATTTAATCCTAACAACCCTACTGTAAAAACTATCATCCCACCCATTTTACTTACAGAGGAAGAAACTAAGACTCAGAAAGGCAAAGTAATTTGCCAAATCCTGGCCACGGACAGAAAGTAGAGATATTGGATTTTAATAATACCAGTGAGATTCTGTTTTCATTGCTCTGGGGGCTGAGGCTAATATGCAGCCAGGGTTGTGAACCACTGTTCTATATCCATTATCTAAGGCTTCCCCCACCCTGAGAGAAATTACACAGACATAGCTAAGGCAGATGTTTTAGTCAAAATTTAAATACGAAACAAGAAGCAGAGGTGAGAAAACATGATTTGTAGATCCTTTCCAACAGTGAAATTCTATGATTATGTGTCCCCACACTGTCTTTCTAGAATTCTAAAAGGTGTAAGATTTCATGCTATACCACCTAACAGATCAAATTCCAGTTCATCTTTGGAGAAATTTGTCTGTCAGTTTATTTCTCTGGCATGGAATTCCCCAAAAAAGAGTGTGGTAAAATATACTAGTAGCTTATAATATTAAAATTATTGTCAGAACGAGAAACACAGCTCTACTTTACAGAAAAGAGTAGCAAAAAGAGTGAATAATTGAAGAAGCCAACCTAATATTTTTTCTAAAAAAGCGTAACTGGAAAATTGCTGCTGAGCTGCCCAAAGACCAGCCTCCTTCCCACTCTACTTCCATTAAAGCACGCTGAGGCTACAAATCGACCCTAACACTACTCTCTCCAGTACCCTGCAGTTGACACGGCAGGGTGTGGCTCTGTGTAGTCAGAACAGCGGCCATAGTGAGTGAGCTCAGCCAAAGCAACACCTGCTACCCTGAGAAGCTTAGGGAAGGCTTCTTGAGAAGGGATGGGAGGAAATACAGGCTGTCTTGGCTACCCCAGCCAGCCCCAGGAAGCTGGCCTCCAGCCTCCTGCCCCATCCATCTCTCCTTCCCAAGGAGAGGCATATGCACACACAGTCCCCAAAGCAATGGTAACGCTGGGCTGACCTACTTCCATTTGACTCTGCAGAATCAGAACTCCTTAGCCTTCAAGAGGAGTTGGAACTACTACAATTCCATCTCTAATTTTGGCACAGATTTTAAAGACTATTCCGGGGAGGGGGAAGAGGGGATATAGGAAGTAACTATTAAGTAAATTTAAAAATTGAAGATTGAACTCAGTGCTTTTAAACTTGTTCTACAGGGCAAGCAATGAGCCAACTGGGACTACCACTTTCAATTCAGTGTACTATGTCCCCAAAATGCGAGTTGATTTAGGTAATCTCCCTACCTAAAGGGTGCTAGAGACCCAGTGGCCCAGCCACATAAAACATCTGACCATCTTCCCCCATGCTTCTCCTATCTTCTGTCTTTGCTCATACTGTCTACTCCACCAAACATGCTCTCTCCCATACCCCTTTCTGAAGCACTTCTACCCCTTATGAAAGGCCTGCTCAAACCTCACTTCCTCTAACGTGTTCTCCCAAACCCCTCACCCACTCCTGTATTAATTTCATTTATATCTCTGTTTATAATATGGCATCCCTGACCCTTTGCCCTTTTTAAATAGCCTTTTATCTGTCTCCAAAAAGAAATCAGGCCCTGGTGGCCAATGATCAAGCTTCATAGATTCTTGTTCATGCCTTCCAGTATCTAAAGCAAAGAAGACCTCTAGGAAATATTTGTTCAGCAGAACTGAATTCAAGCTACACGCACAGAAGTTGCTCTGTTGGTCTGACCCTGGCTTGCTAGGGACACAAAATGGTGTTCTTTCCTCCTCCTTACATATCTTCTTGTGTTAGCTTGCTTTGAATATTAAATCTTTAAAATGAATTTTACTCTTTCCTTAGTATATATGATTGAGGGTTTTTTTAATTGAATTTAAGTCACATAACATAAAATTCACCCTTTTAAAGTATACAGTTCAGTGGTTTTTAGTATATTCATAAAGTTGTGCAATCATTACCACTATACAATTCCAGGATGTTCTCATCACCCCCAAAATAAACCCTGTATTCATTAACAGTCACTCCCCACTGCCACTCTATCCCCAATCCCCACAACCACAAATCTTTCTATCTCTGATATATATGATTTTAACAAAGCCTCCAGTACTCTTAACTATGGTTTTGTTATACCTTAAAGCCAAACATTAACCTTCAAAAAGAAGCAATTTCTCTCATTTTATCAGAACCCAATGGAAAAATGTGATTTAAGACAGTAACTTACTAAGGCATCATTTCAGGATAAAGTAAAAACTGTTAGCAGAAAACTCATCTTCCATGTTTATTTTCCCATTTGTTTTTGTTCTGTTAAGCATTTTACTGAAGAAATATAATATACATACAGAACAGTATACATATTGAAGGTCCACCTTGATAAGTTTTCAAAAACTGCATACATAAGCATAACCAACACCCAGATCAAGAAAGAGACTCCCCCCATACCTCTCTTCCAGTCACTCCCCTACTCCAAAGTGTAACCACCATCTTGAATTCTAACAGCATACATTACTTATGCCTGTTTTTGCCTTATAAATAGAAGCAAATAGTATGCAGTATAGAACTCTTACAATGCAATTGTATGTATGCCTTGTTAATACTCACCGTAATCTTCTTGTACAAAGCCATGACATTATCATCATCGAACGGTAGAAAGCCACACATAAGCACATATAAGAGTATGCCCATACTCCAAACATCTGCCTGAGAGGGAGAAAGAATTTTTTTAATAACTGAGAACATATTACAGAATGACAGTACACTTAACAGAATCTTCACAGAGCTAAAAAAGGGTGCAGAGATCATCCAGTTCAAACTGCTCATCCTACAGACAAGGAACCTAAAGCCCAGAAAGGAAGTCTTGTTCAAAGTCCCCCGGTCAGTGGCAGGCCATCAGGTAGGTCTCCCGACTTTCAGTTCAGTGCACTCTCTCCCAATGTTGGATTCTAACACTCAATAGAAAATAATTCCTAGTTGGCTGGGCTAGATTGGGTATGATAAGGAAGGAGATGAGGCCAGGTCTCTGATTCTGAAAGATAGTTCTGCAGTGCTATTGAGGGTTATATAAACATGCATGAGGATGTCAAGACAAGTCTTAAAATTTACTACTGATAATCTGTAAATGTGACTAAGCTGTGCTGTAAAGTCCTCTCTACGTAAAGAAACGTTAATAAAGTTCAATGACTGACTTCTCAAATATAGAGGCTAGAAATTAGCCTGCCAGCACAAACGCCTCAACAAATCTCAAAATCCCAGAAAGGAGCTTAACCTTTGTATAAGATATCCATGTGTCCCGTGAGTCCTAAGCACTAACTACTAATTCAAGCGGTATTTGACCTTAGTCAATAATGATGCCACTGTTGACTGAGGAGTTGTCACAGCTCCCACTCTCACTTGAGCCTTAGGAAAATTTTAAACGGTATATAGGGCAGCATTTTTTTTTAAGGCAGGAGGGGTGGGAAGAGAGAAACAGTTAAAATAACTCAAGAAGCATCACATCTAAGTAATACCTATCTTAAGTAACCCAAATCTAATGCCTAGTCCTGTCTACCAAATCACATCAAATTATTAATATGCCCCAAGTGAGTGATCTACTTTCAGGCAAACACCTCATTTTTTCTTCCAAGTTGCAAGTGATCAGAAATTAACTATTTATGCCTCAGAAATGAGAAATAGCTGATCTATAAATTCAGCCTCGATAGAATGGCACCCCTGACCAGGGTGTTCAATTCAAAGCAAAGAGGCTACAGAGGGAACAGTGGACTAGCAAGGCCTCATCAGATGCCATACAAAGAGGTCAACAGAGAGACTATGTCTGAGGTTAAACAAAAAGATAAGGTAAGGTGCACCTGGGTGGCTCCATTGGCTAAGCATCTGACTCTTGGTTTCAGCTCAGGTCATGATCTCATGAGATCATGAGATCAAGCCCGCATAGGGGGTGGGCTGTGCTGACAGCATGGAGCCTGCTTGGGATTTTCTGTCTCCCCCTCTATCTCTCTGTCCCTCTGTCTTTCTCTTTCTCTCTCTCAAAATAAATAAATTAATCAAAAAATAATAAAATAAAAGCTGTTAAAAATGTTTTTAAAAGTCTATTAAAAAATTATGGGATGCCTGGCTGGCTCAGTTGGTAGAGCATGTGACTCTTGATCTCAGGGTCGTGGGTTTAAGCACCACGTTGGGCATGGAGCCTACTTAAAAAAAAATTACCATATAATTTAAAAGAGAGAGAGAGAAAGAGAATGTACAGGTGTGCAGCAAAGCCTCCCTCAGTTCAAAGCTTGACCGGTAGCTACCAGTTCTGTGACCTTGCAAAGGCACTTAATTTCTCAGCCTCAGTTTCTTCAACTTCTTACCTTAATGAAATGAGGTACAGTATTCCCTCCAAAGAATTTTTGTGGGGTTTAAATGAAAATTATAAAAAGTATTTAGCATTGGGATGCCTGGGCAGCTCAGTCAGTTAAGTATCTGACTCTTGATTTCAGCACAAGTCATGATCTCAGTTTGTGGGTTCGAGCCCTGTCTCAAGCTCTGCGCTGACAGCACGGAATCTGCTTGGGACTCTCTTTCCCTCTCTCCCTGCCCATCTCCTGTGCACACGCATGTTCTCTCTCTCTCAAAATAAAAGTTTAAAAAAAAAAAAAAACAATTCTGACACATGCGACAACATGGAGAAGTCTTGAGGATATTACGCCAAGTGAAATAAGCCAGTCACAAAAAGACAAATATTGTAGGACTCCACCATATAATGTACCTAGAGTAGTCAAATTCATATAGACAGAAAGTAGACTCGTAGCTGCCAGCGGTGGAAGGAAGGAAGAACAGAATAATTATTTAATGGGTAGAGAGTTGCGTTTTGCAAAATGAAAAGAGCTCTGGAGATTGCACAATATAAAAGTGTCTAACATTATTTTTTTTATGCTTATTTATTTTTGAGAGAGAGAGGGAGACAGAGCACCGGAAGGGGAGGGGCAGAGTAAGAGGGAGACACAGATCTGAAGCAGGCCCCAGGCTCTGAGCTGTCAGCACACAGCCGGACACAGGGCTCGATCCCATGAGCAACGAGATCATAACCTGAGCCAAAGCTGGATGCTTAACCAACTGAGCCAAGCAGGTGCCCCTAAATGTACCTAACACTATTTAACTGTACACTTAAAAATGGTTAAGATAGTTAAAAAAAAAAAAATTAAGATGGCAAATTTTATGTTATATGTATTTATACCACAACTGAAGAAAAGGTTCTAGCATGATTCCAGAACTATGATAAATACTCAATAAAAGTTTGTTCCTTTTCCTGTGATGCACTGAGAAGGCCACAACATCACCTTTGCGGTATTTCTGACAAAAAGGCATAAGCTAAATCTAATCATAGGCATCAGACAAATTCAACTTGATGTACTTTCTACAAAATAAGTGGATTCCTCACAAATGTCAAGGTCAAGTAAGATAAAGGATAAGGAACTCTTCCACATTAAAGAAGACCAAAGGACAGGGCACTTGGGTAGCTCAGTTAAGCATCCAACTTTGGCTCAGGCCGTGACTTCATGGTGTGTGAGTTCAAGCCCTACGTTGGGCTCTGTGCTGACAGCTCACAGCCTGGAGCCCACCTTGTCTATGTCTCCCTTTCTCTCTGCTCCTCCCCTGCTCATGTTCTGTCTCTTTCTCTCCTTCAAAAATAAATAAACATTCAAAAGAAAAAAAATCTTTTTAATTAAAAAAGAAAAAAAGAAGACCAAAGGAACACAACTAAATGCAATACATGATCCTGAACTAGATCCTGGACTGGAGGGAAAATATAGCTAAGGACATAAGGACATTAGTGGTACAATTAACAGCATGTCAATATGAATTATGGATTAAATAAGTTGTATCAATATTAAATTCCCGATTTTGGTAACTAAAGTGTAGGTATAAAAGAGACAGCCCTTGCTTTTAGGAAATATATACATAGTATTTAAATGACAAAGGGGAATAATGTCTAAAACTTATTCTTAATTGGCTAAGAAAAGAATACGCATATATACAAACATAGAAAGAGAATGAAAAAGCAAACAGAATAAAAAAATGTAAACAACTGTGAATAGGACTAAATGTATAGAGAAGTTCCTCATTCCATATCTGCAACTGTTCTGTAAGTTTGAGATTATATCCAAATCAAAAAGCACCAAAAGAAGTCAGTACCCATCTTCTCTTGTTATAAATTACGTAAATGAGCATATCTCAAGGTTTCTCCAACGTTAACACTAGTCCCGAAAGATACAGCACAGAAAAAGCGGACTCTGTAGGCAAATAAAATCAAGACCACCTGCTATCGGTGATGCTCCCCTCCCAGAGGATCACACTGGACGAGAACATATTAAAGATCTGGAGATGTCCTGAACTAAAAAAGATTATTCAATCCAGCGTTTCCTGAGCTTTTGATAACTCAACTTTGTTTGCCTTATAATACTAATATTAGCAATATTAGTACTCCAAAGAATGGAAAGGACTGACTAGCCTGCAGTAGCTAACGGCAAGTAAAACAGGCAGCGCCCAGGCCTTTTGAGCCTGGGCCTCCTTTGCAAAGGACTGCTAGCCTCAGATAAGTATCTGGCTATGAATAAAGTCCAAGTTTTCTCAGAGCTAACCAGCATGCATCTCTGAAAACTGAGGCTGCAGCCTTGTGCTCTACCTTCCTGGACTAACCAGTCTAAACTATGGTACTGTTCTAACATGAAAGTAACCACAACAAGGACATCAGAAATATACCCTTGCTTCATAAGTATACTATGTATTGTTAGATTTATTGCAAGCTGTTGATTTCATGTGCTACTTTAAATCTTAATCTCTGAATAAACTGAACTCTTTGATTAACAAGATTATTTCTTCCCTTAGTGTAATATCCCCAATGCACAATGTCTGACTCACTCCAGGTCACCAATAAATGTATATTGACTATATACTGAATTAATCAATGAATAATTACCTCTGATCCCAGGTATGATTTGCCCTGTATTAATTCAGGTGCTGCATAAGCAAGACTCCCACAGCATGTCTGAAGATGGTAATCCTTGTTACCCTGCCAACAAGAAAAAATGAAATACTCATTAATCACGGCCCTGAAGAAATTAAAACCTTGATAAACATTCTTTTGGCACAAGCAAAGAGAAACTAGATGAAGAATTATCTCAAAGAATGAAAGACTCTGTGCAGCCAACCCAATACCCTGCTATATGCATGTGAGCGCGTACAGTTTACTCTTCTCTGGATTTCCAATTCCACTACAACCTGGCGTGAACAAAATCTTCTTCCCTTAGCTCAATCAAATCAGGGTCATACTTTCCTAGACTTCCATTCACGTAATAATCAGCTTAGCATACAGCCAAGCACCCATGTCTTCCCACCCCCAAGAACTCACAGAAAAAGAACTATTTCTTTCCTGGATCCTATCTCCAATATCAAATCTTTACAAATACAGAAAAGTTTCTCTTTCCTTAGAGGGAAGAGAGGAATCTGCTGCACCGAACAGTGCCTTAGGAGTCTGTTTTCTGTACCCAGTCATAACACACACACACACACACACACACACACACACACACACAAAAAAAACACCTGAGCTTCCAGATCTGTGAAAATGAGGAAATCTGCTCGACATCCTCTGCTCTCGCACAGAAACATCAAGACATAAAGAACATGATATGACTACCCAACACTTGTGTAGTCCTACAACTGGCAAACGATTTGTGAAACTGTGAAATTTCATTTACAACGGCAACAACGTGCCCAGAAGTGAACTTCTCAGCAGAAAGAGGAGGCAATCCTTTCCCACCCAAGGCTGCTTTTTCAGATGGTGTCGTGTGGGTTGAATCTGTGGCAGCCATAAATAAAAGCTAATGGAGTCTGTCACAAACCTTCTCCACCACTTCCTGTGGAGAACATGACTTAAACCAGTTTATCTGTTCAAAGTATGTTTTATCTTTATATGCCTGCGGATCAAAAAATTGCCATAGCACATTTGGCTCCCAGACACAAGGCTCCACTGACAATCTCGGAAGAGCCAAGGGAAGGAGAGGAAAATCAGAAAGAATCAGACATTCAGCCGAAGGGGCAAAATCTGCTTCCCTTTGCATTTAGCTAATTCTGATTGGGGCAGGAAATAATCATGGGACTACAAAGGGCTAAGACAGGTCTGCAATTTCAACATTCTTAATGAGTGTAGACAGCTCATTTTAGAGACTGTGAGTACCATCATTAGAGAACTCAGGAGGAAGCCTCCAACAGGCAGCCACACAGGAGCTCTGCAGACAGCACAGCTGGAAAGTTCAAAGTCACCTCAAAGAGAAGGTACGCTGGAGAACACCAGTACTTAACTGTGGAGTGCAAATTAAGGAAATACATAACCGTATACATTTAAAAGTGCACACGGACTTTTTCCTTCCTCTTTTATAAGCAAAGAGGATTGCCTCTCAAAATGTAATTATTAATTATATAACCATTAGGATGACAAAGAATAGATCTGCACTAAATTCCCAAAACTCCTATCTAAATGAACAAAAGCTTCATCTAGTGGCCACATCTCAAATTGCAAACATATGATCAATTCAGAATTCATGTTGTAATAACCTCATGTCACCTCAGCACTGCAAATTCTCTCATAGCACACCCATGGGGGCTTCAGTAGGGCCAACCCTGAACCTAGAACAGTGGTTCTCAATCTTGGCTACCTATCTGAATCATCTAGAGAACGTCTAAAGGGGATGAAATTTAACATTCTTCTCAATGGATGCAACCACGCGCAATAAAGTCTAAGTGGAAGTCACTGCAAGATAACACCCTAACAGGTACATTTACAAAGGAAATAAATACATTTTTACTTCTGCACTTACCTTGGGTTGTGCACAGAGACCAAAGTCAATCAGTTTTAATTTATGATATTCATCAAACAACAAATTTTCCTGGGGAAACAAAGATATTTTCATAACTGTATACTGACTTCCTTATATCACATCCTACCTCTAGCCATTTCTAAAAACAATTTCTAAATAAACACGATTTTTTTCCCACATATAAGACATTTATTTTCAGAGTATTTCCCATAATAAGTTTTTTTTAATTTTTTAAAACGTTTATTTATTTTGGCGAGACAGAGAGACAGAGCATGAGCAGGGGAGGGGCAGAGAGAGAGGGAGACACAGAATCCCAAGCAGGCTCCAGGTTCTGAGCTGTCAGCACAGAGCCCAACGTGGGGCTTGAACTCACGAACTGCGAGATCATGACCTGAGGCGAAGTCAGCCATTTAACCGACTGAGCCACCCAGGCGCCCCATAATAAGTTTTTAAAATAGAAAGTAGGAGCACCTGGATGGCTCAGTCGGTTGAACGTCCGGCTTTGGCTCAGGTCATGATCTCGCAATTCATGAGTTCGGGCCCCGCATCGGGCTCTGTGCTGACAGCTAGCTCAGAGCCTGGAGGCTATCTTCAGATTCTGTGTCTCCCTCTCTCTCTGACCCTCCCCTGCTTACGCTGTCTCTCTCGGTCTCTCAAAAATAAATAAAACATTAAAAAAAAAAAAAAAGAAAGTAAACTTGAGTATCCTATAGGACTGTATTTAAGAAATGACACCTTTTGGGGGGGAAAATACTTTATATATTATACAATATATATATATTCAGGACAAGAGCAAACATTGTAAGAAGTATAAAAAGAAACAGAAAGATACAAACACAGTACATTTTGGTTAGAATTTCAGAGATTTTTTTTTCCTCTCTTCCCCTTTACCTCAAAAGTTATAAATACTTCTGAAGCAGCATATATTGCTGCACTTTTGATTTTTGGTTGTACAGTTAATGAACTTGAGAGTCTGGATAACTGAGGATCATCTATCTGACCTTCTTATTCTACTGTTTCTTCTTTGATGAATAAAGGTTTTCCCAGAGTTTGGCCAAGAAGGTTACAGACGTCTTGAGCTTTGCACCACACGTTGGCAGTAGGACAGGCCTGCCATCTTAGATACTCAACAGAAGCTGGAGGATGATGGAACTGGAGCTGGCTGATCACAACAGAGCTATCTAGCTCTTCACTGACAAAGTTACAAATATTTTACATTTTTCCAAATTCAGTAAATGTAACGCAGACCTCTGCTTCCATGAAATAAGCATTTTCCACTCTTCTAAAACCCTTTGTCACAGTCACATTTTCTGCCTGCAGACCCTGCTGCTGAAGGCTCTGTGTGATGTCGTCCAGGCAAAAGCAAAACCAATAGATAAGATTTAAGATCATTTATGCTAAGCAGCCTGGGAACAACAGAATGAAAATCACCAAAAAAGAACAGAATGACAAGAAGTAAGGAAAGGGAAAGAGGAGAAATGTTGAAAACTATCCTGCTGCCCCTCGAGCCACTTCAACATAAACCATCCCCTCCGTGGTGCTCTGAGGTTCAACTACAAGCAAACACAATGTGTGCCAAACCAGAAGAACGAGCTCAAATCAAAGGGGTGGGTGTAAACAGAGGGAAAAGGAAAGTAACGTTACCATATTTTGTCAACCAATTCTAGATCCCTGATGCTAATACAAGTAACATAAAATCCATGTTCACCACCATCTGTATTAGTCACAGCCTACAGACTTAAGAATATTCATGTTTTTATTCTGCCCTTGAAAATTAGAGTCTGTTCACTCCACTGAAGTATTCCTTTCTGAGGCATAATGGAATTAAAATTAAAGGAAGATGAGGAAAAGAGTATTGAAGAGAAAATACTCAATGACAACATTCTCAAAGAAAATACTAAAAACTCTTCTTTCCTAGGGATAAAATCCTGCAGTTTATATTCTCCAACTGATTACAAAGACATTAATAATGTCACCCACGACGGACAAATATATAGAATACCAACAATAAGGTACATCCAAAAAAGTCTACTGGCAATCAAAAGAAAGAAAAGTGATACATTATGAGTGGAACAAAAAAAGAAGCAAAGCCAAGATAGACTCTAAATAGAAAGAACCTGTGGAACACTAGTAAAAACTGGTACATGACGTTGAACTCTCAAGTGAGCATCTGTGACAGTCACTTACCGGTTTGAGGTCCCTGTGAGCATAACCCTGGCTGTGTACGTAAGCAACTGCAGATACTATCTGACGGAAGACAACACGGGTCTCTTCCTCAGACAGGCGATCCTGGGAAATTATGTAGTCAAACAGCTCTCCGCCGGGGCAATACTTCAATAACAAGAGAGGCACACAGATATGATTACTACTGACAAAAATCACTTCAGAGGAATTAAAACAAAAAATTATACTTAACTCAGAGATATCCTGAATTCAACTTATAGGCAAGGGAACCAAGTGAGGTATAGTCAAAAATACACTCTCACAATCAAACAGGTCAACAATTACTTCAGGACACAGAACAACAGCTCTTGGTCTCAAGCAGTTTTATGACCGGAAAGTAGAAGTAGAATCAACGAACACTGTGATCTTTTCTTTTATGTCTATTTTATTTTTGAGAGAGAGAGAGCATGCACACACACACGCCAGGGAGGGGCAGAGAGAAGATCCCAAGCAGGCTCTGCACGGACAGTACAGAGCCCAATATGGGGCTCAAACTCCCGAACCGTGAGATCATGACCTGAACCCAAGTCAGACGCTTAACCAACTAAGCCACGCAGGTGCCCCCTGACACTGTGATTTTTAAAATCATTCAGGGTTTTATATTTTTATAGCAAAGTACTAAAACCCATTTTCATCTTAATGAACTCATATTTAATGTAGTTCGCTAAAACAAAAAACCAAAAAAGGCATAATTTTTTAAATTTTTTTTAAAGATTTTATTTTTAAGTAATCTACCCAGTGTAGGGCTCAAACTCACAATCCCAAGGTTAAGAGTCACACACTCTACCACCTGAGCCAGCCAGGTGCCCCACCCCAACCCCACCCTAGCAGCAATTACTGCTTTTCCATCCTGAAGACCAAAGGTTTTTCTTCTATACCAGGAGCCCAGCTCTACACAGGTTCATAGAAAGCTACAGGAGAATAGGTACCAGAATACGAAGTTCTTAGCTTTCCATCCCTTTTTTTCTGTAAACTGGGGTTTCCCTTCAAGATTTCATTTCACCTTAGCAGTTACCAATTAAAATCACAGATATCTATAGCTTTTGACCTCATAGTTCCACGTTTAGAAAATGTTCCTACAGATTAACATCAAAAACAACATACTTTAGGGATACCTGGGTGGCTGAGTCAGCTGAACATCAGGCTCTTGATTTCAGCTCAGGTCATAATCCCAAGGTCATGGGATCAAGTCCTGTGTCAGGCTCCACGTGCAGCATGGAGCCTGCCTGGGATTCTCTCTCCCTTTCTCTCTCTCTGTCTGCCCCTCTCCCCTGCTCCTACCCTCTCTCTAAAAATAAAATAAATCTTAAAAAAAAAAATTTACATTTTCAAGATTATCCACTGCAGCAGTATTGTTTTATAACAACAAAGCCTGGAGACAACCCAAATATGCTCACACTATTTAAATGTAAATTCCATTATAAAATGGAATTCTATGCAGCCAGTAAAAAAAAAAAAAGGAGGCTCTTTACAAACTGATATGAAACAATTTCCAGTGTTAAGTGGAAAGGATATAAAAGAATATACGTTGATACAGTGACTTCCAAACAGCATTATGCTGAACAAAAGAAACCAAATACAAAAGAGTACAGACTGTATGATTCTATTTATATCAAGTTCTTCAACAGGTAACACTAACTTATGGTGACAAATATCAAATCACTGGTCACTGAGAAGTACAGTGGGCAGATGGGCTTATAGGGATTCATTTCTAAGGATCAGGAGAAAACTTTCTGGTATAATGGATACGTTTTATTCCTAGGATGGGGTGGGATGTGCATAGGTGTCTACCTTTTTCAAAATGTATAGCTAATGTGTGCATTTTACCATATAAAAATTATATGTCAATTTTTTAAATGCTAACCAATAAGATTTATATAAACAGCCTACTTTATATACACAAAAAAAGAAATGCAAAACGAAGTGAAACAAAAACATTAAAAACCTTTACAAATGTACATAGATGGTCTCCAAGCTAAAATGTTAAGTGCAGAAAAAAAAAAACACCAAAGTACAGAATATTACAGTATGCAACCATCTGTGTGACAGAAACTAATAAGCTACCTACCTATGTATATATATTTACATATACAGGAAAACACACAGAGATATGTATTCACACACACATAAAATATATGTAGGGATTTGTAAGTACAGCTGACTTTTGAACAACACAGGGGTTAGGGGTACTGACCCTCAGAGTCAAAAGTCTGCATGAAACTTCTTTTAATTTTAATTTCAGTATAGTTAACATATGCGTTATATTAGTTTCAGGTGTACAATGATTCAACAATTCCATACATTACTCAGTGCCCATCAGGATAGAGTCCTCTTAATCACTCTCACCTATTTCACCGATCCCCCCCCCCCCCCAGCCTCCCTTCTGGTAACCATCAGTTTGTTCTCTATAGTTAACAGTGTTTGTTGACGGGCACCTGGGTGGCTCAGTTGGTTAAGTGTCTGACTCTAGATTTCTGCCCAGGCCATGATCTCACAATTTGTGAATTCAAGCCCCACATCAGGCTCCATGCTGATAGTGCAGAGCCTGCTAAGGATTCTCTCTGCCCCTTCCCCACTTGTTCTTGCTCTCTCACAAAATAAATTTTTTTTAAAAAGTGTTTTTGGTTTGTCTCTTTTTTGTTCATTTCGTAAATTCCACATGAGTGAAATCATATGGTATTTGTCTTTCTCTGACTTATTTCACTTAGGATAATACTCTCTAGATCCATCCAGGTTGTAGCAAATGACAAGATTTCATTCTTTTTTATGGCAGAATAAAGTTCCATAGTGTGTGTGGGCATGCGCCTGTGTGTATGTGTGTATACGTACACATACCACATCTTCTTTATCCATTCATCTATCGATGGACACTTGGGTTGCTTCTATACTTTGGCTACTGTAAATAATGCTACAAACACAGGGGTGCATCTATCTTTTCAAATTAGTGTTTTC
>CM053568.1:34185288-34292519 GCA_028646485.1 Cryptoprocta ferox
TGTCCATCCACTGATGAATGGATCAAGAAGATGTGGCTTATATATACAATGGAATACTACATGGCAATGAGAAAGAATGAAATCTGGCCATTCGTAGCAAAGTGGATGGACCTCGAGGGTGTCATGCTCAGCGAAATAAGTCAGGCGGAGAAGGACAGATACCATATGTTTGCACTCATAGGTCTAACAGGAGAAACCCAACAGTGGACCATGGGGAGGGGAAGGAGGAAAAAGAGTTAGGGAGAGGGAGGGAGACAAAACACGAGACTCTTGAATACTGAAAACAAACTGAAGGGGGAAGGGGAAGGGGGAAAGGTAATGGGGGGTGATGGTCTTGGTGGAGGTCACTTGTGGGGAGGAGCACTGGGTGTTATATGGAAACCAACCTGACAATAAACTATAAAGTTTAAAAAAAAAAAAAAAAACTTAAAAAAAAAAAAATTAGTGTTTTCATATTCTTAGGGTAAGGAGCCAGTAGTGGAACTACTAGATCATATGGTAGTTCTATCTTTAATTTTTTGATATATGCATATAACTTTTAACTCCCCAAAATTTAACTATCAAAAGCCTACTGTTGACAGGAAGCCTTACCAATAACATAAACAGTCAGTTAACACATTTTATATGTTATGTGTATTGTATACTGTATTCTTACAATAAAGGGAGCTGGAAAAAAAGAAACTCATAAGGAAGACAAAATATATTTACAGTACTGTACTGAAAAATATCCCTGTATAAGTGGACCCATGCAGTTCAAACCCATGTTGTTTCAGGGTCAAATGTACATGGAAAATCTGTAAGAAACACAAGAAAAGTGACTGAGTCAGAGGAAAGGAAACTGGAGGACTAGGATAAGGGAGAGAGAGAACTCTACTTTTGTATATATACTCTCTTGTACCTTTTAAGTTTTGCCCTAGGTTAGAGGCTTTTTGTTGGTTTTGGTTTTTTTTAAGTGTTTAATTTGGACAAAGGGATTAGCTTTAAAAAAAAAAAAAAGGCTTTAAAAGCACCACTGTGGACCATGTGAGTGATCTACAGTATAATAAAGAGAAAATGGTTTTAGGTCCAAAACTTTCAATATTATGAATTTTAAAGTGTGCTTTTAAATGTGCTGTGAAAATCATGTGTAGTTACAAATTATTTGGCTGAGACTGAAGCAGAGCACCTGGGTGGCTCAGTCAGTGCAGCTTCGAACACTTGACTTCAGCTCAGGTCATGATCTCATCGTTCATGAGATCAAGGCCTATGTCAGGCTATATACTAAAAGCGTGGAGTCTGCTTGGGATTCTCTCTCTCTCTCTCTCTCTCTCTCTCGCTCTCTCTCTCTCTCTCTGCCCCTTCCCACCTTCAAAATAAATTTAAAAACTTAAAAAAAAAAAAATTAGAGCCCTGGCTGAGACGAAAGCAAATGGAACAAAAGATGGATGATACACTAAAGACTTTACATTTCAGGCAGAAAGGGCAGTTACAACTTGAAAGAGTCTGATTCATATAACACATGTATTGAAGGCTACCCACAGGCTGTGGATTGAACTATGTCCCACAAAAAGATATGTGCAAGTCCTACCATCTGCTACCAATGAACACGACCTTACTGTAGATGTGATCAAGTCCACATGAAGTCATACTGGATCAGGGTGGACCCTAACCCAATGGCTGTGTTGTTACATGAAAAGGGAAATGTGGACAAAGACACAGAGATAAGAAAATGCAGTTTAGAGACAGAGGTGAGTACATCTACAAGCTTAGGAACACCGGAGATTGTCAGTAACCAACAGAAACTAGGAAAGAGGCAAAAAAAAAGACTCTCCAGAAGAAACCAACCTTGCCCGCACTTTGATTTCAGACTTCTAGCTTCCAGAGCTGTGAGACAATAAATTTCTGTTGTTTTAAACTACCAAGTTTGCGGTACTCTGCTATGGCAGCCCTAGACTAATATGCCATATAAAACTGAAATGGATCCTCCCCTTTAGGAACAAATTCTAACATATTCTATTCACTAATCCAACCCCATTAGGAGTGTCTTAGAAAGTATGCATTTACAATGAATCTCCAACTTATTATACATGTCCACTTAATCTAAATTGTTATAGAGAGAATTCAAAGAGGTAAGCTGCTTAACATTTACTTAATCTTTCAGAAGGTGAAACACACTTTTCCCTTAACTATTGAAAAGTGAATGGAAATGGTCTGAATATCTGATTTCCCCCCAAAACTGCTATATTGAAATCCTAAACCCAAAAGATGATGGTACTAAGAGGTTGATCCTTTGGAAAGGGATTAGGACACAAGGGTGGAGCCCTCGTGAATGGAATTAGTACTCTTATAAATGACATTCCAGAGAGATCCCTTGGTCCCTCTACCATTAAGGACACAGCAGGATGGTGCCAGCTATGAATCAGGAAGAGGGCCCTCACCTGACCATGCCAGCCCCTTGATTTTGGAATTCCCAGCCTCCAGAACTATGAGAAATAAATTTCTGTTGTTCATAAGCTACCCAGTCTACATTTGTTATAGCAGCCCAAATGGACTAAGACAGAAACCAAATACCTTTTGGTCTCCAGACCATACTACTAACCTCAAGAACCAGGAATATTTTGTTGGCTGTCTCTAGCACATGGTAGAGTTGACATATGTGCTGATGTCTCAGGTTCTTCAAGGCCTCGATCTCCGTTTTGACCCGGGGCAAATCACTCTGTGACAAAACACATTACATGAGCAATAAACCTATTTTGGAAGTGCTCCAAATATCAATAGCAAAAGCTTTGATACTGAGTAGCAAAAGCAACCAAACTGTTCAACAACACAGGAAAATATAACAAAAATTATCTGTGTTTACATAAAAAAAGGCCTGAGAGTTTTATAAAAGATAAGTTTGATGTGGGTCAATAGTACAATGTCCAGAAAAATCAAAACAATCTCAGACTCCCTTAGGTTAGCATTTCAGGGGGGCACCCGAGTGGCTCAGTTGGTGAAGCGTCAAACTTCGGGTCAGGTCATGATCTCACAGTTTGTGGGTTCAAGCCCCACATCGGGCTCTGTGCTGACAGCTCAGAGCCTAGAGCCTACTTAGGATTCTGTGTCTCCCTCTCCCTCTGCTCCCCCACTCGAGCACACTCTCTTTCTCTCAAAAATAAATAAAATTAAATAAATAAATAAAGCATTTGTAGTGTTCACATGAAGAAGACATACTGAAGTTATAACTGAAGTTTAAATTGCTTAAAGGAATTAAATTAGATTTGTAATCAATGCTTTAAATGCTCAAGAAAAATGGTTTTTAAGGCCTTTTTATTAGTTTAATAAATACAATAATGAACATTGAAAAACAAAAATACTGAAGGAAAGGCACCTGGGTGGCTAAGTCAGTTAAGCTTCCAACTCTTTGATCTTGGCTCAGGTCATGATCTCACAGCTCATGAAATGGAGCCCTGAGTCAGGCTCCATGCTGGCAAGCATGGGACCTACTTGGGATCCCCTCTCTTTTCTCTCCAGGCTTGTGCACACACACTCTCTCATAATAAATGAATAAATAAACTTTAATAAAAAAAAAAAACTGAAGGAGAGCCTGAATTGTCAGTTGACAGATTATTAGAAATAATTTCTGATTAGATCACTATATTTTGACATATAATTTCGAAGTAGTTCAAAGAATTGAGTGACACTGGTGTAACAGAACTCACATTCTCTCTGACTTACTTATGCATGTTAATCAGCACTCATATCCTTCAAAATAAAAAATTAGAAAGAATAAAAATAAATAAATAAGGTAACAACTGATGTTAAATTCTGTCTCATTCCAACGAGAGACCAAAAAAAAAGTCCAATGTGTCTAAATAAAAAATTTTACTTTATTAAAATTTTTACTTAGTTAAAAAACGTTACTTTTTATATTTGATAATTATCAACATTTATAAAATGTGTTTTACTCAATGGCACACTACTAATAATTATAATGTTAACTCCATCTACAAGAAAAAAAATTTTGACACTCAGATTTTTGGTTAGAGACAAAAACGATCTTTGTACTGCTTTCTAATTTATCTTCAAAAAAAAAAAAGGAAACAGGGGTGCCTGGGTGGCTTAGTCGGTTAAGCATCCGACTTCGGCTCAGGTCATGATCTCGCTGTTTATGGGTTCGAGCCCCACGCAGGGCTCTATGCTGACAGTTGCGAGCCTGGAGCCTGCTTGGTTTTCTGTCTCCCTCTCTCTCTCTGCCCCTCCCCTACTTGCCCTGTTTCTCTCTCTCTCTCAAAGAGAAATAACGTTTAAAAAAATTTTTTTAACAAAAAAAAAAGAAACAGCCACAGATATATACTAAGAGACCAGTGAATTCTCACCAGGAGAACAAAGAAAAACAAAGAAACTAAACGATATGAGGGATGATAAAAGAATTAGAAACAAATGACCACTCAGGGTGACTTCAAACACTAAAAAGAGTTTAACAGGTCCAAAAAGACCATCAAAAGAGACCCATCTGCCCTTAATATAAAAACAATAAACTTTATATACATTAAAACCAAAACCACATATTGAATGGGCTGTTTCAGGAGGTAACACTCCGTTCAGTCCTAGAACCACCCCTGTATATGAAAAAGAGGATGATTACAAAAAGGACTTCATGATATAACTTTGAAGGTCAGTTTGAATAAAATTCTAGAACTCACATTTATCTACCATAAAAGAGATCAACATTTAGTAAGGGGATCATGAGAAGGTACAGGAGATATTAATCTCCAGAAACACCTGTAGGACTATGAAACATCTGTAGGAAAATGGACCCCACAGACTTCAGATATGTACCATTGCCTAGCATTAAAATTAAGGACAAAGTAACCTCTTCCCCAGATTACTTTTTAAAACTAGAGATTTATACATAACTTGCAATCTAAAAAACAAGCCAAAGAAAGATTATTCTAATAAAAGTAGTAACTAGAACATTAGAGCAAATTCGGGTTTTAATTTACGAAACTGATCTTTAGATATTTTTAAAGTAATTTTAACTTACCCCTAGTGCATTTTTATCCATGATTTTTATAGCTACCATTTCTCCAGTGAGGATATGGCAGGCAAGTTTGACCTTCGCAAAGCCACCTAAGTATAGGAAAACGTATTATGAAGAGATAAGCAAGAGTAACCTAAAACCATCACAGAGCAGCCTGAGGTCTCAGGCACAAATACCTCCCACGTGCCTGTTTTTTTTTTTTATAAGGATTTTATTTTTAAGTAATTTCTACACCCAACATGAGGCTCAAACTCAAACCCCAAGATCAAAAGTTGCATGCTCTGAGACAGCCAGGTGCCCCTCCATATGCTTCTAAAAGGCTGTATCAATCCATATTTTCCTGAAAGTTTGTGGCGCTTTCTTCCTGTTGCTTCCAAAGCACTTGCTGATGTCTAGCTGAAGATTTTTTTTACCGTGATAGTATCTTTAACATTGTAATGAATTACTGCAATAACCTCTTAACATCTCTCTGCTTCTGCCCCTGCCTCTCCCAGCCCAATCTTTTCACAACCAAGCAGCTAGAGTGACCCTTAAAAACAAAGGTCAGGGGTGCCTGGGTGGCTCAGTTGGTTACGCATCAGAGTTTGGCTCAGGTCATGATCTCACTGTGAGTTTGTGAGTTTGAGCCCCACATCAGCCTCTGTGCTGACAGCTCAGAGCATGAAGCCTGCTTTGGATTCCGTGTCTCCTCTCTCTCTCTGCCTCTCCCCTACTCACGCTCTGTCTCTCTCAAAAATAAAATAAAAACATAAAAAAAATATTTAAAAAAAAAAGGTCAGATAGATCACTCTTTGGCTCAAAACTCTGCAGTGACTTTTATTCTAAATAAAATGACCTACAAGGCCTCTCCTATTCTCCTTCCTCTCTCTTGCTCCACTTTTTCTTTCTAAAGTAGGTTGAAGAATTTTAAAACTACACAGGTTAAGCTGAAAAGCTCATGACTGCCCAAATGCACTATATTCTCAAATAGTTGATCTGTCCTCTGCCTCCAGGGGAAAAAATGATTACCTGTCCCAATAGTTTCATATAATTCATAGTATTTGAGAAGTTCATCATAATCTTTCATAGTCCTCCTAGAAGTTTCTACAAAATTACAAAAGGAACCTGAAAGACAGAAACGGTACATGATCAAAAAAGGAACTACTATGAGATTATCTTGTAAGTGCACATATAAGTAAGTCTTAGGCATATAAATGATACCAAAAAACTGATTCACTATATGGTAAAATCAATCAATCAATCAATCAATCAACCAATCTGGATTCCTAGCTCATACCATACCAATCAATTCCAAATCAAGCAAAGATTTCTATATGAAAGATAAACATTTAAAAATTTTTAAAGAATATTATAATGATTTTAGGACAGAAGAGAATCTTTTAAACAGATAAAGTGCTAATCATAAAAAAAAATTAAATGTTAAAATTAAGAACTTTTGCCATTTAAGCACATCCTTAAATCATAAATATGAGATAATATTTGTAACATTTATAATGGATTTTTATCCAGAATATACTATATACAATATAAAAGACACCCCAAGAAAAAATAAGCAAATGAAATAAAAAGGCATTTCATAAAGAAACACAAAGGACCAATAAAAACATGAAAAAATTCAATTTTATTAGTTATCAGGGAAATGCAAATTAAGATTCCAATGATACACAATTTTAAAAAACATATGAGATACATAGTTAATTGCTACGCTACAAGTTATGTATTGTTACATATACAGTTGATCCTCGAACAATGCAGGAGTTAAGGGCACTGACTCCCTTGCACAGTTGAAAATCCGCACATAACTTTTGACTACCCTAAAACTTACCTATGAACAGCCTACTGTCGACAGGAAGCCTTATCAATAACATAGAGTTAATTAGCACATATTTTGTATTTCATATGTATTATATACTATATTCTTATAATAAAGTAGGCTAGAAAAAAGAAAATGTTAAGAAAATCATAAGGTGGTGGGGGGGCAGATAGTAAGGAAGATAAATATTTAAACATCAAAGAGCTTTCTCCTTTATTCTGTATACTTTCTAAAATAAAAGCAGTCTGTACTTGACAGGTAGAAATGTACTTCCCTTTAAAAACTGATAGGAATAAAAAAAATGATAGAAATAGTAAAATGTCTCTGTTAGCTTCAGTGTGTGTCTGTTGAGGAAGATTTATGGCCATCAGTCCATCTTGTGAACTCTTGTCATGTTCTTATAATACCCCATAAAATTCTAGTTTTCATACATTTATTGAGAGGTAATGGGAAAAAATAAAGGTATTTTTCTGTCAAATGTTAAAAAAAAAGAAAAAGAAAAAAGAAAATCATAAGAAAGGAGCACCTGGGTGGCTCAGTCGGTTAAGTGTCCAACTGTTGATTTTGGCTCCAGTGATGATCTCAAGGCTTGTGGGATCAACCCCTGTGTGGAGCTCTGTGCTCTGCATGGAGCACAGAGCCTGCTTCGGACTCACTCTCTCTCTCTCTCTCTCTCTCTCTATCCGTCTCCTGCTTGCATGCACTATGTCAAAATAAACTTTAAAAAGAAAAAAAATCACAAGGAAGAGAAAATACATTTATAGTACCGTAGCATATTTATTAAAAAAATCCATGTATAAATGGATTCGCACATTTCAAAATCATGTTGTTCTAGGGTCAACTGTACTTTCAAGTATGTAACAAATAATATATAAAAATTAGTTGTAAAAAAGTCTTCAGTAGATCTTGTTTGATTTTGTCTGAGTTTTAAAATTAGGTAGAATTAAAGAAAAACAGATGAGTTGGGCCCTATTGTGTACATGTGAAGGTCACACTCAGCTTTGTCATATTTGTGGAGGATATGCTCTTAGTTGACTTTAACTAGAGATTAGCAGTATATCTGGCAGAAGTGCTACTGCAATCAGACTGTTAACCCTGAATTTTCATTTATTCATTTATCATATAGATGTGTTTACTGAGCACCTAGGTTGTACCAGACCTGCGCCTCCAGACCTCCATTTATAAGCCTTATAATGGAGAAGGAAAGAAATGTGGTTCCCGCCCTCACGAATCTCGGATTCTAGCAGAGAAGACAAAAAGCAAATAAATAGATAAATAATTAAAATTGGTCATAAATACTGGGAAAGAAATAAGCAACAGTGGTCAGAATGGGTTGCTGAGAAGGTAATATTTAAGTCAAGATCCAATT
Organism: Cryptoprocta ferox; assembly: GCA_028646485.1. Taxonomy (NCBI): domain Eukaryota; kingdom Metazoa; phylum Chordata; class Mammalia; order Carnivora; family Eupleridae; genus Cryptoprocta; species Cryptoprocta ferox. Next base: position 34,193,473 of record CM053568.1, read on the forward strand.
CAAAGGATGAAAAGGGAGAAAAAGAAAACCAGCCCTCAGGCAATCAAATTGGAGAGGCGATTATAATGATGATCCTTTCTTACGCTGACTGTTTTCTCACCAGTGACATCCTCCCACCTCCTGCTTCCTAAGATACCCACTGCTGAAATACCCCAGCTTTTGACAGCATCCATTCTAAAATGGGTCCTTGCTTCCCTAATCCTTTCTTAAAATCACCAGAAGCTCATATCCTAGAAAGCCCTTCTCAGTTCCTAGTAAGTATGGTTTCCATTGCTGCAGCAAGCTGACTACTCCTGATATTTTTTACAACAGATGTGTTCTTGGTGGGTTTTGGTCGGTAGACCTTAACAGGAGCTGTTAGCCCAAAAAGAATGAGAAGACAAGCATTGGGAAAAGCTTGGGAGAAGCATTGGGAGAAGCATTGGGAGAAGACAAAAATTGGGAATTTTAGGTGCAAAGATTCCAGGAAAAAATAAAAAGGAAAAAAAAAAAAAGGTTGACATGTACTGAACTGAAATTGCTTTTAGAGGTACCAGCAAATGGAAATGCAGATTTACAGCAGGGACAATGGGTTAGCTACATGAAGAAGAAAAGAAAAAAGAATATTGGATCTCTCTCACACCACACACAAAATCAATTACAGTCAGTGTGAAGACTTACAAGTGAAAGACAAATCTTTAAAATGAAGACAGCTAAGGTCTTGCCCACACCAGACCTACAGGTAGGAGTGGGAAAAGGCAAAAAGAAACAGAAAAGTAAGAATTAAAAGAATACAGTCTCATGGAAGCCAAGAAGGAAGAAAAAAAAAAAACAGTAAAAGAAAGTTACTAGGAAGTAGATTTCTAAAATTTTCTAAATGTGCTCATTTACAGGTCAAGTCCTAGGATGTGAGTTTCGGTGCTGCAAAGTGGAGCTTTCATTAAGGGTAGACAGGGATCTCTGAATCTATACAGAAATGGTTTCTTTAAGGGACTCTCCATCCCGGAGGCTGGTATGGAATGACAGGACTAGGGATTTCACCTTGGAAGGAGTTGCCCCAACACCCCTTAGAAAGTCAAGCAGGAATCAGGAGGCCCAGGAAACTGGAGTTACTGAGTCAGGCACAAAGAATGCCCCATATAGGCCAGCACAGCACACCAGGACTCTAAAGTTCACAGAGGGGTTTGAGGCCAATGATGCCCATTGCCAGGCCCGACCCCTGTGCACAAATCTCCCTCCATGACCTAATAGTGGAGCAGCTGTGACAGAACAGGGTTCAGGATCCTCGGACCCATTCTCGCTAACGTTTCAAAAAATTAAGTGAGTGCATGCATATCCAACTGGGACTTGGGAAGTGAGTTCCACCCGGAAACTTGATTACTGCCTCTCAGTAGTGGACACCTGGTGTTAGTGCTCCTTTCTAGAGCCAGACAGCCTCCCTTCACCAACAGGCAGAGCTCTAGCAAGCCCACCGGAGGCTCACATTGATGGGTGGCCAGTACCATGTTCACTACCTTCACGTTCTCTGTTCTTCATCCTGTCTCATCCAGAGCTGAGTGGCCAGAATGTTACTAAGCCTTAATAATGGTTATGACTTTGGAAGATCTAGAATGCAAGTCCAACACCAGAAGTGTGGTAAGTTTATAGAAGGAGAGATATGACTAGGTGGCTCAGTCAGTTGAGCGTCGAACTTTGGCTCGAGGTTGACAAGTTGACCCCATGTCCTGCGCTGGGCTCTGTGCTGACAGCTCAGAGCCTGGAGCCTGCTTCGGATTCTGTGTGTGTGTGTGTGTGTGTGTGTCTGCCCCTCCCCTGCTCATGCTCTGTCTCTGTCTCAAATACAAAATAAATGTTAAACAAAATTTTATAAAAGAAAAGGAGGTCCTTAAGACAGTAAGGATGGGGCATCTTCTTAAATCAAGGTACAAATAACAAAAGCCCAAGAGCCGCAAAGGGTATTTTTTCAAACATCCTTTTAAGTCTCCTTTTAAAATGCATAAAGCACTCTGATTCCACGAATCATTTTAGAGATAAAAGATAAATTATGGCCAGCTAGTAAAAAGCCTTCAAAAATCTGGTCAATGAATAGAACACTACAGCAGAAGCTTTGGAAGGAAAATTAAAACTCCAGGAAAAACATCAGCCTTAAAAAAAAAAAAAAAAAAACAGTTTTAATTTCAATGTCGAAGCTATTATAGCAAGAAAGATAAAGATCATGGGCAAAAGACATTCTGATTCAATAAATAGCAGCCATTTCCTAGGAAGAGATGGCATTGGACCAACGTAATAAGCATAATGAACTTTTAATCTCGCTGAACCTGCACGAATGGGGTAGGGCAATAAAAGAAGCAAAGTCAGGCCACAGAAAGTTGGAGATATAAAATGGAACTTAAAAAAAAATTTTTTTTTATTTATTCATTTTGAGAGAGAGAAAGACAGAATCCCAAGCAGGCTCTGCACCATTAGCAGAGAGCCCGATGCAGGGCTCAAACTCACAAACCACAAGATGATGACCTGAGCCGAGATCAAGAGTCAGAGCCACCCAGGTGCCCCAAAATGGAACATTTCTGCTTCCACTGGAGTGGCAAGTTACTTCAGGCAAGGAGATATCACAGCAGTCATATTTATTCTCACTGGCACCTCAGGCACAGGATAAAATATGTCCTTAACAGCAGTACTAATTCAGAAATCTTTTAAAGAGTATTTGTCAGTGGAGCAAAGGTGGGAATGAAGTGGAACCACCCCCAAAAAGGCAGGAATCATAGGAACTAAAAAACTTCAAAACAGGCAACAATAGCAGTAAAGGTATAGTCAACACAAAAAATCTATGGGCTCCTGGGGCCCTGGCTGGCTCAGTCACTGGAGCATGCGACTCCTGATACCACAGTTGTGAGTCCGAGCCTCATGTTGGGTGTAGAGATTACTTAAAAATAAAATCTAGGGGGAAAAAAAGGAAAAGAAAAAGAAATTTTTGGGATCCTGATAAAGGAGGAGAGAAAGAGCAGATTAGAAATGGGGGGGTGTCAGGCTATAAATCTGTTTAGAAAGTTGCCTGCTACAAAAGTAGGCTATCGGGTTCATTAGAGAGCAAAGTCCAACTAAGGCAGTATTGGGGTATTGAGAACACAGGGGCTCACGAGGAGACACAAAGAGACATTTCAAAGCCTAAAAACCATGAGATGGAAATGGACAAAAGCCTCACAAAATATAAGAATCCTACTTGCCCCCACTGCACACACCTAAATTCCATATAAAGGACTGGGCGATTCCAATTGCCACACTCAAAAGGAGAAAATCATTTGTTATGATGTTGGAAGTCACATCTCCAGATGAGGAATATAAGAATTCACAATTAACTTTTCTTGATCGATTTCTCCCAAGTGAGTTCTGAACTTCCAGGTCACGGCCTCGAGTCAACTAGCAGAGATCAACTTGTGCCAATTTAAGTTGGAACCATGCACCTTCTCTTTCTTCCTTTGTCTTTATCTCCTCCCCCCACCCTCATAGTACACCATGTTTTTGGATGAGTAATACAAACGTGGGCCTACATTATACCTACTGAATCCAGGGACCATCATTTTCGATACTTTTAGAAGAAAACTGGTGTTTGCATTGCAAACTGCTTTAATGACAACAGGTTTTACTTGATTTCTAAATTTTGTGGATGTGGAGCTGGCTGCAAATATTCTTATGTGCACTGTTTATCCTCAGAAGTTTGGAAACACAGAACACAGGAAGTACAGGGCTGGAGGAACTCAACTTAGCAGCTGTTTAGAGGAGGTGTATGATCAATGTGGAAGGCAGCCTCTCAACTGTGGATAATGAAGGTAATGAAGAAAACTACACTCCAATCAGTTACCTGAATGCCCTCTGAACCTCTGAGTGTGATTACATAGAACTGGGGACATAAAGGACTGGGATGTTACACTTCCCTGAGGAAACAAGAACTGCTTAGATAGTAGGTTTATCACGAAATTTTACAGAAGAGCAACAAATTGGGGGCAATTTCTTACGAATAGTATTATTTGGGCTATGCTATTACTGCTGGGTAATACATTTACCTCATCTAGGAGCTTGGTAAGATACTGAAGCTGAGGATCTTTCAAATGAGAATACCAAATAGCTTATAATGTGGCCTTGTAATTGATACATTTAATTAACATCCTGTCCTGCTCCCTTGCATAGGCTTCTAGGAGCACCAACGAAGAGGCATTCATTCATTCCTAAAGACGTTCAGGGACTCATCTGCCCATCTGGTTGGTCCAGAGTAGACACACAGGAAAGATAGATCCACTAGTGAAACAAGCCCGTGAGGGTGCAGTAAAGGAGTTTCTGATTTCTCCCAAACAACATAATAAACAGAAACCAAACTATGAACAAGAAAGTTAGCGAAGAGTGACTTCTAAGCAAAACTCCAAGTACCTCTGAAACCCACCGCCACTTTACCCCGTTCCACTACCAAAGAGAAATACCAAAGGTAAAGCTCAAGTATTCATCCAAGGTGCTTTCTTGGGACGCTCGCCTCTGGGAGTTTCCCTTTTTCCCACCGGTTTCTCAGTGGTGCTGCTCCTTTTACTGCTTTGGCAGTCAGGGCACATCCCTTTTCGTGAGCCTCTTAAGCCACTACTTTGGGAAGGTGAAGGAAGGGGAAGGATCTGGACTCTGAAAAGGGGGTGGTAACACACATTTCCTTTCGAACTGCACTGCCCCAGTAAACTGGGTTGTACGAACAGAAATAACTTGGAACCCTTCCTTCAACTTGTTTTCGCGGAGAGAGGGTCACGGAACCGTGGCATGGAAATTCACAACTCTCGCAGCATCCTCCGCGGCAAACGCTCTGCCCACACCTCAATAACCCTGAGGGAGGTATGGTCCATAATCCCCACTCAGAAACGAGAAAAAACTGGGGGGGTCGGAAAGGCTGACTGTATCAACCGGGAAGTGGGTTCGTAAGGTGGGGTTCGGCGAAATTCTCCAGTCTCCGGTGTGCCAGGAACAAGCTGGGCTCGCGCCGCCACTCCCCCACGCCGCGCACAGCTCAGACCCGGCCCTCACCTACGGCGGGAGACACTGACCTGAGGGGCGGAGGGCCGGGTAGAAGCACACAGGAGGCGGCCAGCCGTCCCGAACGAAGCAGCTAGTACCCAGAGCCCCTTAGGAAGCTTTGGGGTCGTCGGGTTCCGGCCGCTTCCGCCCGCCAAGGAAATCAAACCTCCCGGGCCGGAAGGGGCGGGGCGCGGCGGGGACGCGCGCGCGACGCCGGGGGCGGGTGAGGCGGGGACGCGCGAGCGCTCCGACCCGGACCGGAAGCGCTGGGCAGGGAACGAGGCGGCCAGTTTTTCTCGGGTGGGCGAGGCCCTGTGACGTGACGCTTTGGTCTTTAGGCTGGGTACGCCTTCAGCGGAGGGCGTGTGAAGAATCTCCAGGGGGCGTGGACGAACAAAGTTTCCGTATCAGCTTACGCCCTGCTTGCTAAAATTGGTCTGCAGAGAAGTCGCCGGTCTTAACGGTTCTGATTTCGTCCTCCCCTTGCCTAGTGGCCCTCATCTCACCCATCAAATACAGGGATACTCTGACCTCTCCAAATCTCACTAAAATGTGTTGGCACCAGGAATAAAACCCCCAGCGCCCAAATTAATTGTCATTAAGTAATTCAGGGTACCAAAATCACTAACCCAGCATCGCAATGGAAATCTTTCTTATACAGTTCACTCTCTGGTCATTATTTATGTGATTTTCATCACTGTATGAATTACAATTGTAATGGTAACTAACTCTATCTGGAAGAAAAAATTTAAAATTATAGCCACAGGAAAGAACATTAAGTATAAATTTGCATATGTATTTTTAAAATAGACGTGACTTTTTTAGAGCGGTTTTAGTTTCACAGGAAGTTTGAGGGAAAGGTTCAGATCGCTCCTAAATACTGTGCTCCCACGCATGCACAGCCACCCCTATTATTAATAGCCGTCATCAAATCACCAAAGGGGTACGTTTGTTCCAACCGATGAACCTACATTGACGCTCAATGACCATAGTTCATATCTGTGTTCCCTCTTGGTGTGTACATTTTATGAGTTTAAACAAATGTATAATGACATGTATCTACCATTATAGTATCATACAGAGTAGTTTCATTGCCCTAAAAATGCTCTATCTACACATATATATATTATAAACATATAATTTATATATTATACATATGTAATATATAATATAATTGTATATGATATATTTTTTATAATACATATTATATATAATTTTTTACAGCAATGAAGTAAAATAGGGTGCTGGATAAAAGGTTTTCAAGCAGAAAAAATTACATTAAGATAGCATTCTATGGAATAGAAATATTAGTCAGAAGGGGGAGAAAAGGAGAAATGAGGAAGTGCTAAAAAGAAGCTGTGGGGGCACCTGGGTGGCTCAGTCAGTTGAGTGTCAGACTTTATTTCAGCTCAGGTCATGATCTCACAGTTGGTTAAATTAAGCCCAGGTAGGGCTCTCTGGGGCTGTCATCACAGAGCCTGCTTGGAATTCTCTCTGCCTCCCTCTCTCTCCACCTCTCTTCCTCTTGTGCGCTCACTTGCCCAATCTCTCCCTCTCCCTCCCTCTCTCTCTCTCTCTCTCTCTCTCTCTCTTTCAAAATAATAAACATTTAAAAAAAGGAGACAAAGAAGCTGTGTATTTTTATTTGTGTAACTTTTTCATGGATGATGGTGGGTATCAAATCACTCAGTATTTCAAGTCCAGTGGACTTCTTTAAAGGATTGATGTTACAGCTTGATTCTAAAATGTACATAATAATCCAGCTTTTTAAAGAAATTTTTCTAATAATCCAAAAATTATGTCCTTTGACCATTCAAAATTGTAAGAAAATTTAGATGTCTACTTTTTCAAAATTATTTTTAGTATACATATTTTAAAGAGTTTGGATATTACTGAATTAAGGAGGTAATTGTGCCACAAGGTAAAACAGTTCAGTACAAGGAGGCAAGGCTCTGAGTTATGAGGCCTGAAAGAAGTGCCTGATCCTCTGTGGGCCTATTTCCTCATATGGATAATAAAGAGGTTGGATTATGATTGGGCCGCTCCCTGTTTCATGAGTCACTAACTGGGTGGGTCTGGCCATTTGGGAGGTAACATCTCTACCAATAATTACACCATTAGCAGCAATAATAAAAATCCACAATGATTTTTTTTTTGAGCAGATAATGTGCACTTACATGTATCATCTCTAATACCAAATTTCTGCCCTCCTCATGCAGGGTAATATGTGCTATTCATTCTTCCATCGGTCTACCCTATGCCAGACCCTCTGTTCAGGGCAATGCCAGAAAAAGGAATAAAAGAGACGTGGCTTTTGCCCAAAGTAGCTCACAGACAGAAGAGCCAGATTCAAATTCATAGACATCCAACTCTAATAAAGGGCCAAACAAAAGTACTAAATATCAGTGCACACAGCCATGCTGATTAGAGCTCAAAGAAGAAAGCAATAATTTCTGGCCAGGAGATTGAAATATTTTGTACTGAAGTTAGGCCCTGGGAAAAGAAAAAAAAAAATCTGACAAGGGAAGAACATTCCCCAGACAGGGCAAGGTATGTATGCAGACGCACAAAGGCAAGAAAATACAAGTCTCTTCAGAGAAAGGCATGTTGGGTAGAACACAGGGAATCAGAGTGTGGCAAGAAAGGAAGAGCAGGTAAGTGGAGACCCACCTTGAAGGGCCTTGTGTGTCAGGCCAGAGTTGGGTGGGATGTTGACCAGGAGAGGGAGATGAACAGATGTGCATTTCAGAGAAAGACCAAGCAGCCAGTCTGCCAGCACAGGAGAATCCGGGCATGGCAAAGCAGGGTAGGAACTGTGCTTCTCCAGTGGCAGAATGGATGCCCGGATGCCAGCACTACACGCGGCTAAGTCATCAGTGGGGACGGGAAGCAAAGGCTTCAGTCCGTTTATAGCAATGCTGCTTCCCTGACTAAGTAAGCCCAGGTTAGACAACCTCAGGCTACAAACCATGTCTTGATTCCTATATCCCATCCAAGAGAAATTGGGAAGCCACACAAATTTAAATTGTGGGCCCATAGTCTTGCTAGAATAAGAGATAGCTCTAAAAAATCTATTAAAAATACTTCAGAAATTTGACTTTAAAAACTACTTTGGGAATTTGTTAAATTTCCTAATTTTGATCATGAAACTGTTATATAAGAGAACGTCCTTGTTCTGGGAAAAACAGAGAGAGCTAGAGGAGGAGGAAGAGGAGGAGGAGGAGGAGGAGGATGGGCAAAATGTGGAATTAATGAATCTGGGTAAAAGGTGTGTGGGAGTTCCTTGTTCCATTCTATTTTTGCAACTTTCCAGTAAGTTTGAAATTGTATCAAAATACAAAGTAAGCAAAAAACATCAGGAATATGTTTCTTAATTCTGTTTATCCCTTAGCACCTACCACAGGATCTTAACATTACTATAAACAATGGTTTATCTCTTGAGTTTCCATTCTCTGCAGACACTGTCCCAGGGGTTGTATATACGTTATTTCTAATCCTGCAAAGTAGATATTCCTATTCCCATTTTATAGATGAGGAAACTGAGGTTTAAGAAGTTTAGTTATCTAGTAAGAAGCAGGGCCAGGGATCTAAAGCCCAGGCTTTTTCTGCTGTAGTTGTGTTAATGCTTGCTGAATTGAATATGAGAGAAGTTTGAACAACTCAAGTTTAATGTACATACAAATTTATATGAATTAATAAGAATGATGATGAACACCTGGACCAAAAGAGCACCCTCATCAATAGGCAAAGGCTAAAGATTATGCATTGGAATATTACGCAACCAACTTTTCAAAAGAATTAGGTAAATATACTGCCATTGGGGTTTCCAGGTAAAAAGCAACATATTAGGGACATGTTTATATTAAAAAATTATCCACTATTTATCCAAAATTCAATTTTCACAGGGCACCATATATTTTTAATTGCTATATCTGGCAACCCTAAATGCCACGGAAGAATGTCTGCTTTTTCGGTGAAAAAAATAGGTGACTTCTATAGCTAAATAGCACAGCCCCACTTTTGTTTAGAAAAGTATGTAAGTGGGGCGCCTGGGCGGTGTCCAACTTTGGCTCAGGTCATGATCTCATGGTTCGTGGGTTCAAGTCCTGGGTCGTGCTCTGTTTCGACAGCTCAGAGCCTGGAGCTTGCTTCAGATTCTGTGTCTTTCTGTCCCTCCCCCACTCATGTTCGCTCCCTCGCTCTCAAAAATAAACATTAAAAAAATTTAATATTAAAAAAAATTTTTAACTGTATAAGTATAGGAAAATGTCTGGAAAGGATATTCGTTGCAGTGCTAACATTCCCTTTAGAAAATGGAAGTAGGGTATGGAGAGAAGACTCTTAGTTTTTACTTTTCTGTACTACTATATTGCATGTATTTTGAATTGAAATCTTTATTGAGATAATTATAGATTCACATGCGGTAGGAGTAAGAGAATTCGAGAGATCCCTTATATGCTTTGCTGTTTCCCTCTAAATAAGAAAAACAACAAAAAAAGTTTTTTTTTCTGTATTACTATTCACACTAAATACTCTGACACCAGCGGAATGTGTACAATTCAAATCAATTCTGACACTAACTACCTGGAGTTAGCGTTAAATACAGGTTAAGGGTTCAGTCCCGCAAAACCTCACCCACTGTTGCAGGGTGATACGGAAAGACCACCAAAGATGAACCTGGCGAGGCAAGATTTTATTTTTTTACTGCCGGGGCAAATCTGACCCCTCGTGTTAAGGAGCAGAGAATGGCCCCGAACAAAGGTTGCAGTGAGATTATATAGACATTCACAGCATTCCAGGATAGCCAATTACATTGTAATATACAGACGCTACTTTTGGCGGGAACCTATCAGGTTAAAGTTCTTTGTTTCTTAAAATGACCAATCATAGTTAGGCAGTGACTCCGCGAAATTTTTTTGTTTGGGGGCTTGGCCTTGGTGGGATCTTAGCAACCAGGAGCCTTTAGCCACAAGTTATCCGTTACATTCCACACGTGGGTTAATCTATTACATTCCATAAGCCGACCTACTACACCCACTTGAGACGCCAATCTGGAGTCCGGGGCTCCTGTACGCTAGACCCACCAGGTATAAATGAGGAGTTTCCATGCCCCCCTCCTCGGGTTTGATAATTTGCTAGAGCAGCTCACAGAACTCAGGAAAACAGTTGACTTACTACCTTACTCGTTTATTCTAAAAGGATACAGCTGAAGAGATGCCCAGGGCAAGTTATGTGGGGAGGGGCCCAGCATGGCCATGACCTCGCCAGGAAATCACTAGCCGGGCAAATCACCCTCCGGGCACCTCCAGGGGTTCAGCTCCCAGAAGCTCTCTGAATGCTTTGCTTAGGCTTTTCCGTGGGGCCTTCACCATGAAGGTATGGTTGATCAAATCATCGGCCTCTCAACCCCCCCAGCCTCCAGGTTGACGGATGGGGCTGAAATTCCCAATTCTCTAACACAAGGTTGGTTCCTCTGGCAAAAACCAGCCCCTCCATCGTTAGGAGCTTTCCGGGAGACTCCAGCCACTACTCATCTCATTAACATGGAGAAATACACTTACCACTTCAGAGATTCCAAGGGTTTTAGGAGCTGTGTGCCAGAAAAGGGGTGAGGGGGAAGCAGACAGCAAATACAGATTTCTTACTATGTCATATCGCCAATGGTAACATTTTGCAAAACAAATTCAACAAAGGTGTCACACGTATCAATAGTGCATTCCATTTTATTGCGGAGTAGCCTTCCATGGGTAGTGTGCATGCATGCGTGTGTGCGTGCGTGTGTACACTCACATGTTGAAAGACGTCTGGGATGATTTCAGTTTGGAGCTATTACAAATAAAGCTGTTATGAACATTTGTGTGAGGGTTATTGCATGCATTTTTAAACTGATTTTTAGGTCTAAAAATAATAGGCCATATAAAAATATTCAAACATCAAAATGACAAAAAAACACAAATAAATTGAAAAGCAAGCGATCAACTGGGAAACATTTACAACTTACACTTAGACAAACTGGTAGCTGAGATTGCCTCTGGGCGGGGAGTGACTGGCTAGAGGAAAAGGGAGGAAGGAAGACTTTTTCACCACTTTAGCTTTGTCCTGGTAAAGTTCATTGGTGTGTCAGGACCCACAACATGAAGGGCGCCTCTGTGGCCAGGCCCAAGTCACAGATCTAAGCCTAAATCAGCCTGCACTTACAAGAAACACCTGTCATGAAAACCTAACACCTGTTACAGGGACCTGTTAGCCTTAGAAGGAAATTTCTAGCCTCCTAGCCTATCATGCCGTTTCAGTATTACTGCTTTTAATGCTTTATAAAACTCACTCTTGCCCCAAATCCTACGGGAAGAGTGTTTTGCTACCTGTGAGGGACCGTACTCCCCCAATCCGCAGATTGTTGTCCTTTGCACACAGGACATCAAGCTCGTTACTAAATTGTATTAATTTTGTCATTTGACAGTACGTTTTGAATTTTATACCAATGGCCAGTTCCCAAAGGTTTGTTGTCCTCGTGTGAATTAATCCACAAGCTCTGGATTCCCCTACTAGTCTTCTGGGGCTTTAGTGACTGCTGTGAGCACCCCAAAACTGGCGTCTTCTGAGTCTGTGAAGCCTGAGCTGTAATTCCCAGGAGAATGCACACTCACCTTTGTGATCATGCAGCCTTATGCACACCTTTCCAGTACTCCACCTAACACAAGGCTCATGCTCGCTGTTCGAATGTTGCTCCCTTAGAGAGACTCTGTAATACAGAGGCCAGAGACCACGTCTGTGTGCCTGCTCCCAGCCTGGTATACAGTAGGAGCTCAGTAAACTTTCTTTTTGAAATGTAACGTGTGTGTGCGGGCGTGTGTGCGTGAGAAAGCTCAGCTTACTTTTGAGTTTGAATTCCCATTCTGCCAAAGAAGCAGAAACGTAATCTCAGGCTTTCAGAGTCCACCCCATAATTTCTCTTCCACTTCATTAGGACAATGGAGGTGAGCATCTGACCATTGGTCATCAGCCCATGCCAGTGACTGTCACTATGTCCTGACAGCCAAGACCCTTCCAATCTAGAAGCTCCCTTCCCTTCTGTGCCAGCTAAGAGCATGGAAATCAGGCCTCTCCTTTTTTGGATTTAAAATAATTCCCAAACTTCAACTTTGTCCCATGAGGCTCTGTCCAGAAGGCAGGGCTTGTCCCTCCCTGCACCACCAGGGTCTCTATCTTCATTACTTCCCTTCTGTCTTGACTTTCTCCCAGTCCCAGGGAAACCTCTTCTTTGTTTGAGGGTAGGGTTTGGAAAGCCCTGCTCTCTCTCATAGAGATTTTGTCTATTCTTGGAGTCTTCTCTATTTATGGAAAGGTATATATTTTTGGACACCAAAGCAAGAAAGACTCCTTTAACTTTTTTTTAATTTCTATTACATCCCTTTCCTAGGGACATAGAGAACAAAAAAGGAGGAGGTGGGTAGGGGAATAAGTTGAGAGGAGGGTGATAAAACACGGAGAAGGGAATACTGTTAAACATCTCAAAACAAATTATATTTCAGCACACATAACAGCTCACTATATTTTTAATGACATGTGAGTGAATGAGCATTCACACCTGCCAAGGGAAAAAGTTTCCCTGCATTGTCTCCCAGCTCCAAGCCAGCTGCCATACTGTGTGTGCCTGAGAGCCATGGCCATCAGAAGATGTCATCCGGAGGGTCATCTATGGTAACTGAGCCCACAGATCACCCTCCTTGGGTACCAATAAATCTTGAAGCAGCTTTCCCTGTCAGTTCAGAAGCTATTCATGCTAGCCAGGACTCCCAGAATCCCTGAAGCTGGGTTGGAAGAGGAAAAGCCCAACCTGTTCACCCTGAGGGATGTTTCCAAGTTAAGGTGAGCCAGCAGGTCCAAGATTAGAAAGTTTTAGGCTGGAATATTGGGAACAGATGGACTGCTGATCAGGCAACTTTGGACCTGGCTATTCCACCTCTGTTGTGCACTGAGTCCCCTTGCCTCCTGTGACAGCTGTTGGAGACCCGACCTTGCCATGAATTCCTCACAGCAAAGCTTTCTTGGCTGTGCCTCCCCATAGCAGGGCCAGCAGAGGACTCTGGGTAGATCTGAACTGAGGGATAATGAGGAGGGTTAAGCTAAGAAATGGCCGTGTCCACAGTAAGAAGGCTCACTGGCACGTCTCTAAAACCCCCAACCCCATGGCCAAGATATCACACTGTCCTTGAGAAGGGCATGGAGAGCCCTCAGGGGATCCCAGTGAGTTCACACACCTCCAACCGGCAAGGCGGGGACGGGTCTACAGCAGGCCTGGAGCCTTCCGAATCGGGGCCTGGATTCCAAGTCTCTCCACAGAGCAAACATGTACCAAGCACTTGCTGTCTGTGGAGACAGAGATAAAAGTGATGCCACTCATTCATGAGCCCACCCAATAAATATTGAGCTCCTGCAAGTCCTTGCTCTAGGAGGAGAGTCAGAGAACAAATACATAAACATAGAAGTGATTTTCATTTCAGAACGTGACCCTTGCTGGCTTAGAAAACTAAGCAGGGACAGGGGATGGAAAGTGAAGTCAAGGGAGAGTCGCTCTTCTAGATAAGTTGGTCTGAGAAAGCCCCTCTGAGGAGATGACAGGGGAGCAAAGGTCTGCAGGCTGAAAAATAGCCATGAGAAGAAAGAGGGCAAAAAATCACTCCACACACAGGGAGCAACAGAGACAGGTTCTGAGCAGGACCAAGGTTGGCACGTTCAGAGAAGGCCTGTGTGGCTGGCGCCAAGGGAGCAAGAGCAGAAGGCCAGTGGTTAGGGGGAGAGGTGGGAGCAACCAGATGGCATAGTGCCCTGTGGCCTGTGGAAGCATTTTAGATTTCCCTCCAGGTGTGAGGGAAGGTCAAGATGAACCGAGGAGTGACGTGACCTGATTTACAGTTTTAAAAGGCCAGAAGGCAGCTAGCTGTGTGGAGAACTGACTGGAAGGGAGAAGAGCTTAAGCAGTAAGAACTATCAAGAAAACAATTGCTGTCCTAGTAGATGACGGTGGCTTGGGTATGGATGGCAGCGATGAATGGTGAAAAGTTGTCTAGATCCTGGATATAGTCTGAAGGCAGGTCCCACGGGACTTGCTGATGGCGTAGATCTTGGGGAGTGAGGAGAGGAGAGGAGTCAAGGATGACTCAGGGGTTTTGAGCTGATCATCGGGGTGAATGGTGATCCCATCAACTAAGCAGGAGGTGGTATATCAGAGTAGGGGGGCGTCTAGAATCAAGAATTAATTTTGCAGGGTGCCGGGGTGGCTCACTTGGTTAAGTATCCGACTTTGGCTCAGGTCATGATCTCGTGGTCCATGAGCTCAAGCCCTACATCCGGCTCCATGCTGACAGCTCAGAGCCTGGAGGCTGCTTTGGATTCTGTGTCTCCCTCTCTCTCTCTCTCTCTGCCCTCCCCTGCTCACTCTCTCTCTCTCTCTCAAAAACAAATAAACATTAAAAAAATTAAGAATTAATTTTGCAATGGCAAGTAGGCAATTAGATTTGTGATTCTCGAGCTCTGGGGTGGGTTGGGACTAGAGACAGACTAGGGAGTGTTCTGTGCTTAGGTGTCATTTAAGCTCCAGGACTAGCTGAGATGAATAGGAAGAGAGTAGGGATGGAGAATAGGTTTGTGAATTGAACGCCTGAACATACCACCAAGATGTGATCAGGAAGAGGAGTGGCGGAGAAGGTACAAAGGTCAACCATGTGGTGATGGGAAACCTGGGAAGGAAGTGCTTCAAGGAGGGTGTCAGAAGCAAGCTCGTGCACAATCAGACCTATAAATACCAAGAACAAACTGATGGATGGCCAGCGGGGAGGGAGTTGAGGGATGGGCAAAAAGGGTTAAGGGGAGTGGGAGATATAGGCTGCCACTTGTGAAATGAATAAGTCACAGAATAAAAGGCACAGCATAAGGAATATAATCAATGATACTGTAATTGTGTCATATGGCCAGAGATGGTAGCTACTCTTGTGGGGAACATAGCATAATGTGTAAATTTGTCGGATCACTATGTTGTACACCCAAAACTAATGTGACATTGTATGTAAAGCTATATTCAAATTAAATTTTTTTTCTTTAAAAGCTCCTAGTGGGTAAGTAAGATGAGAACTGAGAACTAACCAGTGGCTAGGAAAAGTGTAAACCATAGTAACTTCTCAGTGAAACGACAGGGTGCTTGCCTCACTGAAGTGGGCTGAGCAGAAGAGGAGAGGTGAGGAGGTGAATGAAGAGAATCCCTGGGGGAAACAGCCAGCACCCTCAGCTGGGATTTGGGGGGATGTGTTGATGAAGGTACTACTGACTGAAGTAGGTGGAGAGAGGGCACTAAAGGGAAAGCTGAGATTCCCAGGGAACAGAATAGCGGAAGTTGCAAAAACTCTGAGGACTGAGGGGCAAGTGGAGCAAACTGTATTAACTGAAGCTGGGTGAGAAGCTATGGAGGAGGACCACCCGAAGCAGGAGTTGTAGTTGTTGAGGGTAGTAGCCATTAAGAAACACCGCAAAGTAGGGAAGAAGCACAAAGAATAAATTGGGCTGAACTCAGTTGGAAGCCATTGGAAGGCAGTGGCTCAGAGAGCCTAGTGATAGAATCCACAGAAGCAAGTTTCCCAGGGCAAAGATGGATGCAGAATGGATTGGGAGGTGGAGGGGAGCAGGACAAACAAACAAACAAACAAAAATCAGCACAGCTTACAGCTGTAAGCTGGGGGGGAGGGGGAAGGGGGGTGTCAGCAAGTACAGGTGACTCCAAAATAGACCAGAAGGGATGGCGCAAGGCACAGAAATGATTAGGAGAACAAATGTAGACCTCAAATCTCAGCTTCACCACCGTTTTGCCATGGACACAATCATTTAACATTCTTGGGTATCATGAGAATTAAAGGAGATCACAGATCAAAGTTTCTTGGACTCAATAAATTGTAGCTATTATTATAAAGACACAGCCTTTGTTTATTTTAAAAGTAGTTTTTAAGTATCGTGTTTAAGAACTGTGGTAATTTAATAAAGTTTCAATGAAGATGACAAGTCCAGCTTTCTGGCACCTCTCACCCAAGGTGTTTCTCTGGTTTTACTCCTTCTACCTGTGACTATGCGTGCTGTTACCACCCGGTGGCAGCATACCCCAATCATGGATTCCATTGTTTAGAAGGACAACTTCATCTAAAAGACTACGGATCTGATCGAAAGACACAGACATTCTCTACCTCCCGAGGATGTGCACATTACCACCGATGAAGTAGCCTTGCCAAAAAAATCCAGCCTGATTCTGATTAAGGTTCTAGATCCAACTACCAATTTACAGAGAATACAGGAAAGGGACTTATTAAACAACTCCAGGAGGGCAGCAAGTGAGACTATGGAAATCTCTCATCTTAGCTTCTTTAAGAAAAAAACAAACTGGAATAGGAATCTTTAGACTAAATGAGACTGAAGAGACAAATTAACATATCACGATAAAAAAGCATTGATGGGACAATCAGGGAAATATGAATGCTATCTGGATAGGGATGCTATTAAAGAATCACTGTCAAATTTTTTTAGAGGGGCAGTGTTAGTATTGCAGTTATATTTTTCAAAGACATAGGCATACCTTGTCTTACTGTGCTTTGCTTTACTGTGCTTTGCAGACACTGGGGTTTTTTTTTTTAATGGACATTTGTAGCAACCCTGGGCCAAACAAGTCTCTTGGCACCATTTTTCCAATAGCATTTGCTCACTTTGTGTCTCTGTGTCACAATTTGGTAATCCTCACAATATTTTGATATTTTTCATTATTATTGTATTATATTTGTTCTGGTGATCTGTGATCAGTGATTATAATTCTCTGAAAGCTCGAATAATGGTTAGCAATTTCAGCAAATTTTTTTAATAGTTTTTTTAATGTTTTTATTTATTTTTGAGAGAGAGAGAGAGACAGCGTGAGCAGGGGAGGATCAGAGAGAGAGGGAGACACAGAATCTGAAGACAGGCTCCAGGCTCTGAGCTAGCTGTCAGCCCAGAGCCTGACCCGGGGCTTGAACCCACGAACCGTGAGATCATGACCTGAGCCGAAGTCGGATGCTTAACCGACTGAGCCACCCAGGCACCCCTTAATAGTTTTTTTTTAAGTTTATTTATTTATTTTGAGAGAGAGAGAGAGAGAGAGCTCATGCACATAAGCAGGGAAGGGGCAGGGAGAGAGAGAATCCCAAGCTGAAAGCACAGAGCCTGACGGGAGGCCTGACCCACGAAACCATGAGATCATGACCTGAACGAAAACCAAGAGCCAGGCATTTAACCAAGTGAGCCACCAGGTGCCCCAGCAATATTTCCTAATTAAAGTATGTACATTGTTTGTTTGTTTTTTAGTCCCAATGTTATTGCACTCTTAATAGACTTTAGTATAGTGTAGACATGACTTTTATAGGCACTGGGAAACCAAAAATTTCATTTGACTCACTTTTTGCGAGATTTGCTTTATTCCAGTGATATGGACTGAATCTTCAATATCTCCGAGGAAAGAGATACATACTGAAATATAGGTGTAGTGACAGGAATCTGAGACTTACATCAAAATAACTGGGGTGGGGATGAATGAAGAGAAGGCGGAAACAAAATTGGCCAAGAATTAATTACTGTTGAAGTTGAATAATAGTGCTTAGAAGTACATTTTACCCTTGTGTTACGGACTGTATGTTTGTGCCTCTCTAAAATTCCTGGGGCACCTGGGTGGCTCAGTCAGTTAAGTGTCCAACTTTGGCTCAGGTCATGATCTCAGGGGTTGTGGGTTTGAGCCCCGTGTTGAGCACTGTGCTGACAGCTCAGAGCCTGGAGCCTGAGTGTGTCTCCCTTGCTCTCTGCCCCTCCCCCACTCAAGTTCTGTCTCTCTCCATCTCTCAAAAATGAATAAATGTTAAATTTTTTTTAATTAAAAAATATAAAATAAAATACTTATGCTAAAACCCTAACTCCCAAGGCCATAGTATCAGGAGGTGGGACCTTTGGAAGTTAATAAGGTTCAGAGGAAATCACAAGGGTAGAGCCCATGATAGGATTTGTGCCCTTATACTCACAGGAAGAGATGTAAGAGCTGCTTCTCTCTGCCATGTGAAGATGCAGCAAAAAGAGCAGTCTGCAAGCCAGTAAGAGGGTTCTCACCGGAACTAAACCATTCTGGCATCCCGGTCTCAGACTTCCCAGCCTCCAGAACCATGAGGACTCAATCTCTGTTGTTTAAGCCACCCAGACTAAGGTCTTTTGTGATTGCAACACATATGTATGGTATTTGTGGTCAGCAGACCTGAGTGTCACAGGGAATCTTTTAGAAATTCAGAGTCTCAGGCCCCACTCCAGATCTACTGCACTTTAAACAAGCTCCCCAGGTGAATCATAGGCACACTAAAGCTTGAGAAGCACCAAAATATATGATTCTTTCTGCTTTTGGGTATGTTTGCAATTTCTGCTATAAAAACAACTTGTGAAAATAAAATTGATATGTATAGCAATATTACATCAAAGATGCTCATTAAATAAGGGTTGGAGTGAGTTGGATGCTGCCCAGATAACAAATATTTCTAACTTTTTAATCAATACTAATGATAGCATAATTGCTGTGTGTTGTGATTAAAAACATAGTATATATCAACATATTTAATCTTTTTTAAATTTTTAATCTAATTTTAATCTAATCTTAAAAAGCCGCTGAAGTAACCATTGTTACAGTGATTTCAAGGATGAATAAACCAAAGTTCAAAGAGGCCAAATGACTCATCGAAGACCCCAGAGCTCCTAAGTGGAAAACTCAGAACCCTAATTGTGGACCTCTAACTCCAAAGCCCACCCTCTCACACTGATACACCACCGTCGCAGGAATTAAAATATGGCCCACGCATCTGTGGTTTGTTTTTATATCATTCGGTTTGGGTTTTAGTCTTTTATATGTCTATAAAAAAAGGTTCTTATAACAAGGCTAGTTAGACCACGTTCACTTTGACTTCCCACTTTGACCTCTACTGACATTCTCCTGGAAAAAATAATGCAGCTCTGGTTTTTAAATCTTACTTTATTCAGAAGAAAATGATCTCAACCCTTGACTTTATCTCATTCACAGGACCATGAAACTTTAGTCTGAAAATGACTAAGTCATGAGAATGCAATGGGTGGTTCATGAATTTGTTTGTACATTGAAATCACTTCGGGAACTTTTAACATTCCTGATGGCCAGGTCACATCCCAGACCAATTAAACTAGAATCTCTGAGGGAGGCACCCAGGCATGGGTTCCCCAGGCAATCTCAATATGTAGTCTAGTTTGAGAACCAATGATCTAGGGGTACAGAGCAAGATTCTTACTTTACGGGACTAACTTTCCAACATGAGTATAAAAACTTAAATGTCAGATTTCAACCACATATTCTGCATCACCCCCAAAACTCTGGCAAGTGGCCTGCAAAGCAAGGACTGAGGAAACTTTGCAACAGGACAGCCTTAGATAGCGGAGCCATTTCCAATTATGATATACATGCAAACTGCAATTTACAAGACCATGGGCCTCAGCGGGCTTCCAGGCCAAGATTGGATTCCTTTACCAGCACATCCATTCCAGCTGGAACAACTGGATCTACAAAAGGAATTCTTTTGTAGAGAAAGACCTGCCAAGCCTATTTATTCAGCCTTATGAAATTCTTTTGACCCCTCCCATGGCTGTACTTTGTACCGGACCACCCAGGTGGATAACACAGCTCATTGCAAGCCTGCCTGGAGACTGGAAACAAGCCACAGCCACATCAGGAGCAGTAAAAGCTAAATATACTCCTGAGCACCCTGCAAATCACAGGTACCATTTAAGACCCCGATAGCCTGAAGGGGAGCCCCTAAGTGTTCACTGCTCTGTGGTGGTTTTAGGCTGGAAAGAGTAGCAGCAACCATAACTAGGAGATGCCCACAGCGAAGTATTCTTGGAGAACTATGTGGATATGCAGGATAAATGGTGCCGGGACTAACTGGGAACTGGGAAACCACAGAGTAAATCCCGCTTATGTAATCCCGTTTCAAGATTCCTCGAAGTCTTTACCTTGCTTGCAGTGATGGTTTGCTGCTGCCTACCAGGAAAGTCTTCCTTCCCCTCCAACCCCCTTCTTCATCATACAGGGATGAACAGCAAGAATCCCTAGAAAGTCATGTTCATGGCCCCATGAATACATAGATATGAATATGCGGATCTGTCTATCCTAAGAAGGAAGAATACAACGAGGAAAGCAGCCTCTCCATGATAAAACACTACAAAATGCCATGCAGACAAAATCTCAATCGTGAAAAATATTTTGCTCACCCACAAAATAATAAAATGCTTTTATAAAAATTCTGAGTATTTTATTGGACAAATAACCATGACCTCTTTCAAATAAATGTTCATGATTTCTTTCAAATAAATGTTATTACTCTTTCAAAAAGGCTTGTGAGGGGCTCCTGGGTAGCTCAGTCAGTTGAGCATCCGACTCTTAATTTTGGCTCAGGTCATGACCCTAGAGGGTCATGAGATGGAGCCCCACATCGGGCTCCATGCTGAGTGTGGAGCTTGCTTAAGATTCTCTCTCTCTCTCTCTCTCTCTCTCTCCCCCTCTGCTCCTCTCCCCCACTCACTCTCTCTCTCTCTCTCTTTCTCTCAAATAAAAAAATTAAAAAAATTTTAAAAACTTGAAAAAATAAGACTTCTTAGGTTGGAAAATTTGAAACACATACAAGATTGGACAGAATAGTATAATGTAGTGTATGGGTTCATACACCATCACGAAGTGACAACACTTGCTGACTTACAGCCAGTCTGGTTTCATCTATACCTCTGCCTACTTCCCTCTTGCTTCATATTATTTAGAAGGACAGCCCAGGGAGGGCCTGACTAGCTCAGTTGGAAGAGCATGCAACTCTTGATCTTAGGGTCATGAGTTTGAGCCCCTTCTAGCCCCACATTGGGTGTAGAGATTATAAATAATTTTTTAAAGACAGCCAGGATATTATATCTTTCCATTAGGACATTTTAGAATGCATCTCTAAAGCATAAAAATTAGTTTAAAAACATAACCATGATGCCATTCTCACATGTGAAAAGAATTAATAAAACTCCCTTAATATAATCAAATATCCAGAGTGCACATTTCCTCAATTGTCTCATTTTTCCCCAGTTTGTTCAAATCAGGATCCATATAAGATCTATACTTTGCCATTGATTGCAATGTTTCATATGTCTTTCGATTTATAGGATTTTTCTTATTTTCCTTGTGATTTTTAAAAATAAATGGGATTATTTGTTTATAAAGTTTTGTAATCAAATAGTCTTTTTGAAATTGGCTAACTTTTGATGACAAGATGTATCCACTAAATAGTGTCAAAATGTTTCCTCTTCCCTTCCTCCACTGCTGATCACAGGGTGATTTTTGGTGGGGAGTCTGAGGTTTTATTCATGGATAATAGTAAGTCTCTATTTTGACAGGTTAAGGAATTGGAACTTAAGGGTCCCAGTCTCTGTCTGGTGAGCATTCCCTTGTTTCCTTCGCTGCTGCAATGCACATGTTACAAATAGCAAAGTCTCGTTTTTATTTTTTTATATTTTTAAATGTTTATTTATTTATTTTGAGAGAGAGAGTGAGGGGGAAGGGAGAGGGAGGGAGAGAGAGAACTTCAAGCAGGCTCCATGCTCGGTGCTCAGTCCAGAGCCCCATGCCAGGCTCAAACTCACCAATGTAAGATCATGAGCCGAGCCAAAATCAGGAGTTGGACGCTTAAATAATGAGTCACCCAGGTGCCCCAGAAAGGTCTCATTTTTAAATTTAGAGTCTGGGATTATAAGTTCCACAATAATTTACTACTGGCTGGCTGCATAGGATCTTGAACTTTCTACAAGAGTAGTCCTTATAGCCCCACATTTTCCCTAAAACAATGAAGGAATATTTATTAAGGATATAGCAAGTACAAATCTCAATTCACAAATTTATATTTGGAGAAATAAAACTTTATTCCAAAGCAGACATACAAATGGCTAATGCAAATCAAAACTACAATGAGCTATCGCTTCACACCTGTTGGGATGGCTATTCTCAAAAAGTCAAGAAACAACCAGCATTGGTCAGGATGTGAACAAAAGAGAAAACTTACTTACTTTTATTAGAAATGTAAATTGGTACAGCCATTATAGAAAACAGTATGGAAATTCCTTTAAAAATTAAAAATAGAACTACCATATGATCCAACAATCCCACTTCTAGGTATATAGCCAAATGATTGAAATCAGGATCTTGAAGACATATCTGCACTACTGTGGCATTATTCACAATAAGCAAGATATGAAAATAACCAAAGTTTCTGTCAACAGATGCATGGATAAAGAAAATGTGGTAAATAGGTATATATATGTATGTGTGTGTTATATATATATTACACATATATAAATGGAATATTATTCAGCCATAAAAAGAAGGAAATCCTTCCATTTTCAATTACATGAATAAACCTGGCAGACTTTATGCTAAGTGAAATAAGCCAGACACAAAAAGACAAACCCTATATGATCTCATTCATGTGTGAATCTAAAAAGTGCAATTCACAGAAGCACAGAGAATATTGGTGATTGCCAGGGGCTATGGGGACAGGGGAATGGGAAGATGTTGGTCAAAGTGTACAGACTTTAAACTGTAAGATGAGGGGTGCCTGGGTGGCTCAGCTGGTTAAGCGGCCGACTTCGGCTCAGGTCATAATCTCATGGTTCATGAGTTCAAGCCCTGCTATCAGCACAGAGCCTGAAGCCTGCTTCCCATTCTGTGTCTCCCTCTCTCTCTGCCCCTTCCCCACTCACACTCTGTCTGTTTCTCAAAAATAAATAAATGTTAAAAAATTAAAAATAAATAAATTAAAAAACTAAAAATAAATAAATTGTATGATGAATAAATTCCAGGAGTTTAATGTACAGCATGGCAACTATAGTTAATAATACTATATTGCATGCTTAAAATTTTTTAAGAATAAATCTTAAGTGCTCTCACCGAAATAATAACAATAATGATGATGATGATGATGATGTACCTATGTGAGGTGATAGTCATTAGCTTATTGCGGTAATCATTTCACAATGCATACATGATCATATCATCCCATTGTACACTTGAAATATATACAATTATTATTTGCCAATTATACATCAATAATATTTGTCAATTATATCTCAATAAAGCTTGAGAATTATATCTCAATAAAGCTTGAGGGGGAAAAAAGAAATTCAACTTTATTTTTCCTGTACCTTAACTTCTGTTATTTCTGTAGTATGGCAAAAACCAGTCTCACTCATTTGGGAATCCCGCCTCCTGCATTAGTGTGGCTTCTAAGTGTTAGTATCACTGAAACTTGCTTCTCCCCAGAAGATCTTCAGGCCCCATTCCATGCTTTGCTATATCACATCTTCCTTTGATCCCAAACATGTAACTTTGAGCCCAGCTCTCTTCTAGCTACTTTGGTGCCCCCTCAGGTGCATGGGGATCATTCAGCACCTCCAATGCCATGCAGAGTCACAGGGACTTCAAGGTGCCGTCTGAAACCCTGCCTAGCTCTCAAACCCCTCCATGCTTTAGCACTATCAGGAGGGCCTGTTAAAACACCAAGGGCTGGGGCACCTGGGTGGCTCAGTCAGTTAAGCACCCGACTCTCTTTGCTGTTTATTTATTTACTCATTTTTGAGAGAGAGGAGGGGGCAGAGAGAAAGGAAGAGAGAGAATCCCAAGCAATCTCCACACTGTCAGCACAGAGCCTGATACAGGGCTCAAACTCACGAACTGCAAGACCATGCCCTGAGCCAAAGTCGGATGCTTAACTGAAGTCAGATGCTTAACTGATTGAGCCACTCAAGCACCCCAAGCGTCAGATTCTTGATTTTGGCTCAGGTCATGATCTCACAGTTTGTGAGTTCAAGCCCTGTATCTGGCTCCACACTGACAGCTCAGAGCCTGCCTGGGATTCTCTCTCTCTCTTTCTCAGACTATGCCCCTCCCCCACTTCTCAAAATAAATAAACTTAAAAAAAAAGAAGCACACACACCAACTGCTGGGCCGCACTCCCAAAGTTTCTGATTGAGTGGGTCTGGGCTAAGGTTGGAGAACTTACATTTCAAACAAGTTCCCGGGTGATGCTGCCACTATAGGTCTCAGGACCAGGCTTTGAGAACCTGGCACATAGACCTACCATGCAGCCCCTCTCTGGGGCGCTAGCCAGGAAGGTCAACCCTCCTACATTCAGATTGCCCAAACAAATCATAAGTTCTATTATGTACTACTATTCTGGACCTGGGTCAGCTAATCTTTTCTGTAAAAGTCCAGATAGTAAATATTTTAGCCTTTATAGGTCTTACAGTTTCTGTTGCAACTACTAAATTTTGATACTGGAGTACAAAAGCAGCTACAAGCGATATGCAAACGAATGGAACAATATGTAAATGAATATGCAAATGAATGCTTGTTCCAATAAAACTTTATTTTTCAATAAAGTTCTTGGAAGCTGAAATTCATATAGTTTTTATTCTCATTTTGACTTTTTCGATCACTTAAATTTTTTTAATGTTTTCTTTATTTTTGAGAGAGAGAGAGAGAGAGAGAGAGACAGCATGAGCAGGGGAGGGTCAGAGAGAGAGGGAGACATAGAATCTGAAGACAAGCTCCAGTCTCTGAGCTAGCTGTCAGCACAGAGCCTGACACAGGCTTAAACCCACGAACTGCGAGATCATGACCTGAGCCGAAGCCGGATGCTCAACCGACTGAGTCACCCAGGTGCCTCTCGATCATTTAAAAATGTAAAAACCCGGCGCCTGAGTGGCTCAGTCAGTTAAGTGTCTGACTTTGACTCAGGTCCTGTCTCGCAGTTCTCGAGTTCGAGTCTCATGTCGGGCTCTGTGCTAACAGCTCAGAGCCTGGAACCTGCTTGGGATTCTGTGACTCCCTCTCTCTTTGCCCCTCCCCTGCCCACTCTCTGTCTCTCAGAAAATAAATAAATGTTAAAGAAATAATAGATAAATAAAAGCGTAAAAAATGGGGCACCTGGGTGGCTCAGTTGGTTAGGTGTCTGACATTGGCTCAGGTCACGATCTCACAGCTTGTGAGTTTGAGCCCTGCATCAGGCTCTGTGCTGACAGCTCAGAGCCCAGAGCCTCTTTGGATTCTGTCTCCCTCTCTTTCTGCCCCTCCCCAACTCATGCACTGTCTCTCTCCTTCAAAAATAAACATTAAAAAAATGTAAAAACCATTTCTAGTTCACAGTTTTACATCGTTTACAAAACAGTCACTAGACTGCATTTAGCCTATGGGAAGGATTTAGCCACTGGCCGCAGTTTGCTGACCCTTACCCTAGTATAGCTCTTGCATTACCTTTTCCAAATTTGAAATCTGGCTTTTGGGGGGATGGAACTTGGTAATTAGTTACAAATACATGGGATGTCTCCACCACAGCTTCAGACAAGACATAAAGATGATTCTTACATCTCTCCTGTTAACTGCTGTGTGAATGTGTCTAGAACTGTGAAGATGAAGTCCTCATTTCAAACAGGATTATTATAAATGAGATGAGGCCTTGAGAAAATTACAAAGCCAGGGAAAAGAAGTAACTGATCACGTTCCATTTTCTGCAGTTCGATACTTGATACTGATAAGTAAATTAAAATCTCTAGCTTCTTCAAACCACTTACCTATGTGAGAAAGAGGCTTAAAATTTTGTGTAAATTAGCTTGACAGCTTAGCAAAAATAGCATAGCAGATGCCCAGTAATGAGTGAATGCTTTTCCTTCTAGACAAGTGATTCTCAACCTTGGATGCATATTAGAATTATCTGGAAAGCTTTTAAAACTCTAAATGCCCAGACTGCACCTCTACCAGTTAAATCAGAATCTCTGGGGAATGAGAGCTCCCTAGGTGATTAGAATGTGTATCCATGGTTGAGAACCACCACTGTAATATAATATTCAGAATTTCTGCTCTCCATCCGGGTGTCTTGTCCAATGCCAAATGACACAATTTGTAACACTTGCCTAATCCTATATAGCCTGACTCCTAAGTAGATTCAGATGCTTTGATTATAGACACCTGGCCTTGAACCTGTGTGCCAGGACCTGGTTAATTCCAGGTGGGCTTCTAGATTCTGTGTCTGTAACCCTGGCAACAAAGAATGCTGCAGGTACAAATCAATTTAAAAAATAGCAAAAGATTTGAATAGACACTTCACAAAAGATAATATATGAATAAGCACTGAAATGTTCTCAGCATTTTTAGTCATCAGGGAAATGCATATTAAAACCATAATGAGATCAATTTCACACCCACTGACAACTCCAAAAGACTAACGATACCAAATATTGGCAAGGATAGAGCAACTGGAACTCCCATACACTGCTGGTGAGAGCATGAAACTGCACAACTATCTTAGAATAACCATCTAGAGGGGCGCCTGGGTGGCTCAGCCGCTTAAGCGTCGGACTTCAGCTCGGGTCATGATCTCACAGTTCCATGAGTTCGAGCTCCACATCGGGTTCTGTGCTGACAGCTCAGAGCCTGGAGCCTGCTTCAGATTCTGTGTGTGTGTGTCTCTCTCTGCCCCTGTCCCTCTCTCAAAAATAAAATAAAAACATAAAAAAATAAAAAAGAATAACCATCTAGCATTTTCTTATAAAGTCAAATATTCCCTCGTCCAATGACCCAGCAATTCCCCTCCTAGGAAATGAAAACCAATGTCCACAAGAAATGTTCAAGAATGTTCATAGTATCTTTATTCATAATAGTTAAAAACTGCAAACAACTCTAATTGTCCATCAACAAGGAAATGAATAAACAGATTGTGCTGTATTCACACAATGGAATGCTACTCAGCAAGAAAAAGGAACAAATGATTGGGTGCACACAAAAACACAGATAAATCTCAGAAACATTATGTTGAGTGAAAGAAGCATGACACAGAATGCATATGGCGTGACTCCATTTATATGAGGTTCAAAGAGAGGCAAAACTAGGGGCACCTGGCCAGCTTAGTCGGCAGAGCTGGCAACTCTTTTTTTTTTTTTTTTGAAATTTATTTACTTACTTCGAGAGAAAGAGCACAGAAGGGGACAGAGAGAGAATCCCAAACAGGCTCCACACTGTCAGTACGGAATGCTGATGCCGGGCTCGAACCCACAAACCTTGAGATCATGACCTGAGCTGAAACCAAGAGGATACTTAATCAACTGAGCCACTCAGGTGTGCAGCTCTTGATCTTGGGGTTGCGAGTTTGAGCCCCACATTGGGTACACAGATTACTTAAAAATAAAAAAAAAAATCTTAAAAAAAAACAAAGGGAGTCAAAATTCATCTCTGGTAATAGAAATCAGAGTAGCTGGAGCAGCCGGATGGCTCAGTCGATTAAGCATCTGACTTTGGTTCAGGTCATGGATCTTGCTGTTCATGAGTTAGAGCCCCGGGTTGGGCTCTGTGCTGACAGCTTGGAGCCTGGAGCCTGCTTCAGTTTCTGTGTCTCCCTCTGTCTCTGCCCCTCCCCCACGGGTTCCCTGTCTTTCTCTCTCTCTCTCAAAAATAAATAAACATTAAAAAAAAGAAATCAGAGTAGTTGTTCTCTGGAACAAGGGTTGACTGGAAAGGGACAGGAGAATGAGGGAATTTTTGGGAGTGATAGAAATATACTAATATTATATTCACCTGGGTGATTATTACTGTCAAAACTCATAGAACTGTACACTTAAGATCTATGCATTTTATTCTATGTAAATCATACTCCCATAAATAAGGTATTTAAAAATCATATGAGAAGAAAGATGGAGGACCTATGAACACACATACTTGGTCCCTCTCTCCAGGAGACTTCTTGACTTTGGCAAGGTGAGAACCAATACAGGCTCTCAAGAGCCCTCTGACCACAGCTAGTGCCCCACAGCTCTTTCCCCATTAGGGCAAAGACTCAGAGGTGGCAGAGTGAAGGAGACTTTGGAGAACATCAAGTAGCGCTGTTTTGTAGCTCTGTGGTTCCGCTGGAGTGTGGAGCACGTGAAGGAGAGGTTGGGAAACAGAAATGTCAAGGAAATCCTTGAATGCCAGGTGGAGGAGCTTGATCTTTATTGTAGGCAGTGGAGTCTGCTAGAGGCTTCGAATAGAGAATACCTCTCAAATAAATGCCTTCTTCTTGAGGGTTTCCCTCATCCACCTGTGATTCTTTCTTAATGCTTTGTGGAATCCAGAGGAATGCACAAATCCTGTTAGCTGAAGACCCTCCTCCTGAATTCTTTCAAACTCATAGCCTTGGCCCTCTGATGACGAGCAGAAGTGTGAAGGCTGCTGTTGGCTTTGGATTCAGACTTGCTTTTTTAATCCTTTCCTAATACCACGGACATGTTTTCATGGACATTTTCCAGAATAGCTTACTTTCTAGATCTTGTTCTTCATCTTTAACTCACTCCTCACACTCTGCAATCTTATTTCTCATTCCACTATTTTTTAATTTTTTTCTCATGCCACTATTCTTCTTAAACCACTCTCACATAGAACGTGAATTTCATTAGTTAGAACTCTGTATTAGTTTAACTATTGCTGTGGAACAAATTATCCTAAAACTTAGTTTGCATTAAACCAATAATAATCATTTATTATCCTTTACATTTTTTTTGTGGGTCGGGACATCAGAGAGGGCACACAGGGCACCACCAGAATGGCTTGTCTCTCTGCTCTGCGATGTCTCCGGTTTCAGCTGGAAGACTTGAAGACTGGAGGCTGGAATTATCTGAAGCCTCATTCACCCACATCTACTGATAGATTCTGGCTCTCAGCTGAGACCTTATCTGGTTTTGTGGGTTATAGCTACACGTGGCTTCTCTAAGTGGACTAGGTTTCCTCACAAGATAGTGGGTGGGTTACAAAGGTGAGTGTTAGAAAAAAGAGAGAGATGGAAGGTGTACCATTTTATGTCTTAGCTTCCGAAGTCACATAGCATCACTGTGCCATCCTCCACTGGTCAGGGCAGTCACCAGCCCCACCCAGATTCAAGGGATGGGAACACAGACCCTACCTCGGTGAGAAGGGTATCAGTTATTGCAAGAACACGTGTGGTGGGATAAATGTATTGATGCAGCTATCATTGGAAAATACAATCATTTTCAATTTCATTTGCAGAAACCCCAAGACTAACTGGCTTAAACTAAGAGGAAATTTGTTGACTCACATATGTGAAAACTCCAGGGGTAGGGGCGACCCTAAATAAGGCTTAAATAAGTCTCAGTCTATGTCATCAGAACGCAGTTCCTCCTTTCTTCATCTCTGGGCTCAGCTTCTTCTGCACTAGCCTGAGTCTCAGACAGATTCTCCCTTCATGGTGGCAAGATGTTGCCACAGCTCCACCTACACATCATCTCTTGCTCAA
Organism: Cryptoprocta ferox; assembly: GCA_028646485.1. NCBI lineage: Eukaryota > Metazoa > Chordata > Mammalia > Carnivora > Eupleridae > Cryptoprocta > Cryptoprocta ferox. The sequence continues at coordinate 34,222,923 of CM053568.1, forward strand.
TTACTGCAGGAAAAGAGAAGTATGCTTCTCTGACAGTTTACACAAACATCCTGGAAACTGAGTTTCTTTGGCTCTAATTGTCCTGACTTTGCTCTGGTGCTCATCCCTGAGCACCAGCTGTCATTGAGAAAATGTAGTGCATGAACTGCCTTGGGCCTGAGTCACACAGCCATCTCTGGAACCAGGGGCAAGGTCAGCATCACCAGAAGTCACAGGTCTTCTGCAACAGAGATTAATTCAGCTACATGGACAGAATTTACATCAGGGGTTTATATGTCTCACATCACAGAAAGTCTGGGATCACACAGCTACTAGTGTCATCCCATGCTTCCATGATTTTGGACAGGTAGAGCTGTGATTCTCTTGATTCTTCCACTTTTTTCAAAAGATGGATGCTCCAGTTCTAGTTTTCATGTCTGTCTAGATATCAGGTCCCTTTTGTGCCCTATATCACATTGCCACCACTCACCGTAAGGTGGTTGGGAAAGTGAGTGCAGGTGAGGCAGGCAAGGGAGGAGAGGGTTGGAAACAGCGCTTAGGTATCCAGCCCCTAGTCTGCCAAATCAACCCCTGGACATAGAGATGTGTCTGCTTTACCCAAACCCCATGGCTGACGAAAGAAGGCATGTCTCTTTCATAGGAAAATTGGAGCACACTTACCGTAAGAAGGCTAATGAGATGCTGAATGGCAAGCATTAGAACTGGCCACTACCTCAATGACCTTTCTTTGAATTCTGCAAAAGTCTTTTCTTTCTGTGGGAAGTATGGAAGAAAACCAGTGACCTCTTACTAGTAATTGCCAAATCCTGTAGTAATTTAAGTAATTTTCTTATTGGATTTCTCTTTTGCATTGGATACTGTTGATCATTCCCTTTGTTCTGTAACTTATTACTTCTTTTAAAAAAATATTTTGTTTTTAAGTAATCTCTACTCCCAACATGGGGCTCAAATTCACAACTGCAGATCAAGAGTCACATGCTCCACCAACTCAGCCAGTCTGGCACCCCTGTAACTCATTACTTCTTCATTAAAACTGTTTCCCTTGCTTCTGTGACACTGAGCTCTTTGGGTTGTCCTTGAACCTCTCTGACCATACTATCTGTGCATTTGAGAGGCCTTTCTTCCTCCCCCTATTCCACACCCATGGACCTGCCCACAGCCAAACACTTTTCTCTTTCTGTCTACTACCTTCTCTTCATCATGTTTCTCAGTCTGACTGCTCAATTTAGGTATTTTCATTCTCATTTCTATAATAAAGAAATTTAAGGTTGTTAATCTTCTTGTGAGGAGAGACTTAGGCCATTTGTATAAACTTTGTTACGGAGTGCTCCCCCTTTTGTAAATATCTAAATAGAGTTTGCTTGCCTTGAGTTTATTTTGTAATATGAATAATGCATATTCTGCTTTCTTTTTGTTTGCACTTGGCAGTTGTCTTTTCCTAAAGGTTGTGTTTAATGTTCCTGCTCATTCATATGTTCCACACACTAGACTTAATCAGGCAGAGTTCTTTGATTATAAGCAACAGAAACCAGCTCTGGCTAACTTTAAAAAAATATATGGGTTAGTTCACAGAAGAAAAGGAAAGGCTGAAGAACCCAACCCCCCATCACCCACAGGGAAATATTCAAATTCGTTAAACATAATAGAAATGTTCTTTATTTTTTCCCCCTGAGTGAGACATTGTTCTAAGCACCAGGAAATCAGTGGAGACCCCTACTTTCAATACACATATGTCTAATGTGAATCTAGACCCAGGGCTATAGCACAACAGCCTTTTATTCTGCCACTTTCCAACATGCACCTTAAATACCACAGTTATGTATTTCCCCCATGTACCAGGTTCTTTTCTCACTGTTTGCACATCTTCTGTTATTCTACTTTTTCTGATTGTAATGCCCTCTCCTACATTTTTACTTGATGACCTTCTATCCAATCTTCAAAATTCAAGCAAAATGTCACCACTCTTAGGAGGTCAATAAATGACTCCCACCTTTTCCCTGCTCAGTTGAGTACTACTGTATTTCTTTTTTTTTTAATGTTTATTTATTTGTTTTGACAGAGAGAGCATGAGCAGGGGAGGGGCAGAGAGAGAGAGAGAGGGAGAGAGAGAATCCCTAGCAGGCTCCAGACTAGAGCCCGACATGGGGCGTGATCCCATGAACCAAACCGTGAGATCATGACCTGAACCAGAAACTAAGAGTGAGAAGCTCAACTGACTGAGCCACCCAGGAGGCCCCATTGAGAACTATTTCATATGTAGACAGAGGAATTGGCTGATTGAGACAAAAATGTCATTTTTATCATTAATAAAGTCTAAGTTGGAGAACATGGCTTATGTTTGAGGCCAAAAGACTTTGTTAATATTTGGCCCTACAGTTAGGCAGACATTTAAAAAAATTTAAAGTTTTATTTTATCTATTACATGTATTGTTTCTAACATTATTTTAAATTATTTTTATTTTATCTATTAGTTATAGAAAAAACATTTTTGTTAGCAATGATATTTTAGTCAGGATCATGTGATTAAATGAATTTCATTATTTAAACATTTTTTTTAAAATAGGGACACCTGGGTGGCTCAGTCAGTTAAGCATCTGACTCTTGATTTTGGCTCAGGTCATGATCTCATGGGTTCGTGGGTTTGAGCCCCACATGGAGCTCTGTGCTGAAAGCATGCAGAGCCTACTTGGGATTCTCTCTTTGCCCCTCCTGCTCTTTCTCTCTCTGTCTCTGTCTCTCTCAAAATAAATAAACTTTAAAAATTAAAAAAAAATTGATATATAGAAATTTGAATGTTCTCATTTCAACTTCTTTGGATGCTTTGTTTTGAGGCTGTCATAGCTAAAAAAAAAAAAAGGTGTTTCATAGTGATATGTAGATCCAAGACTACATCAAAACTTGATTTCCTCTTTCAGTTGTATACTCCCATTGCTTTTTGTTGAAATTCAGGAAGTAAATATCCATCTTTCATCATATTAATCAGTTTCTCTTGCAAACTATTTGGAAGATGTGGAATTACAATAATTTTAACAAATGAGTTAAAAAACAATGATGTTCTTTATCTGAAAGATTTTTAAATTGGTAAGCAATTTTTTCCCACTTTCTATGTACATGTATATAAATTTTATAGGTGACTTCCATTGGTTTTTAGAATAAAATCATGTAATTATATAAAATACTTTTTTACAATTATAAAATTCTTTTCATAATTCTCTCTACATTTATCTGTTCAGTTTTTTCCACTTTTATTGATGTATAATTGACATAAAACAAACCGCACATATTTATAGTGTACAATTTGATGAGTTTTGACAGTGCTATAGTCCTGTAAAACCATCAACATACCTTGGGTATCAGGCAATTGCTGATCTCCTATAATACTTGAGTTATCAAAGTATGGATCAAAATATCTGCCAGGTTATTTGTGCCAAAGGAAAAAAGAGAGAGATAAATGCTAAGCCTTATATGTATTATTCCTTCTTCCAAACTCACCAGTCACATAAGCCACTACTCTTCCCTTTAAGGAACTCCCACCTTTGGAATGCATGAAACCCGGTAGAAGGAGGTTCCTTCTTCAACAATGCGTTTCCCTCATCCTCATACAGAGTCATTAACTGCTCTGGGCTCGTACTTTATAAACACTTCAGTAATAATGTGGAGAAAATATTACTTAGCAGAATTCATGGAAGTCTGTGAAAAGATATGTTGAGGCTGCTCTCTATCAGAGAAGAAGCTGGGAATAGGGTGCCAGGAAAGTGGGCTTTTAGAAGATGGTGGAGTGTCAGAGATGGAGTCAGAGGCAGCTGAAAGTTGCATTTTGTTTGATATCACCCCACCTCCATTTATTCTATGTTAATGAGAGTGAATTTTTATACACATGTGAAAATGGTGATGGGCCGGAGATTTAAGATCAGGTGTGATGAAGGGCAGAATAGAGACAGTGTACCAATACTGAGACAGTTTCCGTGAAAAGCCCAAGAGAACCCAAATATTTAGTTATTCAAAGATTTTTCCAAGGAGCATGTGGTAACCAGCCTCCAAGGTGGCCCCCAGTGATTCTCCTCTCCTCTCCTCTCTTCTCTTCTCTTCTCCTCTCCTCTCCCCTCCTTTCCTCTCCTCTCCTCCCCACTCCTTCCCACAGTGAATTGGGTGCTCTGTGTAACCTATAGCATGTTATGGTAATGATGGAGGGTGATTTCCAAGGCGACATCATAAAAGACAGCCTTTATGTCTTGCTTTTTCTTGGATCACTAGCTCTGGAGGAAGCCAGCAGCCAAGTTGTAAGGGCACTCAAGCAGCACCACAGAGTGGTCCCCATGCCAAGAAATTAAAGCCTCCTGAGCAGCTATGTGAGTGAGTCTATCTTGGGAATGAATCCACCAGTCTCAGGCCAACATCTTAACTGCAAGCTCATAGAGACCCTTTGCCACCATTATCTTACGCTTTACAAACTGTCTGGTTACTCAGCTGCCTACCTGAAAGACTCTGAGCTCCTAGAACCCTGAACCTTGGACTTGCTCATTTAAGTCTGTCCCCATCACAGCAGGCAGACTAAAGGCTAAAAGAAAGTGTGTTGGATAAACAATGGTTGCCATCTGATAAATAAATGAATAAATGAATGAAGGAGAGAGATGTGCCCAGGGTCCTTTGAGTCAAAAGGCACAGACTTCATCTCTAGGTCTTTTTGAAAAACTAGACCTAGATCTTACAATAGCAACATCCAAGGGAGAGACTATGACTACTTTCACATATACTATGAAAGACTGCCAAACCCTCAAAACAATGGGAAGGAGTCTTGAAGTATTACGGAAAGAAAAGATGTCACTTTGGTAACCGTGGTGGCAAAGCAGGATTAGAACAAGGAGACAACTCCCCTGTGAGTACCTCATTTTGTAGCATACGTTTTCCGACAGTCTTGTGAGAAATTCATTCATTCATTTTGTTGAAGAGAAAAATGAGAATCAGAGAAGGAAGCACCTAGCTTGAAGTCACACAAGAAAGAAGTAGTCCTTAAATTCCCAACCATAGAGTTGTTCCAAGACTCTCTAATGTATTTCTTTTTTAAAAAATATTATTTTTTATGTTTATTTGTTTTTGAGAGAGATAGAGTACGAGCAGGGAGGGGCACAGAGAGAGAGGGAGATATAGAATCTGAAGCCAGCTCCAGGCTCCATGCTGTCAGCACAGAGCCCAATGGGGGGCTCAAACTCACAAGCTGTGAGATCATGACCTGAGCCGAAGTCAGACACTTAACCTACTGCACCACCCAGGCACCCCTCTAATGTATTTCTCAAAAGATTGCTTTAGGGGTGGCTAGGTGGCTCAATTGGTTAAGCATTCGACTTCGGCTCAGGTCATGATCTTGTGGTGCATGACTTCGAGCCCCATGTCAGGCTCTGTGCTGACCGCTCAGAGCCTGGAGCGTGCTTCAGATTCTGTGTCTCCCTCTCTCTCTGCCCCTCTCCCACTCGCACTCTGTCTCTATCTCAAAAATAAATAAACATTAAGAAATTTAAAAAAAAAGATTGCTTTGTATCCCTCTTGGCCTAAGCCTGCACCCACCAAAGAGCCCTAGGCAGAGGAAAGGAAGTGAAAAGAGTAGTTGCTTTCCTGCTGAGAACATTTTCAGCCTGTTTGCAGAGAGATCCCAGCAAACTGCCTGTTTGTTGGGGTGGGGGTGGGGAAGGGGGTTGAGCCGGGATTTATGAAAGGGAAGGGAAGGACTGAAGCAGCTCTGGACTGTGTAATTCCACTCAACGTCATTTAGGCCCCTCCTCCTCTCAGAAGCCAGCTAGGAATGATCCCTCCTAGCCTGAAACTCCTACTCCTTTTTGCCGAACTCATTGTGAAGTTGGCAGATGATGTACTGACTGGGAAAGCAGAGCAGAGAGGAAATGGGGCATTGTCTGAATTTCTCGGATTTACATCCATTTGTGCCCCCATCTCCATACTCCTAATGTACTTGATACAGGCCTCTATCATAGGTCTTATCAACCCAGCCCAGTCTAAATTATATAAACTCTTCTGTGGGATATTTGACAAGGAATGAAGGATTTCTGCAGTTTCTCAGTAATTACTCTGTAAATATTAATAATTGAAATAAAGACAAAAGAAGAGAACACTAAATGTAAGTATTTACAAATACTCTGCCCACTCTCTTTACCCTTGAAGCAGGAGCATAACAGAAGCTGAGAGCAGACCAGACTGCTTTTCAGGAGAAAGAATGGAAGCAGGAAAGGGGGAAGGTGGAGGCAAATTGGTGGAGGTCGGTGGTGGGAAGAGATAGAGGAGATGAAATGAGCTGTCACCCTGAAGAATGGAGCTCTGGAGAGAGAGCTTTGTAATGAGAATTTTCATGAAATAATTGTGCGTTTTGTGATATAATTCCTATCTTGTTTCCAAAGGCATTCAGTAAAGATTTCTACTGCTTTTGTAGAGTCCCGTTTGTGTTTCTCTTAGATGCGCCATTGACCTAATTTTGCCCTAAAAATGACAAGATACATTTCAGTTAAGTTACAATAATTTTACTTCTACTAGTACTGATAGTACTCTTTAATGAGTGCCTTTTGGATGCCAAATCCATACACTTTTGTAATGTCATCAATTGGATTTAAAATGTTTCTAATTGACTGCAAATGTTTTGTACGATTGTTGATTCATAGATACTTGCAGTTATACTCTGTTCCTGGAGTCACAAACTCATTTGTCTACAGGGTTGAGGCTCTAATGAAGAGGGCTATCCTTAACAGGATAAATTTGATATTGACCATGGGGGTCAGGTGATGTAAGGGAGGAACAGACACAGGTCAACTGGTGAGCTGTGCCCCAAGGAGGCAGCTGCTACCGAGTCTAGGCCAATTTTTGCCTTGAGGAATATGGCCTCACTGTTACCGGATCCTGTGTAAGTTTTTCCACAGAAGTCAGAAATGCCTTTTCATATATTCCTAATTTTTAAATTTTGCATTCTCTCTGAAATTTTTAAATTATAAATCCTTAGGATAACTAGCTTGTGGCCTCTCTCTACTAAAATGGGCCAAAGAAGAAAAGATAATTAATGTCATTTGGTCACTTGGCTCTTGAGAAAAAAGGGAAAAACAAAACAAAAAACAAAACAAAATAGAACAAAAACAAACAACCCCCCCCCAAAAAAAAAAAGCAAAAACAAAAAACCAACCAGAGATCAGAACAAGGACAGGGTGTGTTGCAAGGCTTTTGTAGAAACTTGGTTTCTTTATAACCCAGCTTATATCCTTTTAGGTCTATAGTTCTCTAATTCACCTGCTGGCTTTCCCTAAAGGAAATTGGGTACTGGCTGGGGATGACACAGTGAAATCATAAAGAAAAGTGTTCAAATTTAAAAGATAGGCTGTGTTCCAGCTGAGTGAAGCAACCAGATCTGTTCTGGGGTTCCTACATTTCCAGCCACAGAAATTTCTGGGACTGGTTCCTACTGGTGGTCCAGGGGAGAGGGTAATTTGTAAAAATCCTAACTTCATAGCACACTCTTGTTGAGTTCTGTGTTCTAAGGCCAAAGAGGGGGCAAGAGTGGAAAAAGGGAATAGGAGTGGGGGTGGGGAAGAGAGGGAGATTTAGATTCTCAGGCTCAAATAATGTCAGAGCAGGGAGGGACCTTAGATAGCATTCTAACCCAATTTTTATAAATCCTTTATTTCTTAACATTTCAAAATTAGGATATACTTGTGGTAACATGCTATAAATAGAAGGCAGACACTCCTTCCTCTCCTGCCTTCATTTACAGATGGAGAAACAAGCTTGTAGAGGGAAGTGACTACGCACTGTCACCTAGTTAGAGTGCAGGGCAAGTTTTCATGGAGACTGACGTTGGGATTGAACAAGACTGTTTCCCATAGAAGGGGAAGAGGCTGGAATGTTGAGGAGAAGGTTTAGTCAATTATCTCTTTTTTATCTGAGAAAAGACTGGAAGAAAAATAAAAAAGACTATGCTCAGAGTTTTATAAGTTGTTGTCTTGTTGTTGCTGTTGTTTGTTTTGTTTTTATTTAAGCTTTACCTCTCCCCTGGGAGGGAGGTATATAGTTATTCTCATATTAAACATGAGGAAACTGGGGATCAGAGGGTTAATTAACTTGCCCAATATCACACTGCTAGAAAAGTGGAGTAACTAGAAGAATCCAGGTCTCTGTAACCCTCAAGTTTCAATCCCATATATCGCCCGTGTAAATTGAAAATGGGTTCCTCTGCCTCTGGGCATGTGAAGGCCAGCACCGGAGCTCATGGATATGGTGGGTACATTCCGCAGTGCATTGGCTGTGTGTTCTCCTCCAAACACATGGCCCTTAGCCACTATGCAATATGGTTTATCAAAAAAATCAAGACATTTTCATTATGATACATCTTTACTAACTCTGCGAATTCTCCTTGAACTTTTATTCTGACGTGAGAGAATGGCGAATGGAGTACCTGCTGAGAGACTCTCAGATGCCGGTACAAGAAAAGGGAAGAGAGTCATACTACTCAGACACAAGGGCACTATATCTTGGTCAGCAAGGAAGAGAATCCTGGAGATCTGGGTTGTGAGGCTATCTTCCACCCTAATCTAGCTGTTTGACTTGGGTCTTGGTTTTCTCCCATGTAAAGTGGTACAAAGAAGGGATTGGACCAAATGAATTCTGAGGTTCCTTCCAACTCTGAGGTCTATGGTTCCAAGAATAGATATAGATGCCCAGTGGGGGAAATGTTTTAAATCAGCCAAAAACTTAACAAGCAAAAGAGAGGAGACTCATATGAAGAGTAGAAGACGGGCAGACTACAGAAATCATTTAACCTAGTATCTGAAAAATGGTATCTAGTCTCCACTGCAGTAAGCTCTTGCCATCTTGAGATAGGCCATATCATTGCTGGCCAGTTCTCATGGTTAGAATTTCTTATAGTCAGTCAAGTCTTGTTTTCTGAGACCTAACTATGCCATGGGAACCATAGAGCCCATTTTAAATGTACTTCCCCCAAATAGTCTTCAGATATTGGAAAAGAGTGAATGTATCTCCCCAGAGTTATCTCTTCTCCAGGGTGAATGTCCCCTGAACCACCATTCATCCCTCAAAAGACATGGTTTCAAGTCCCATGACCCAGGCTCATTCATTCAACAAACATTTGCGAGGCATATACGTGCTACGTTCTGTGGAAAGAACAAGGTGAAGAAGATACAGTCCCAGCACTCAAGGGGTTTAGTCTCTGGTGGGAATGAAAAAGAAGTCCCTAAACCATTGTACCAACCCTAGTAGAAGGTGTGTAAGTGTAGTGGGGGTCTAAGAAGGAGACAGTCAAATCTACCCAACAGGTCAGAAAGTCTTTGTGGAGGAGGAGAGACTTCTTCCTCTGTCGGTCCATACATAAATCACTTTATCTTCCTCTTCGTCCAAGGACTTTACCTCCTTCTGCCTTCTTTTCTTGGCATTTCTCTAACACATCCTGTTAAAGTGTTATGTTTCAGGAAATTTTTTAAAAATATATTCATCTGCCACCTTAGAAATGTTTTCATAAGAAGAGAATCTAGCAGCTTGTGACAAGAATGACTATTTCGGCACATAAAGTCTGAGATACTTTTACCAGCTCCCATTCTTATAGTCTCTCCAACCTAGCTTCCTCTCTTTTGTTATTCTTCTCTTTTTCTTTCTCTTTCCTTTAGGATTTCTCTCACTCTCCCTTTTGAGGCATTTTTACATTTTCGTAGTTAATCCTCACCACACAGCTTTTTTGTAAACTCAGATGGGTTAAAGGACATGACAGAGGGCACAAGCTGGGAAGTAGCAGAAGCAGGATTTGAACTGAGCTTGTCTGATAAATATTCACATTCAATTATAGGAAAAGAGGTCACAGGGCTTCTATCTGACCCTTTGCTAATACAAGAGTGCATATTTGAAAATATAATAATTTCTACAATAGGCCAAAATCCAGGCCTAATTCTGCCACCTAGTTGCCTTCTATCCTTCTTGAATAAAATATAAAATATCTGCTCCTAACTGCTTTTAACCTGTTTCTGCTAAATGTACATATTTTCCAACTATTCAGTCATCATTTTCACATAAAAAAGTTGTCTTCTCAAAAAAAAATGTTGTCTTCTCATAATGTCCTGAGTAGGTAAATTTGTCAAAGTCCTTTATCTTATCCTAGAGGATGCAGCATGATATACTAAACAATGTTTCCTAAAAGTCGGTAATCTGTAAACCCCTTTCATTATTTTTACTACATTCTTGATCTACTTACACTGCTTTTAAAAACCATTCTAATTTTGGGGCACCTGGGTGGCTCAGTGGGTTGAGCATCTGAGTCTTGATTTCAGCTCAGGTCACGATCTCACAGTCTATGAGATTGAGCCCTGCATAGGGCTGCATGCTGACATCGAGGAACACGCTTGGGATTCTCTCTCTGTCTCTGTCTCTGTCTCTGTCTGTCTGTCTGTCTCTCTCTTTCTCTCCCTCAGAATAAATAAATGAACTTTAAAAAAAACCTATTTTAATGTCAATTTATTTACTTTTTTAACTTAAATGTTAAGGGAAACTTTAAATCATTGAAGGACATTAAAGGACATATAATGTCCCTATCCATAATGCCAAATTTTGATGTGCTCTTTATGTGTTTTAAACATTAAAATAAATGTATAATTATTAGTATCTATAAACATTTGTTCTGCACTACTTAAAATAATCTCAAAAGCACATCGGTGAAACCAAGGTTGCTGCATGCAAAACTCTAAGGGTGCTATTTACATAATGGTCATGTCAGAGCTGTTCAAAGCTGTGGTTATACACATTAGCCCTGAGTAAACCTTGGGAACTTTAAGGAATAATGGAAAATAGAAAGAATACTTAGTGGGGGGAGCCTGGAAACCTATATTTGAGCCCTGGCACTGCCACTGACTTGTGGTGTGATTGAAGGTAGATCCTTTCATCTCTCTGGACCCCAGCTTCCAGATCTGAAAATTGAGGGGGAATAGCTAAAAAGCCTCCTTCCAGTTGTTATAATCTTTCTTTCGAGCAGCTTTAGTCATTTTGGATATCATTCTGAGGCTTTCCCTAGCTTTTAATCCCAGAGGAAAGCCTTGCTGTTATTGTAATTCAGCCAGATACAATGGGTACTTACAGACTGAGGAAAAAAATTTTCTTTGCTCCTGTACTCAGGAGATAAGATCAGGCAAGTCTTCCAAGACAGGGTTCACATTGGGCAAGAGGGCAGCTCTGGGGAAAATTGTGGATTTGATGTTATTGTATAAAATCAGATGTTATCACTAAGGTTGTAGATATTGGTATCTGTGAACTTTTTCCCCCTCTTGACTAGAGAGTAAACTCTTTGAAAGTAGGGTGAAATCCTCATAGTGCATTAATGCAGTGGGATCTCAGTAAATGTTTGAAAATGGGAACAGAAAAGGAAGGAGAGAAAGGAGAAGGGAGAGAATGGAAGAAAGGAAGGGAAGAGAAAAAGATGGAACTGGAGGGCTTGCCCTTTTACTCTTTAGAATAAGCTAAATCATTTGGGCTCATCACAGGAGAGACACCTAGATGTGAAGGAGGATTATTTCATGATTTTTGCTCTTTGTCTTAATTGCAAGAATGCATTATTTCACACAGTATAAATGCCACATAGGATGTTTTTCTAATCCTTTCACCACAGTTAAGACTATTTTGAGATTTCCCTTATGTATCTTTGATCTATTATTCATAAATGCATCCTATTTAAGTGATTTAAATACAATGCTAATTATTGTATACTTTATTAATTCATTTTTTATTCCAAAAATATTTTCAAGCCCCTACTATGTGTCAGAACCCATGCTAAACATTGTTGAAAATATAATGATGAATAAGATATGGCTCATGACCTCAAAGTTTTTATAGGCTATTTTGGGAGACAGACAGGTAAATTAGAAAAGACCCTTGACATTTATGAATTACTATTCATTGTTTCAGCTATCCAATTCACGAACAACCTCAAAGATCCATGACATGAATCTAATTGTAAATGAGAATAATTATACTGATATTGTGGGCTGTTGAGAGGATTAACTGAGATAATGCATTTTTAAACACCCAGAATGAATTTGCATCAAGAGCGCTATAACAATCTTGTACAGGAGGAACTCACTTGGCTAGTCAAGCCAAACAGAGGGTGAGCAAATGGAATGGGTTGTAAAGAGGAGGGAGATGAAGGTAGACTATCCCATTCTCCAAATTTGAGGAAGGGAAAAACATTTCTTGCCATCAATTTAAAAAAATACACAAAATCAGCAGCACAAATTGTAAAACATAAGTGACAATCCAAGTCTTGCGTAGCAGTATTTATAAAAATTACAAACTATTTATCAAGATTAAAAAAAGAAAAAATGATTGAAAAGAAAAAGCATGAGCATGCTGGTATAAATCTAGTGAAGATCACTCCTCCTGCCATCTCCACCTAGATGGCAATCTGTTTCCCTTTTGCACAAATATAGTTGTTCATATCAAACTTTCACAGTTTGCATCACTTAGAACAAATTTATGATGCATCTTTAGTTGTCAATCTTTGTTAACTCTGATAACATTATTTGAAATTGTCAAAAGTGTTTTCATTTTTCCTCCCTGACCCCCTCTCAGTGGCTGTGTTCAGAGAAGCCTCTGTTCTCTGTCTGTTTGCCTCTTTGTTTCAGCTCTTATTGTTTATGCCTGCCATTGCCTCTTCTTTACCTCACCAGAATTATCTGGCCAGAATTAGTGTTTCAGAGACCAGAGAAACTGCCCTAGTGCGTTTTGAAAGTTCAGGACCTTGGACAGCAACATAGGTGCCCTCCCCATTTCAACATTCTCCTCATGCTATGCCTGTGTAACCAATTATGAACAGTAATCATAAATGTATGAATCAGGGACCTGCCATAGACTCAATTTAATTAGTGTTATCCTAGCAGAATAAACAAAATGTTGTAAGAGAACCAAGGAGGGAGAGATTGAATCTTCCTAAAGAATCTGGGAAATTTTCCTACAGAAGGTGAAAGAATACTGGGTCCTAGGAGAATAATAGTCATAGTATCCAGCTGTTTGAGTTAAAAGACTTCTCAATTGTCATTGTATACAATTTTAGTTTGAAAAAAGTTTTGCATAGTGAATCAGGATTAATATGGACTGTGAATTATAGAAAACCTAAATAACTTAAAAATAAGGTAGAAGTTTGTTTCCCTCATATAAAAGACATCCATAAACAGTCAATATAGAGCTGATATGGCGACTTCACAGTCATTAGAGATCCAAGATCCTTATGTCTTTCTCTTCTACTTTCCTTAGTGGATTCAAATGTGGAGGGTAACTCATGATGGCAGCTAAAACTTGAGTCATCACATCTGTATTCCAAGCAGAAATAAAACGGAGAGTTATAATGGTACCTCTGTTATCTAAGTCAGCCCTTTTGAAGAACATGCTCCGGAAGTTCCACCCTACAACTTCCGTTCACATTTTACTGGTCATTCCTTGTTGCAAGAGAAGTTAGGGAATGTGATATTTTAGCTGGACACCTTACAGTCCATAAAAAAAATTGAGAATTTTGTTAGTAGGAAAGGAGAATAAATATTAGACAATCTGTAGTCACTGCCACACTTAACAAGCTCTTCAAGGGACTTTGTGGGTCATGTTCTCCTTTGTACCCCAGAACTTAGCCCAGCAAATCAATAAACTGCATTTTAGAAAAATTGCAAAATTTCCAATTCCCCATGAAAGGTTTTTCTCATTACACTTTCTTTTCCAGAATTTTCACTCACTGGTCCTGTTTCCCCTCTAAAGTCATCTTGTGTAAGTCTGCCTTTGTCTTACTGGACAAACCTTCAGCTATGTAGGGACACTTCCCGTGTTTTGTCTCTTTCTCCCAGGTATTTGCTTCTCTAGGACAATGACCTCCATCTTTTCAGCCGTTTCTTATAAGACATGACTCCTGGACTCTCCCTTGCAATTTGGCCCTCATGGCAGAAATTTTGTCCCAGCCTGGAGCCAGGAATTAATTAATTCATTTCAACCATGGGCAGGACCTAATTTCAGGTGCTGTCTGGGCTTCATACTGACTAAAATAAGGCCTTAAAAATGATTTTATTCAATTCCCTTACAATTAAACTTCTTACAAAATAGATGAGGGAAAAGAGAGACACATGAAAAGTAAAACATCATCCCGAAAATTGTCACTTGAAATTCACAAAATATTTCTTCCATGTGTTTTATATTAGTAGCCCCTGGCATAGTGAGGCTGCCTTTTGGTTGCAGCCCCAGGTTCTGTTCCCTGCTTTCCTTGGGAGTTGAACATCCAAGTCCCATTCCTCTATTTCTCTTCTCCCCAAAGCCTTGAGTCGTTTTGGTTAAAACAGTGTTCACATATTGTACATTGGAGCTTGTGCTCTCTACCCTGCAGAGTGAGAGGGAACTTTCCTAGAAGATGTATCCTCTAGCCCAAGGCCTCAAATTTGCCTAACTTCCCATTAAGCACCCCAGGCACCCTTGATCTGGTCTATTTTACCATTTCTGGGTTCCCTGATTAACTCTGCCTTTACGTGTTTTATGAATATATTCACCCACCCACGTAGCCAACACATAGATCAAGATACAGAATTTTAAAAAATTGTATTTGAGTACAGTTAAAATATGTTACATTAGTTTCAGGTGTATAAATAGTGATTTAATATCTCTATATGTTATGCTATGCTCACCACAAGTGTAGTTATCATCTATCATCATACAGTGCTATTATAATATCATTGACTGCATTTCCTATGCTGTACCCTTTATTCTCATGACTTATTCGTTCATAACTGAAAGTCTGTATCTTCCACTCCCTTTCACCTATTTTACCCACTCCCTCCCCTCCCCCCCAACCCCTGGAAACCATCAGTTTGTTCTGACTCTACTTTTTGTTTGTTTATTCATTGATTTTGTTTTTTATATTCCACATATGAGTGAAATCATATGGTATTTGTATTTCTTAATCTGACTTATTTTACTTGCAAAATACCCTTTAGGTCCATCCAAGTTCTCACAATTGGCAAAATTTCATTTTTTATGGTTAAATAATATTCCATTATCTATATGTACCACATCTTCTTTATCCATTCATTTATCAATGGACGCTTAGTTTGTTTTCATATCTTTTTTTATTAAAAAAGTTATTTAGAGAAAGAAAGAGACAGAGACAGATCAAGGGAGGGGCAGAGAGAGAGGGAGAGAGAGAATCCCAAGCAGGCTCCATGCTATCAGCACAGAGCCAGATGCAGGGCTTGATCCCACAATGAGATCATGACCTAAACAGAAATCAACATTGGGGGGTAGGACCTGGGTGGCTCAGTTGGTTAAGCGTCCAACTCTTAACTGTACTCACAGTTTGTGAGTTTGAGGCCCACATTGGGTTCTGCACTGACAGTACAGAGCCTGGTTAAGATTCTCTCTTTTCCTCTCTCTCTTTGCCCCTCCCCTGCTTTCTCCCCCTTCAAAATAAATAAGTGAACATTAAAAAAAAAAAAAAAGAAATCAAAAGGCGACAGCTTAAACTGGCTGAGCCACCCAGAGCTCAGCTTCTGCTTCTATATCTTGGCTATTGTGAATAATACTGCAATAAGCATAGGGGTGCATATATCGTTTCAAATTACTGTTTTGTTTTCTTTGGGTAAATATCCAGCAGTGGAATTATTGGATCATATGATATATATACATATATATATATATTTATTTATTTATATATTTAATTTTATATGTATATATTTAATTTTTAATGTTTATTTATTTTTGAGAGAAAGAGACAGAGCATGAACAGGAGAGGGGCAGAGAGAGGGAGACACAGAGTTGGAAGCAGCCTCCAGGCTCTGAGTGTCAGCACAGAGCCCGATGCGGAGCTCAAACCCACAAGCAGTGAGATCATGACCTGAGCTGAAATCAGACGCTTAACAGACTGAGCCACCCAGGTGCCCCTGTATTTATTTTTTTAATTTTTAAAAATTTTTAATGTTTATTTATTTTTGAGAGAGAGAGAGAGAAACAGAGTGTGAGCAGGAGTGGGGTGCAGAGAGAGAGGGAGACGCAGAATTCGAAGTAGGCTCCAGGCTCTGAGCTGTCTGCATAGAGCCTGATGTGGGGCTCAAACTCACAAACCAGGAGATCATGACCTTAGCAGAAGTCAGATGCTTAACCAGCTGAGCCACCCAGGGGCCCCCATATTTTTAATTGTTTGAGGAACCTCCATACTGTGTTTCACAGTGTCTGTACCAATTTACATTCCCACCAACAGTGCATGAGGATTTCAAGATAAAGAATATTTATAGCCACCTAGAAGACTCCTATGTGCCTCCTTTCAGTGAATACTCACCCTTCAATGACAGCCACTATTCTAGTGAGTTTGCCTGTTTTTGAACTTCAGGGAAGTAGAATTATCCAGTATGTACTCTTTTGAATCTAACTTCTTTCCTTCATCATTAAGTTGGAGAGATTCACTCATTTTGTGAGTAGCACTATTTTGTTCTTTTCTGTTGCTGGGCTCATTGTGGCAAATGTTTTCAACATGATTTTAATTTGAGTCCAATCTATAGACAAAGTGGAGGACCATGGCTGTAGAAGTCAGAAAAAAAAAAAAAACAACGGGATTGAATCCTATCTTCAAAATTATTTGACCTGGATTCACCCCTGAAATGTCCACTCTCATGGTCATTGGGCTCAATTAGACATTGAGTTTCACTTAATTACCATAGGCCTTACTTGGCATCAAATTAACTCACAAAGGCCCAAGATAAGAAAGAGCACATCAGTATAACAGCATCTGGTACTTCCCTTCAGTAGTTCTTGTAGTAATCCAATGATTAGTTTTCTTTTGCCCCGCCCCCCCTAAGGTGACAGCTCAAGTACAAGGAGTTAAGATCACATCAGTGAATATAGTGACAACCTTAGTTTCGAAATGACCCATCTTGGGGCACCTGGGTGGCTCGGTTTGTTTAGTGTCCGACTTTGGCTCAGGTCATGATCTCGTGGTTTGTGGGTTTGAGTCCCACATCAGGTTCTGTGCTGACAGCTGAGAGTCTGAAGCCTGTTTCGGATTCTGTGTCTCGCTCACTCTTTGCCCCTCTCCCACTTGGGGCCTGTCTCTCTGTGTCTCAAAAATAAACAAACACTAAAAAAGAGAAATGACCTATCTTAAATAAGAATCAATATTTTGCGTCCTATGGACGCAGCTTTCAGGTTCCCTGTGGGAGATTAGCTGACTGCACTTAGGAAGATCCAAAGCCATGGCTTCCTACTACTTTAAATATCCTGACCCACATGCACTTTACCAATCAGGAGCTTTGTTTACCATAAACAATGCTGCCTGATATCACAGTCCTCACTGCACCCTTATCGTATTTCCAGGGAGACAGAACTATAAATTTAACCCAAATTTGTCCTGAGAGGAGGAGAAAGGGAAAACGCTATACTCATATTCCCTTCAGCTGACACGCTAACCAAGGAGATTAGGTCTGAAAATGTCCTTGCTCTTTGAGTCAAAAACAGTATTTGGCATATGAAAATGCTTGGTAAATGTTTGCCAATGAGTAAATTATGATAAATAACAACATTAAAGAGTTGTTTAACTCTTAAATCAACATTTAACTAAAACAAAACAAAACCAAATGACTATTATGTTACCTTGGATGAATCTTAATTTCTCTTAATTCCTGCTATCTCTTGAAACGGAAATAATAACTGTTCCCATTTTATTGGGATTATTGTAAGAATTAAATGAGGTAATATATGTAAAAGATGTTACAAACAGCTAGACCTCATTATTATAGATGGAGAGAGGAGGCCTATAGAGAGGGAAAGGATTTGTTTAGCGGGTCACATATGGTGGCAGAAGTCTAGGTCTCCTGACTCCCAACCCAGTGCCTGTCCACAATACCATGTGGCCCCTTTTCACAACTTGTCTTACCCAGTTATTGTTTAGGAAATCAAACATCTCAAACCAATCAGGACTTTTGTCCATGAGAGATAACTTTTGTGAAGGGTCCACTTTGCACTGTGGACTGCTCACCCATCCTTCATAGGACACAGTCCACTCAGATGCCTTCTCCTGGTGTTAAGGGTGAAATTAAGATTTTTCTCCGGGCCATAAGAAAAAGTGAAACTTATGTTTAAGCTTGCTGCTGACTAGCAGATGAAGGGCATACAGAACCTCCAAGCATTCATTCTTGAAGACTCTGGTTCCTTTTTCTTTTTCAACAGCCACGGCAAGAAGGGGATATGAAAAGCAATATGATCAGAAGGTAATGAAAGAACAAATCTCACTGGGAGTTAAATACCATTGTTAAAAAAAAAAAAAAAAAGCACCATGGGCAGAAGCCCAAAAATCAGAGGCTTCCCCAAGTGTTCTTTGAATCCATTTTTTTTTAAGCTGTTAAAAACACCCTTAAAATAAACCTGCCATCTTGTGAGGACAGGAAGAAGGTTACCCGTCTTTCCATCTCCATCTGCAGGGCTAGCTCAGCTTTAGGTTTCCTTGAGCCACACTCCCCCGCCTCCAGCCTGTTCTTTACAACATGTCAGGGTGGGGTTGATTATAGTTTCTTTCCCTAACTTAGCGAGATTTAGTCACAATTAAAATTTGAAGTGAACCGAGGAAAGACTATATAGTAGTTCGCTTCACAATGCATTTTAGTTTTGCAATTTCATATTCTCTAATAATTTCTTTTTTTGTTAATGTTTATTTATTTTTAAGAGACAGAGTGTGAGCGGGGGAGGGGCAGAGAGTGAGGAAGACACAGAATTTGAAACAGGCTCCCGGCTCTGAGCTGTCAGCATAGAGCCCAACGTGGGATTCGAACTTGGGAACAGGGAGATCATGACCTGAGCCAAAGTCGGATGTTTAACCAACTGAGCCGTCCAAGTACCCCTAATATTCTCTAATAATTTCTAACATTGTGCTCAGCCATTTGTATTTATCAGTATGAGTTTGGATCAGGTCAGTTTGTGAGTTGGGTCAGGGCTCAGGCTATATCTAAGATTAGAGCTCAATCTGCTACTGGGGTCATGGCTCATACCTTGGTAGGGATCAGGGTTCGCCCTGTTGCTGTGATTAGGGGTCCATCTACGGTGGACTACGATTAGGGTAGAGACCTGTCTGTGATTAGCATTAGGGCTCCATCTGTGCAGGAATCAGGTCTCAGCCTGTGGCAGAGATCAGATTTGTTTGTGGTGAGCACTAGGATTCAATCAGGAGTTGGGGTCATAATAGGACAGGGTTCTATTCCAGGAAAGAAGTGCAGGAAGTATTGGTCAGAAGTACAAAGAGTCCATTGAGGACCTGTCAGACCAGAGGACTGAGCAGATGGGGGAACCAGAGAACCAAGTGGAGGGTCAAAATAGAGTTGGTGACTGCCATCACCATGGCTTACATTAAAAGGACTAACAATACCAAGTGTGGGTGAGGATGTGGAGCACCTGGAGCTTTCTTACGTTGCTGGTAGGAGTATAAATTAAAAACCTATATTGGACAGCTCTGGCGGTATATATAAAAGTAGGTAGACATGTGTATACTATATGGGCTCAGCACTTCCACTCCTGGAATTGACAGACAACTGTTACACACAACATGGAGAAATCTCATGGAATAGCATTAAGCAAAAGAGGCCAGACACCAACGGAGAGATATTTTGTAATTCCATTTATAAGAATTTCAAAAACAGACAAAGTTAATCTATGATGATAGGAACTAGATAAGGGTTACATTTGGGGGAGGTATTAATTGGAGGGGGCACAAAGGAGCTTTCCAAAAGTCTATGTTTTGAATTGGATGGTGAATATATATAAAAATTCATTAAACATTTAATATTTGTATATTTTACTACATATAAGTTCTGTCTCAATGAGAAAAAAGGGAGTAAGTGAAACTGTTTGGAAGTGCGGTTGGCTAGGGCCTTGGCTGGCTCAGTTGGTAGAACATGTGACTCTTGATTTCAGGGTGGTGAGTTTGAGCCCCACATTGGGCGTTGAAATCACTTAAAAGAAAAAAAAAATTAAGTGTGGTTGAGGGGAACTTGGGTGGCTCAGTTGGTTGAGTGTTGAACTTTTGATTTTGGCTTGGGTCATGATCCCAGGGTTGTGGGGTCGAGCCCCTCATTGGGCTCCATGCTGGATGTGGAAGCTGTTTGGATTCTTTCTCTCTCTCCCTGCCCCTCTCCTTGGCTCACATGCATACTCTCTCTCTCTTAAAAAAAAAAAAAAGTGTGGCTGAAAAAATTAGCTAAAGACTGGTTGGGGAGTTAATTCCATAATGGCTTGTTGAGCCTGGGGTGTGGGCCTAGAGGGTGTTGGGGGTAGAGGGATGCAGCCTTTGAAGCAAACAGACTGGGAATAATATAGTGTTAAAAAGCCACACACTTGGAGGCAGAAGTCCTGAACGTGGATCTCAGTGCTGTGCTTAGTATCTAATACAGTGAGAGGCACTGGTGTGTTGTGATCAGGCATGAATGAGCTACCCCACAAGTTATTCCTTGGTAATTATGTCACTGAAGCTTTTAATATTTTCCTCTTAATCCATTTCAATTCACAATACACGCATTTGGTTAAAAACAAATTAAATCTTACAGAGCAGTATACAGTGAAAAGTCCATTTTACTCCCAGCTAGGACTCCAAACACCAGTTCCTCAGTCTCCCTCTTGAGAGACAACCACTATCATTGGCTTCTTAAATATCATTCCAGAGATAGTCTATGCATATTCATGCATTATGCCCTTGAAGGAAATCACAAGATATGCCTGTAACAATGTTGCTTATATATTGAATGCTTTATTTTATTTTCAGAATGGAATTAAGTTTTCATTATAAAAATAATACATGTTTATTTAAAATTATATAAAGTAAAAGTGAAAACTCCCCCCC
Source organism: Cryptoprocta ferox (assembly GCA_028646485.1). NCBI lineage: Eukaryota > Metazoa > Chordata > Mammalia > Carnivora > Eupleridae > Cryptoprocta > Cryptoprocta ferox. The sequence continues at coordinate 34,243,798 of CM053568.1, forward strand.
ACCACTGTACCACCTCTTACTCCCCAATTCCAGAGTTAACCACTGTCAACAGTTTCTTATGTGGCCCTTCCTGACAACTGCGTGCGTGTGTAAACATACATAGAATATTGCTACAAGTAGTAAATTTGCAATCTGATTTTTTTCATCAACAATATATCAGGGATACCTGGGTGGCTCACTTGGTTAAGCATTCGAGTCCTCTTTTTTAAGTTTATTTATTTATTTTGAGAGCGAGAGAGGCAGAGAGAGAGAGGAAGAGACAGAATTCCAAGAAGACTCCGTGCTGTCAGCACAGAGCCTGACATGGGGTTTGAACACTTGAACTGTGAGATCATGATCTGAGCTGAAATCAAGAGTCAGATGCTTAACTGACTGAGCTACCTAGGTGCCCTGCCACACAAGCATCCAACTCTTGACCTCAACTGAGGTTATGATCTCAGGGTCCTGAGTTAAAGCCCCACGCTGGCATGAAGTCTACTTAAAACAAAACAAAACAATACATCAGAGATATCTTCCCATATCAATTACATATAGCTCAAATTACCTTTCTTTTATTTTTTTAATTTTTAAATGTTTATTCATTTTTGAGAGAGAGAGAAAGAGAGCAGGGAAGGAGCAGAGAGAGAGGGAGACACAGAATCCAAAGCAGGCTCCAGGCTCTGAGCTGTCAACCCAGAGCCCCACGTGGGGCTCAAACTCACAAACTGCAAGATCACGACCTGGGCCAAAGTCAGATGTTTAACGGACTGAGCCACTCGGGCACCCCTACTTCTCTTTTTTATGTTTATTTATTTATTTTTGAGAGAGAGATAGAAACAGACAAAGAGAGAGAGAGACAGACAGAGAGAGAGAGAGAGAAAATCCCAAGCAGGCTCCGAGCTGTCAAAACAGAGCCTGACATGGGGTTCAAACCCACAAGCTGTAAGATCATGACCTGAGCCAAAAGCAAGATTGGACACTTAATCAACTGAGCTACCCAGGTGCCTCTCAACTTACCCTTCTTAATGGCTACATGACATCACATGTTTTCCACTGGGAGAGAAAGCAGTAATAATCGGGCAGGAATCACACATGGATATGTGTCCATTTGAAAGAATCATTTGTCATGTGTCCCAGAAGAAAAGCATGTTGCAAGCAGATAACCTAACCCATCTGGGTCTCAGTTTCTCATCTGCAAAATGGAGATGATAATGAAAGCCCTGGCTACCTCACAAGATTGTTGAGAAGATTACAGAGAGAGGAAAATGGATGACAAAGTACTTTGAGAACTGAAAAGTGCTGTGCAAATGTAAGAGACTGTTATTCCTGGAGGGGAGAAATGAAGCATGGCAGTAGTTCCAGGGTCTAAAGTCTAACAACCAGCACGAATAATAATTGCTTTTCCTGCTCATCTTCACCAAATGAATTGATCATCTTTGTGTAATAATTGTGAACATTCGTTGAGTTCTTACTTTGCTAGCCATTCTTCCAAGATATATATATATATAGTAAATATATATGAGAATATCTAATATATGTAAATAATCTTGACTTAATCCCTTCAACAATTCTGTGAAACAGGTACCCTTATTATTCTTGTCTGACTGATGCAGCAACTGAGTCCGACATACTTAGCAGTGGTAGTCTTACTTCTAAACTGTACCAAGCTCTGTGCTATTCATTTTGGAGGCTTTTGCCGTGCTTCAGCTATGTGGTTGGCCAGTGACTCTCATTGGAGAAAGAAGTGGCTCATTCGCCGGTACTAAAAGATAATGGGCACCTGGGTGGCTCAGTCGGTTGAGGGTCCAACTGTGGCTCAGATCATGATCTCGCGGTTTGTGGGTTCGAGCCCCGTGTCGGGCTCTGTGTTGACAGCCTGGAGCCTGCTTTGGACTTTGTGTATCTCTCTCTCTTTATGCCCCTATCCTACTTCTGCGTGCTCTCTCTCTCTCTCTCTCTCTCTGTCTCTCTCACACAAACAAATATTTATTTATTTAAAAATTATTAAAATTTTTAAAATAAATTTTGAAATAAAAAAAATTGTTTTGTAGTTTATTTTTGAGACAGAGAGAGACAGAGACCAAGCAGGGAAGGGACAGAGAGAGAGGGAGACACAGAATCTGAAACAGGCTCCAGGCTCTGAGCTGTTAGCACAGAACCTGATGTAAGGCTCGAACCCACAAACTGTAAGATCATGACCTGAGCCGAAGTCAGATGCTTAAACGACTGAGCCATCCAGGGGCCTCCAAAATTTTTAAAAAATTAAAAAAATTTTTTTTAATTAAAAAAAAAAATGATAGAAAGCACCCAATGACAAAAACCCTGAAACTCATAGGTAGTCACACAGGTAGTCACGCTGCTGCCTGCTCTGAGACCCTTCATGACTCCCTTCTGCTAAATCAAAACCAAGCTCCTCAGCCTGGAGTTCTAGGCGTTCCTCCATCTAGTCAAATAACCTTTCCAAGCTTTTGTTGAAGGGGTGCCTGGGTGGCTCAGTTGGTTAAGCACTGGACTTTTGATCTCAGCTCAGGTCTTGATCTCAGGGTCATGAGTCCAAGCCCCACATTGGGCCCTGCACTGGGCATAGAGCCTACTTAAAAAAAAAAAAAAAAGATATGTTGAAGCCCTAACCCCTAGTACCTCAGATTGTGGACTTGTTTGGAAATAGAGTTGTTGCAGATGTAATTAGTTATGATGAAGTCATACTGGAATTGGATATACCTCTAATCCAATATGAGTGGTGTCCTTATAAGAAGATGGCTATGATGTAAAGACACAGAGAGAATGCCAAGTTGATAAATGAGTGTGGGGCTAGCTGAGGGCAAAGTACAGGCTAACAGCACCTGCCCCCCCCCACGCAGGTGGGATATGTGTCATATTCCTTGGACACTCTTCACTGCCCAAGAGCAGGGGAAAGGAAGGGCGCCTGGGTGGCTCAGTCTGTTAAGCCTCTGACTGCGGCTCAGGTCATGATCTCACGTTCGTGGGTTTGAGCCCCGTGTCGGGCTCTGGGCTGACAGCTCGGAGCTCGGAGCTCGGAGCCTGCTTCCAATTCTGTCTCTCTCTCTCTCTCTGCCCCTCCCCCTCTTATACTCTGTCTTTGTCTGTATCAAAATAAATAAAACATTAAAAACAAAAGAACAGGGAAAAGGAAAGAAAGCAAATGGTTGACTGATAGAGACACAGTCATGCAGGACAGGAGTCTCCTCCAGTTTACGGACAAATCAGTAAACTGCAAGAAAAAGGCAATCTTATCCATAGCTTAATATCCAGAAACCTATAGACTCCATTTCCTGAACCCCTAATCTCACCCTCATCAAGATGTAAGGGGGCTTAAGTGCTTAAGCACTTGATGTGGGAAACAAAGGCAAATGAAAAATTAAATTCTCTTGGGGCACCTGGGTGGCTCAATCAGATGAGCGGCTGACTTTGGCTCAGGTCATGATCTCGCGGTTCATGAGTTTGAGCCTTGTGTCCAGCTCTGTGCTGACAGCTCAGAGCCAGGAGCCTGCTTCAGACTCTGTGTCTCCCTCTCTCTCTGTATTTCCCTTGCGTGCTTTCTCTCTCTCTCTCTCTTTCTCTCTCTCTGTCTCTCTCAAAAATAAACATTAAAAAATTAAAAAAAATTAAATTCCCTTACTGCCTACAGCCCCTTGACAAGTCCTTGAACCAGGCAGAGTGACCTCTCCTCTAGGAGCTCAGCTTGATGATGACACTTTGCTAGGGGCAAAAGGGAATCTTGGCTTAATATTATCCTGACCCCCCAGGATCCTGTGAGTCTCCTTAGACACATAAAAATTCCTTTGCAAACCTCCTTTATCTTTAACCCCCAAATAGATGTTAGCAATTATACTCCAAGCATATGGCCCCTGATACACATCTGAAGGGTTTCATGACTGATGTTTTACTAAACAATAATAAATGACATTTTTCCTAACAACAGCTAGCCCTTCAAGGTCCTGGACTTGGCTTCTAAAATTCTTTAGCGATTTATGCTTTCCCTAACCCCCTCCCAAACTGAAGGTATATAATCAGTCACTTATATACCACTGTGCATATAAGTGGTATATATGCACTTATATGCATATATAAGTGCAGCTTTTTCTGCCCACGGGTCCTGTCCCCATGCTTTAATAAAATCACCTTTTTGGCACCAAAGACATCTTCAAGAATTTTTTCTTGGCTATTGGTTCTAAACCCCACCATCACCCCCAAATCTCATCAAAGTGACCACAAAGGCAGAGATTGGAGTCAGGTAGCTACAAGCCAAGGAAGGCCAAAGATTGCCAGTAAACCACCAGGAGTTAGGAAGAGGCAAGGAACCATTCCTCTACAAATTTCAGAGGGAGTGTGGCTCTGCTGACAACTTGATTTGGGACTTGTAGCCTCCAAGGCTCTGAAGACAATACATTTCTGCATAAAATAAAATAAAATAATGCCACCCAATTTGTAAAAGTTTGTTTAACACACACCTAGGAAACTAATACAGAGCCTCAGCCATTTAACCACCACACTGCAGATCTGAGCCCAAGATGAATCAGGCCTTTTTTCTCCCGTCCCATTCCTGTTCTCATAGCTGGCCATAGCCTCCGTGGCGGTCTGCTTGTACAACCCTCAGACAATTACACCCATGACATTCCTGTTCTCCCCCTTCCCTTCTGGCAGGCAGCACACCAGTGGTCTGTTTACTTCCCGACATGCCCTGCGTTGGGCCAGGCAGGTCCCCTGCCCCCTGCCTCTTCCTGGCTCAGGGCCAGGCCAGCCCCTCTGGGGAGACAGTAGATTGAAGCCCCCTTCTGGGTTGCCTAGGCGACAGTGCTGTCTGAGTGCCCTGGAGCCTGCAGCTGTGGCTGCAAGGAAGGGAGGGACCAAGGGAAGGGTTGGGGGTGGGGGGGATAGGGGAAAGACCCAAGGATAGTCCTTAAAAATGGCTCTAGCACAAACCCAGAAGGTGAAATTAAAACCGCAGCCTTGCCATAACCAGCATTATAAAGCAACACGCAAGACTTGAGATCGAGAGGAAAGACTTTACTCAGGCAATTCTATAATGGAGCTCAGCTCTGTGAATCTTTGAGTCCAAACCCCCTTCAAATCTATGCTTTGAGGCCTTTTGACAGCATGGAAGATCAAACGATAACAAAATTCAGGCAAATGGGGACTGGGATGTTGTACACCAAGGGCGAATCTTCTACAAACTGCCTTAAGGTGCACAGTAAATGAAGAGAAAGATGCTTGTGATTTTAGGTCACAATAAGCAATGCCTGCTGTGTGCCAGGAAACACGCAGGGTAGTGTGTATGTGGAGTGGGAGGACAGAGAGGAACAGGATGTTATACTTGCCCTTCAGCAGCACATAGTTCTTCCTTCAAACATTCCTGTAGGTATGGACTTCTATACTGGCATGCTCGAACACTTGAAGGCAATTTTTCTCAGTCCATGGGGTTATATAAGACTTCAGGGAAGCATGAGACTAAGTCCTAATCCATCAAGTCATCACATTGCCCTGGCGACAGATTAGTACACAGATTGGCACCTACCCAATCTCAGCCAATGTCAGGTATTGAGTCTTCCGCTAGAACTGCTGAGAGGAATACATGTTGTCTCTTCTGTGCTAGAAACTGCCAACACCATCTTATAGTACATGGACTCTCATTATGAAGCCAACGTGGTGGTGAGCACAGCTGAGAGATGGAGAAAAATTGGGAGTTGACGTCGTCATCAAGTCATGTGAGATCTATCCCAGACTTCAGAGTGTAAGAGCCAATAAATTCTAAGTTTCTTGAGGTAGTTTATGTTACTTCCAACTCAAAAGATTCAGTAAAAGATAGATTAGGAACTCCTTTAACTGATTAACTAATGCTTTCCATCCTCTATGTAAAATATACCAGTTTATGCCTTTCTATGCTGAACACTCACAGCCAATAGGCTGCTTTCTGGTACTTTGCCCCCTAACTTGTTTATGTTAGTTGTATTTATTTCTGAAATTATGTTATTTAATTAAATATTAAGTAAGCTGCAGAAATACAAGTGCAAAAGGAAAGAGAGTTTCTGGTTCTATGAAAATTAAGTTAAATGTTTTCAAAAACCTGGGTCAAAAGTGAGTGTTTAAAAATTGCTTTGGGGTTAGATATGGATCCATACGTAGTTTTTTAAATTTTTGTTTATTTTTGAGAGAGAGAGAGACAGAGCATGACCAGGGGAGGTTCAGAGAGAGAGGGAGACACATAGTCTGAAGCAGGCTCCAGGCTCTGCGCTGTCAGCACAGAGCCTAATGCGGGGCTTGAGTCCATGAACCGTGAGATCATGACCTGAGCCGAAGTCAGACGCTTAACTGACTAAGCCACCCAGGCGCCCCTGGATACATATGTATTTAAAAATGAAAGAATAAAAACATGAATGGGTTTTACATTCAACTTTTGAAGAGTCTTCAGGTTCTTTTTCCCCCTCTAAAGAACAATGCTGGGGGCACTGGGGGCACCTGGATGGCTTAGCCAGTTAGGCGTCTGACTCTTGATTTCGACTCAGGTCATGATCTCACTGCCCAGTTCTCGGGCTCCTGTGTTTGAGCTCTGCTTTGGGCTCCGTGCTGACCACGCGGATCCTGGTTGGGATTCTCTCTCTCTCCTTCTCTCTCTGCCCCTCCTCTGCTCATGCTCTCTCTCTCAAATGAATAAACTTAAAAAAATGAAACTATTAAAAAAAAAAAGAAACCAATGGTGGAAATAATGGATGATGCATATTGGGTAAGAAAGAGACCATTAACCGTCTCATAAAAAGCCTGGCAGCTTCCAGCTGGGACAATTGGAACGTTTGTTCTAGACCAGGCACTAGGTAAGAAGTCTACCTGTCCTGACACCACCATACTTAGGAAGCCCAAGCTAGTGGCATTGAGAGAGAGATGCCCTGCTAACCCCCAGGGCTTCTTGCCAGGTACCAGACGAATGAGTGAGAAAGTTGCCTTTTCAGATGATTCCAGCACTTGCCACCATCTGACCGCCACCTTGTAGGAGATTCTGAGTGAGAACCACCCAACTGAGCCCAGTCTGCCAGCAGAACCACAAGAAATAACACATTTTTTTTGGTCTGAAACCTTTATATGAAGTTGGTTTGTTACACAGGAATAGATAAGCAGTCTCTTGCGGATGAAAGGAGAGTCACAAGAAAAGGGAGGTGGCCGCTAATGTCAAATACCATAAGGAGATCATGGAGGATGAAAAAGGGCCATTGTCTTTCACAATTGAGAAGTCAGCATTGTCCTTCAAGCATTGTAGTTTCAATAGAATGGCGGGAGCAAAGGCAAAATGGAAGTGTTCCTAGGGCAAGTGAGTGGTAGGAAATAGATACAAGGATAAATTTGTCTCTTTTCTTTCTTTATTTTTAATAGTTTAACATTCACTGATGATTCTTACCTGAATCAATTATCTCAATGGAGATCGCAAAATGACGAATTTCTAATTCTATCAGTCCCACCACATTTATTAGCTGACATTCTTCTGCAAAGAAGAGTTTTCCTTCATCAATTGGGATGAACCTAATTTCTTCCTAAAATGACACGTTAAATGCTTCATTCTTTCTCTTTAATTACCAATTTCCTGACAAAGGAGTTAGTGTCGTAGTATTTCCATTGGTGGTAAATGAGTTTTCCCCCCTTTTTTCTCTCTCTTTCTCTCTTTGAGTATCATTGTAGAGTCATGTGTGGACTCATGTATCACATTTTTTCAATGTGTTACAATCAATTACCGACTAAATTAGTCTTTAAAGAATTAATGAGGATAGGGCTGAGGATGTGATCAGAAAATTCCCAGAAGAATACAGTGGTTAAAGAAACACACACACACACACACACACACACACACACACACACACATTCTTATCAGTGATCAAAAAACGAAAATCAAATGATATAAAAGAGAAAAAAACTATAAAATATCCAACTCTGCTACCAGATATGTAACCCAGAGAAATTCTCACATCGTTGTCATAAAGGGCATATATGAAGATATTCACAGTGTTGGATTTGGTTGTAAGAAGCAATTGTGTATCCATAACTGAAGAAGTCCTTAAGCAAAATGTGGTGAGTGGAGTACTATTCGGTAGATAGAAGCAGTGGACTATATCTAGAAAACATGTTACTGCAGGGGTGCCTGGGTGGCTCAGCTGGTTGAACATCAGACTCTTGACAGCGGCTCAGGTCACGATCTCTCAGTTGTGAGATCGAGCCCTGCATTGGGCTCTGCACTGAGCATGGAGTGTGCTCGGCATTCTCCTTCTCCCTTTCTCTCTGTTCCTCCCCTGCTCGTGTGTCTGTCTCTTCCTCTCTCTCTTTGCCTCTCTCTCAAAATAAATAAATAAACTTAAAAAAAATGTTACTGCAAGGAAGAACACAAAGAAAAAAATATATATCTTACAATACCATTTACTTAAGAAAAAAATACATGAATCTAAAATAAGAATGCACATTTTAAACAAACATCTACAAACAAAAAGATATATATTTAATATACTGGAATGATTTGCTATGGTGGAAAAGGGGAATGAGATTGGAGAATATGGATAAAAGAGAATAATAAATAAAGTCAATGTGAGAAGCTTTGTGAGTGAGGAACAGGATCAAGTCGATCCCTTATATTTAGGTAAAAGTAAATAAATGATAAATAAATAAATTGTGATCGTCTTTTTGGAAATTAAAACCTTTAAAATCATTGACCTAGCAATTCTTTTTTTAATGTTTATTTTTATTTCCTTTCGAAAGAGAGACAGAGTAAGCACAAGCAAGGAGGGGCAGAGAGAGAGAGGGAGACACAGAATCTGAAGCAGGCTCCAGGCTCTGAGGTGTCAGCACAGAGCCCGATGTGGGGCTTGAACCCACGAAGATCATGACCTGAGCTGAAGTCGGAGGGTTAACCAACTGAGCCACCCAGGCACCCCGACCTAGCAATTCTTTTAGGAATCTAGTCTACGGAAATAGAAACTTATGCTTATTAGCATTGTAACAGTAAGAAAAATGGGCAGCATGCATTCTATTGCTCTCACACACCCCTGAAGTAGACACCCCCAGGCGTTTCAGGGAAGACTCAGAGGTGTTTTACAGGTGTTTGTGATGAGTATAGTCATGTGACATTGGGAGCTAGATTCATCATTTCCTGCTCCAGCTCCTTCCATTTGGTGTTCCTATTTCCACTGCCTTTGCTGGGCATGGTTACAACTATCATTTAGTTCTACCTTAACTGGAGTCCTTCAGTTGCTAAGGCTGCGGAGTGTTCTTCTGCAGTGTAGCTGAGACTGTCTTGCTCTTCTTCTGGTTTTACATACCATTAGATGTTTATTGTTGTGTTAGAATTTTTCTGGAAGTGATTCTTTCAGTGTTTTCTTATAATCCCCCTCCTCTACTCACTCCCCCTCCAAAAAACAACAACAGCAGCAACAACAAAAACCCAAAAGACAAAACAAGAAACAACATTTGCAAACCATGATGGAAAACAAATACGAGTAATAGATGCGCTGGGTGTGAAAGTGAAATGGAAAATGCAAATCAAAACCACAACGAAATACCACTTCACACCATATATATATGTATATATATATATATACACACATATATATAACATATGCAACATAAATGTCCATTGAGGAATGAATGGATAAACAAAATGTGATATATATGGATATAGATATAAATACTTACATACATATACATATGTATGGAAAATAACAAGTGTTGATGAGGATGTGGAGAAATTGGAAAATGGGTGTGGAGAAATTGCTGGTAGGAATGTAAAATGGTGTAGCCACAATGGAAACCAGTTTGGTGGGTTCCTCAAAAAGTTAAACATAGAATTCCCATATGATGCAGCAATTTTGTTCCTAGGTGGGATTCAAAAGAACTGAAAGCAGGGATTCAGATACTTGTAGGCCAATGTTCATAGTAATAATATTCATAACAGCCAAAAGGTGAAAGCAACATAAATGTCCATTGAGGAATGAATGAATAAACAAAATGTGATATATATATGGATATAGATATAAATACTTACACACATATACAGGTGTATATATATAGACATATATGTATATGTGTAGAGATATATGTCTATATATGTATAGTGGAATATTACTCAGCTTTAAAAAGAAATGAAATTCTGATACATGCTACAACATGGTTGAAGCTTAAACCGTGAAAACAGTATGCTAGGTAAAATAAGCCAGACACAAAAGGACAAATATTATATAATTCCATTTGTGTGAGGTACCTAGAAAAGGCAAATTCATAGAGACAGAAAGTAGAGTAGAGGTACCAGGGGCTGGGGAGGAGGAGAATGGAAAGGTTATTGATTAATAAGCACAGAGTTTCTGTTTGGGATGATGAAAAAGTTCTGGCAATAGTGGTGATGGTCGAATAACACTGTGAATGTAGTTGCTGTATATTGAATTGTGTTCCCCTCAAATTCATATGTTTAAGTCCTAACCCTCAATGTGATAATATTTGGAGATGGGGCCTTTGGGAGATAATTAGGTCTTGAAGTCATGAAGATGGGGCCCTCAAGTTGAAATTAATGCCCTTATAAGAAGAGACCCCAGGGGGGGCACCTGGGTGACTCAGTCAGTTAAGCATCAGAATTCGGCTCAGGTCATGATCTCATGATTTGTGAGTTGGAGCCCTGCATCAGGTTCTCTGCTGTTGGCACGGAGCCAGCTTCACATCCTCTGTCCCCGCCCCCCCCCAAATAAATAAAAAGCTTTTAAAAAAAAGAACAGACACCAGAGAATTTGCTCTGTCTCTCTCTCCCCACCATGAGAGGACACAGTGAGAAATCAGCTATCTGTAAGCCAGGAAGAGAGCTCTTACCAGAAACTAACCATGGTGACATCTTGATCTTGGCCTTCTAGCCTCCAGAACTGTGAGAACATATATTTCTGTTATTGAAGCCACCAGCCTATAATGTTTTGTCATGGCAGCCCAAGCTAAGAGAGTAGTTAATGCCACTGCATTAGATACTTGAAAATGGTTAAAATGGTAAAATTCTATTATGTATGTTTTGCCACAATAAAAAAAATAGAAACAAAAAATGAAATGGGCAATTCTGTTACCTTGCTTCTCTTTTGCAAATCACTAGATGCCAATCTCAGAAAGACATTAGTAATTGTCTAGCAGCAACCCTTCTGTCTTATGTGGATGAGGAAAGTGAGGGTCCTAGAAATGAGCTGATTTAACCAGGATCATTGTTGTCTGTTCCTCACCATGTCACCCCTAGCTTCAAGAATGGCACTGCTATCACCCTGTTGCCCAAGCCAAATACCTTTCTCGTCCTTGATGGTCTCCCATCTTCCCTGACAGCTACGTCTTGGCGATTCTACTACCTCAATACACTTGTAATCCTACCGTCTCTGCCTCCGTTTGGGTCAGTTTGGTCCCTTGCCAGTAGCTTCCTAGCCAGTTTTATTGCTTCTCTTTGTGTTCCCCTCCAATCTATTTCCTACACAGCAGCCAGAGTCTTTCCCAAATCCAATCTGATTAGTTTCTTCTCTTGCTAAATCTTTCAATAGCTCCCTTTCGTTACTTAAGTTCAAATGCCTCAACATGAGACTCTTCAAGGTCTTTTGGTATCCTGTTAACTCTCCAGTCTGGTCTCTTCTTCCCCCTTATCACCCAGGCTGTGCTCCAGGCTTATTAAACTTGTGGTTCCCTAAACACATCATGCTCCTCTCTCTTCCTGATCATTGCTGAAGGACGGACATTTTCAGAGATAAAGGTTACAACACACATGGATGTGTTCCATTCTTTCTTATGCACCCTTTAACTGGCAAGGCGAGGTGGTTTAGGGCCTAACCTGTCCCTCTCCCTTGTTTCTTCCTGGTCTGCAAGACAGCTTCAGTGGGGTCCTTTGGTTACTGGATTAAACTGCTTGCCTACCCCTTTTCTTCTAGGGCTGATGGGAAAGGCATTTGACCAAATTGGAGTTGTAAGAGTTGAAACCGGGATTTGGGCTTTCATTTTGTTCAAGGCTACCGAGACCTATCAAAGGAGAGCATGCCATAGTTTATGGGCATTCTACAGTAGGCATTGGGACTGAAGCCCCAACTAGTAATATTTTACCTGCCATCAGAAAGTGAAGGATGGGATTCAGGAAATACTAGGTCCTTTGGCCAATTATATTCTCTTTTTTGTTTAAAAAATTTTTTTTAATGTTTATTTTTGAGAGAAAGAGAGAGAGAGTGAGTAGGGGAAGGGCAGAGAGAAAGGGAGACACAGAATCCGAAGCAGGCCCCAGGCTCTGAGCTGTCAGCACAGAGCTCCCTGCGGGGCTGAAACTCACGAACTGAAACTCATGAACTAGGAGATCAGGACCTGAGCCGAAGGTGGCCGCTTAAGCGACTGAGCCACCCAGGTGCCCCTGGCCAATTATATTCTTTTTTTTTTTTAATGTTTATTTATTTTGAGAGAGAGTGAGTGCGAGCAGGGTGGGATAGAGAGAGAGAGAGAGAGAGAGAAGGGAGAGAACACCAAACAGGCTCCAAGCTGTGAAACAAGCCCCATGAGGGGCTCCACCTCACAAACCCTGAAATCATGACCTGAGCTGAAATCAAAAGTGGGAAGCTTAACTGACTGAGCCACCTAGGAGCCCCTGGCCAGTTACATTTTTAATGTCTTCCCAGTTCACTTCCCCCAGCCTGTTTCACCTGATAAACTCCTAGTCACCCTTAAGCTCTTAACTTCTAAGAATTTATTTCACCATCCTCCAAGGAGACATGTAAACTTTTTTTAAATGTTTATTTATTTTTGAGAGAGCACCGGGTCGGGGGAGGGGGTAGAGAGAGAGAGAGAAAGAGAGAGAGAGAGAGAGAGGCAGAGAACCCAAAGAAGGTTCGGTGTCATCAGAGCAAAGCCTGATGTGGGGCTAGAACTCATGAATCATGAGATCATCAGCTGAGCTGAAGTCAGACACTCAGTCGACTGAGCCACCCAGGTGTCCCTAGACATGTAAACTCTTTGAGGCCTGGGACTATATCTTAATCATTGTATCCCCAGTGCCTAGCATTGCTGATGACTGAAAGATCATGTACCTAGTAAATGTCAAGGGGGAATTTAAAATGTCAGTTAGCACGGATTCATCCACACTTGCCTTTCATGGGGCTAGCCTACCCCTGTAGCACTGTGCTTTGTCAACTTGCAGTTTGCTCCCTCTCTACTCAGCTCCCTGTTGGTGGCTGCATGTGGGTAAAGGCTGAGGATAACCCTGTATGGAAACGATATAGTCAGCAGGTTAGCTGCACCCTCACCCACACGGCTGTACTTAACGGCACTCTTAGCACGTGGTTGAGTTTTATTTTGCTCCTCTATGGTTTTGATATGAAAGTCAGAAAAATATGAAAAGGAAATGGGTTCAGGGACCAATATCCCATCCAAAGAGAGGAGGGCGTCCAAGGGGGTCACAAATCTGCAGAATTCTTCTCTTCGAACACTGTCAGGACAGCTCAAAAGCCTTTCCTCACCTCCCAGCCTCTCTTTTGAGACTAGGCCCGGCTGGGTTAGATGTTTCCCTGTATCCCTTTTAACAACAATGGGGTTTAAAGAAAGAGGAAGAGAAATTCGGAGGAAGAAGGGGTGAGGGGCCAGGGCTGAGGGAGGCTGGCTTCTGTTCAATTCAAGACGGATCTTGAAATTCAGAGAAGGCAGCGCATCTCCATTTCTTTCGTTTGTGCTTCTGCGGTCCCCTCTGAGTCCGCTGATTTAGCACTGAGACATAGCCCAAGAAGGGGAGAGAGTTTCTTTCCTAAGTGTCTGAAAAAGAAAAACTTTGAGGAAACAGCCAAAAGAAGGAGGGAGAGGAGACTGGCTACAGTGTGGGGGAGAGGTGGAGGGAGGCCGAGGCGGCACCCGCCGTGGAATGGGTGGCGGGAGGGCGGGCGCTCGGGCGAGCTGCAGCAACCGGGGCCGAGCCCCTGGCAAACTCGCTGGCGCAAACACCGGCGCCCGAGGCAGCCGCGCAGTTAAGCCTCAGGCGCAGCCGGGCCTGGGTGGCGCCGGGCCCGGCCCGGGAGGCCCGCGTCTGTGTCCCGGAGGCGGACCGGGGGCGGAGCAGTCCCCCGGGCAGGGCTCTCCCGCGGGCGGTGCTTTGCCTCCCCGCCTCCGCGTGCGACCGCAGCAGAAGATGCCCTACGGCGCCGCCCGCCCGGCCCCGGAGCGGCGGCTGAGGAGCCGGCCGCCCATTGGTGGCGGCGGCGCGGCGTCCCCGCCCCCTCCGCGTCCCCGCCCCCTCCGCCGCCGCCGCCGCCACCGCCGCTGCTGCTGCCGCTTCCCGGCTCCGCCTCCTCCCCCTCCGGGAGCCGCCTCCGTCGCCGCCACCGCTGCTGCTGCCGCCGGCCCGGGCCCAGCCAGCGCCCGCCCGCCGGAGTCGAGTCGCAGTCGGAGCCGCTGTCCGCGGCCCCCGCCATGAGCGGAAGCGCCGCCGCCGCGGTCGCCGCCGCCGCCGCCTCAGCAGCTGCGGCCGCCGCGCACTTCCAGCCTCAGTCGTCGTCTCCCAGGCCGGGCGCCGCCGAGCTAGGGCCCCTGCGCCGCCCGCGCCCCCCGCCGCCGCCGCCCCGGCCCGAGCCAGCCGCTGCCGGCCGCCTCAGCCCTCCGGGCCACGGGCCTCTCCGGGCGGGCGCCCAGGGTGGCGGCGCCTGCGGCCGAGCGCCTGGAGCAGGTACGGGGTCCCGGAGCGGGCCGGGCGGGGAGGGGCGTGGGTTGGTTTCAGGGGTTGGGGGCCCAAAGGCGTGTGGTCCGGCCGTCCGGCCCCGCGGAGGGGATGGAGCGTTGTCCGGGGTCAGCTTTGTCCGGCCCGGGAGCCCCTGTGAGCTCTGCGTCCCCGCCGCGCCGAGCGGCTCACAAAGCCTTTTCCCACCCGGCGGGTAGCCCCCTCCCCTAGGGTGGGCAGGGCAGGATCTCTCTAGGTCTCCGCTTGGCTGAGGAGGAAACCGAGGCTTACTGGGGGAAGTGACTTGCCCAAGGTCACGTAGCTGGTGAGAGTCGTAGCCTGGCTGGGACCCACGGCCACCCTGGGCCGGCGAGGGCCCCGAGTAGGGGGGCTGGAAGGAGCCAGAGCATCTAGCCCCCGGGGCCCGAGAGACATTGATACGGAGGAGGGGGCGCTAGGCCCTGGTCCCAGGCACGCCCACCCAACGCTTTTTAGGTAGGCTTCAGAGATAAGATCTCTTGAGGGGTGGAGAGGAGGAGCAGGGGCCACTTTGGGGGCTTGGGAGCGTGCTCTGGGGAGCCGATTTGGGAGGGTCTCAGGGGGAGAGACTCGGGTTGGGGGGTGCTCTCTGGGGGAGGGCTTTCTCGAGTGAATGGGGCAGAGCTTCGGAAACTTCTCATCATGGGGACTGTTTCGTCTCTGCCAGGCCACATTGCCCACCACTGCCCGGACTAAACCAATCTAGCTGAGATTAACAGGAGGGAGGCCTTCCCGCTTTTGTGGAGCACCTATTATAAGATGTTTGTTTTCATGAAATGGCCTGAGTTTCGTTCGTGCCTCATAACAGAAGTGCGTCTAAGGCCCTAGTAAAAGAAGGCCGAATGAGTTTTTTTCCAGGTGGTCTGGATCTGTCGCACATGGAGAACCCCTGGAGAAACAGCTATCCCGGGCGCGAAGGGGAAGGAAGCAGGGAGGATTGGGACAAGTCACCCGCCTGCCTGGCATGTTGGGGCCATGTGCTGCAGGGGACTCCCATTTTTCTTTGGGGTGGGTGCTTGAGTGGGTGGTTTTTTTACTGTAGTGGATACGTCTTGGAAAGGGAAGGAGAGGACTTGGAGTTCTAGAGGAGAGAGGGAGGGCAATGGGGAGTGTCCTGTGGAGCTCAAAAAGCAGTAGAATGGGGAAAAAGAGCAGGGTATTTAGTCATTGTGGGGGAAGGGAGATGAAAGGGTTGCTGAAGGGAGGGGGGGCAGTGTCTGGTGTAGAGAAAAGTTGGGATGTTTCAAAGAGGGAGCCAAGGGTTTGAAAGGAGTCTGTTAGAGGTGGATGGTATCTTACAAGGTTGAGTAATAGGTACTGGTCTGCAATCACCTCATTTTCTTCCAGTAAAGACAGTTGTAGTACTTTCATATAAATGTTTTGCCTTTCGCCCTCCCCATCCGAATTCTCTCTCCTGTTGTAAGGCTGCTGGCCCATAGTATTGTCTTGGAAGTAAGGCTTGACAAAAGAGGGAAGGGGAAGACTAATTAGCAAATGCATTAATTAGGGCCCTTTGTCCAAAATGATTCCTTGTTTAAGTCAGCTGTTTCCTTGCTGCCCTCCTGCACTGCAGCTTTCCAGCTGTGGTGAGTGTTGGGGACAGGGTGCTCTGGAAGAACAGCCCTGATTTAGACAAGATAAATTTTTCTTAAAAAATTGAGAAACACATGTTTGACAAATATATATAAAAGCATGAAAATTTACTGGTCAAAGATTTTAATCAGGGAATTGCAAATGGAAACAATAGGGAGGTGTGAGTTTCACATCCATCAGAGTGGCAAAAATTAAATGCTTTGATAACCAAGTGTTAGGTTGTGGGGAAATCAACCTTTATTTACCGCGAGTGGGAATGTAAGTGAATACAACTACCTTGGACAGTAGTGTAGTGATGGCTTGTTGGAGGGCTAACGTACCTGTTTACCCAAAATGTCCATTTCTGGCCCTAAAAAGTAATACGGTTGTCCAAGAAAATAAGTATGAGGAAGTATAAGAATGCTCATTGCAGCTCAAATGTCCACCAACAAGGGAAATGCATAAATTGTGAGATAGTCCCACACAACTGAGTCTTATAGCACTGTGAAAAATAAACTACAGCCTCATGCATTAAAATGAATGAATCTCACAAACATAATATGGGGTGGGGGAACAACAAGTTACAGATTTCTTACAAAATGTTTCTACTCGTATAAAATCTGAAAAAATGCAAAATAATATTGTCTGGGGGCTATGTACATATATAGTAAAAGTATAAAAACATGCGTGGTAACAACACCAAATTCAGAGTAGAAACTATCTCTGGGGAGAAAAGATGAAGAACGAGATTGGACAGGGGTACACCAAGGGCTTTAATTATATCTAATATTCTATTACTATGAAATCTGAATCAGATAATTGCGAATTAGGATTTGCTTATTTTGGGTGCTTATTAGGGTCAGAGATATTCAGTATATTATTTTAAATATTTTTCAGATGTTTGAAATATTTCTCACACGGAAGACATTTTCTTGTTTATTGAGTGCAGGATTTTTGTCCCGTAGTAATGAAACTTTGGCCACAGACTCCAGTCCAGCACAGCCTGGTAGGCATGCAAGCTGGTGATCCTTTTCTCACCCCTCTCTGACCTGCAAAGCCTGGTATTGCGATGGATGACTTTTATTTTGGAACTGCTGATAGGCAGGGAGGATTTCCCAGTGTTTCTAAACTTTCTAGTGGACCTAGGTCAGCAGTTTGAGCTTTGTCAAAATATAAGTGCTCCAGGACGGTCTAACTTATCCAGTGTAGGGAGGGACCCAGAAATCTGATTCTGAAAAATTCCCCGGTAGATTCTGATGCCCACTAAAATTTGAGAACCACTGCGTTAGGCTTTTGACCCTGGGCTGTACTCCATCTTAGCTTTGCCCTAGGCTGCTTTCTCTTGCCTCTCCTGCCTGACTAGGACTAATTTGGACCCATGTGATACTTAGCTCTTTTATAGGGCATAAAAAGAGTGATGGGGTAGGAAACTGTTGAATGTGAAGGCATTCATAATCTGGTCATCTATTCCTCTTATTTTCATGCAGGTAGCTAAGGGGCCCATTACCCACCAGGGCTATTTATCAGGTCTTAAAAACTTTAACCACTATGGGGTTTTATAGTTACCATAGGAGAAAAAAAAAAGTGGGGGGCGGTGGCACCAACAGAGAAGGAAAACCAGCAAATTTGGAGAAAGGAAATCCCCAACAGTAAATGTATGTAATCCTGCCTTTCTCTACAAATGGTAGAGATTCTTTCAGTGCTTTAGCTTAGACATGCATTTGAATTTCAGCTATTTGAACCTATAGTCAAAGATTAGATTATCCCCTCAAGATGGAAGTTTCCTTTCTCCCAAATGTGCTAGTTTTACTTCTCTGCCAGACCCTTTTTGCTCTAGTCCTAATATGTTTAGGAATGAATTTATATTGACAAATAATGAGGATTTCTGGTAATAAAATTTGTAAAGTGCCTGTTTGTCTTTGGTAAGGTTCTTCTTTCTGGAAACCTGCTTTGAAAGTGCAGCGTGTCCCGGTATACCTTTGCAGGGCTGCTGTGTTGTATAGATTGTGCTGAACACGAGGTCACCTGTTTTGGGTGACAAATGGGAGTGCAAATCCATTTGTGCTCCACTTCTCAAAATGAGCAATTCGCGTGGAAATGTGCCCTTTCCGAGAGGGGGCACCCTTTTCAGATTTTCACCAGGGTGCTTCATGAACCGGCATGCCTCGAAGCTTTGTTGGTCCACGTGTAACTAACTAACTGTGCCGTCTAGTTATGGACCCTGTGAAGAGGGCAGGTCAGTTTTGGGCCTTGAGTTTGGAGAGTTTTCTCCACGTGAACTTTTCAAGGAAAGGGACCTACCCCTGGCTTTTCATCACCGTGCTCAGTTGTACCAGGATTTCAGCTTAAAATTGTAAAATTTGTTATGGAGCTGGAGAAAGATGCCCAATTCTGAAAATACCGCTACTTATGAAAAGACAGAATGAGAGAGAAATATTAAAACGACAAAGGCGTCTGGTAATCGGAGAAGAGAAAGTAGCTATGTACCCCATTTGCTCTGGCGTTCTTGCAGTGCTCACTTTGAGGGGAAAATAGGATGTTATTTTTCTCTTCCTATGCCCCCCCTACACTAGTATTTCTGAATTTCTTAAGACCTGAGGCTTTTTAGCCAATTTTGAAAATATTTACTCGTTTGTATTTTCCATTAAGTGGTTGTTTACGCTTCCTGCTGTTTTATTTTTTCTTGGAGAGAGAGGAGGGGGTAGTGCTCAACCAAGGACAAGACTGGACTTCCTACTGCTTTTGCAAATAATGGCAGTGTGTTTTTCAGAACAGTTGTCATGGAAGAGTGCTGTTCTGTGGGCTCAAGGGAGAGGTGCATTTGAAGTGGTTTCTCCTGTCTTTATTATTATTTTTAAACATGATTGAGGGTGATGGTTACAGAGTTCCATTGTGCTTTTGCTGCTGTTTTGGAGGAGGGTTTTTGAAGAAAATATACTTAAAGCTAAAAATGTTGAACAAAAATAGTCTTAGGCTCACAGGAGAAAAACAAACAGTTCTCACCTGTAGGCCTTACCCAAAGCAGTTTGAATTTTTTCCAGTTCTGTTTAAATGGATATTAGTACTATTTTAGGGACTGCTTAGAACACTTAACTGGAGTGACATTGGGCAGGTGGAGGAGGAGAATGATGGGATTATACTGGGGTTGATCACTAGTTCCTCCAATCATGCTACGGAAAGCTATCACTGTATTGTCTGCTTTTTGTGATAAAATGTGTGTAGAAATAAGGGAGAGATTGTGAGTTTTGATATATATAATAATTTGACCCTGTTGAAAGAAAAAACAGAGGGAAGAAGTGATAAGAGGAAGAAATACATGCATGGAAAACAAAGTAGCAAGCAATTAAATAGCAGTACATTTTGTAGTACTTTTGGGATGTTCCTTGAGTTGAAAGGTACCTGTCTGTATCCGTTCTGCTTCAGCACCTTTGATTTCAGTGTCTGAAGATGGTACTTACTGATCTTCAGTTGAAACCTGTTTTACCGTCATGGAGCTGGAAAAGTGAGTAGTTTTGAAGACTAGACTGAGGTAGTCGGGTAGGCCGAAAGTAAAAACAAATATCCATTTTGTAACTGCTTTGTAAATAGGAGTTGGGACTCTCATAATTAACACAAGTATTTTTCATTTGGCTTTTAGGCTATCTTATTTAAAAATTGTTTTAATAAATTTGTCTTCCTATGTCTGCCTCAATACATATTTGAGCACCTGCTGGGTATCATAATACCACTACTAACTAACCACAGGTACATTGGGGTGATAGCCTTCATCGTCAGAGACTTCGTTACCTGAGGTACTGAGAACGGCCCAAAGGCTGTGGGCTTCTGTTAGTTCTTTCTTTCTTTTATCACACTTGTTTCTGCTCCCTGGTCTTCTGGGTTTGGTGGTGATCTGTCTACCCATTTGTCAGGTCAGCCCTGCCCCTCCTCCCCCATGTGAGGGGTACAGAGGCTTTACAGAACCATTTGGCCCGGCACCTTGGAGTAAAACCCCTCCAACAATATTGAGCCAGACCCCAGGACCATCATAGTGGCTCCACCTCCTCTTCCTTCTCTGCTGCCTGTGTTGACACCACCCACCCTTTGCTGTGGAGCCTGGAAGTCGCCCCCCTCACCCCCAATCATACAAAGAGGCTTTGTGCTCCGAGGATGTTCTAAAGGCGGGATCACTGTAATTATAATTCCCCAAGCACAACCAAGTAATGGGGGCAGGCAGGGTAAAGATGGTATCCAAGTTCTTGTTGGTAGGGAGAAGTCAGGCGGGGATTAAAAATCATCTGGAGACAGTACCAAAATGGATAATGGAGCGTTGTTGGTAATGCTGATGGGAATGTGTTTAAGTAAATGCATTTCAGATTTTTATATTCTAATACTTGCAAGATACTTGAAGCTTTAAAAAGCATAAGACAGCCGGAACTTTTTTTTAGGTTCTTTTTTTTTTTTAAAGTCTAAAATTGTAACTGGAAATTACTTTAGAGGAAGGTATGTAGAAATCTCAGTCTACTTTGCTTTATGTTTGTGTTGTCAGAATGATTGATTGACCAAGAAAGCCAAATACATAACTTATTACTTGGGGGTGCTCCTACAAATCCAGCTTTTTTTTGTTTGTTTCTAAAAAAAAAAAAAATCAGTGTGGGGATATGTGTTCAATAAACTTTTGTATCAACCATCCTATGTCATGATACGCTTCCAAGCTCTGATGGCAATCTTTTAATGAAAACTTTCTTCTTAGTATGTTAACTATTTGTATATTATTCTGACTACTGTCTCAAACAAACTTTGTTTTTTTAAAAAGAAGTGCACCAAACAATTGACTGCAGAGGTCAGTAGACTTTAGGATGGTGGGTTCCAGTTGTCTTTTATGCAAGGTGAGGGGAAAAGACCCTTTTTGTTGTTATGCTTAGCACTGACATCTGTGGTGAGTGAAGCAGTCAGGGTGATCATATATGGAAACCTTTAGCTACTGTAAGCTGGCCCTTGAGAAAGGTGTTCAGTGTGATGATTTGATATAGGAATACATTTTGAAATGATTATCACAATCAGGTTTATTAATACATACATCACTTCACATAGTTATCTTTGTGTGTGTGTGTGTGAGAGAGAGAGAGTGTGTTTCAGATTTAGTCTCTTAGCAAATTTCAAGTATACAATACAGTATTATTAACTGTAGTCACCATGATATACATAGATTCTCAGAACTTATAATTGAAAGCTTGTGCCCTTTAACCAACATCTCTCTACCCTACTTCCCAGACCTGGGTAGCCACTATTCTACTCTGTTTCTATGAGTTTGACTTTTAAAATTAAAAACAATTTTTTAGATTCCACATATAAGTGAGATTGGACAGTATTTGTTTTTCTCTGTTTGGCTTATTTCACTTAACATTATGTCCTTCACGTTCATCCACTTGTTGGATATTGCAGACGGCAGGATTTCCTTCTTTCTAATGGCTGCATAATATTGCATTGTACGTATACACCGCATCTTCCTTCATCCATTCATTTGTCAAACACACAGGTCCCTATCTTAGCTGTTGTGAATAATGCTGCAAGGAACGTGGGAATGCAGGTATCTTGAAGAAATCTACCTTAAATTTATCTTTCTATAAGACTACGGGGTAGTCTTATTATAAAGCTCTTGCCCATATAATCCTTAGAAAGGACTAACAATTTTTTAATGTTTGTTTATTTTTGAGAGAGTGAGAGAGACAGAGCATGAGTTGGGGAGGGTCAGAGAGGGGGAGACACAGAATCCGCAGCAGGCTCCAGGCTCTGAGCTGTCAGCACTGGGTCTGACACAGGGCTTGAACTCACGAACTGTGAGATCATTACCTGAACCAAAGTTGGACATTTAACCAACTGAACCACCCAAGCGCCCCAGGACTACCAGTTTGACAGCTAAATATTTTGAGATTTAAAAATACACAGGATCCATTTTATCTGCTTTTAATGAAAAGTAAGGTTGATTCCCCACTCACCCTGAAACCCCGCCAATGTTTTAGGCAAGTATATTGCTCAACAGTGACTTTATTTTAGCTTAATTTTAAAACTTATTTTGCTACTTAATTTGCGTCATTTATAATATATATTTCTTTTGGAGATTAACCTCTGACTGCTTACTTCACTGCTCTCTGGTGGCCACTAAAAGTAATGATAAAACATTTATTGAATGCCTACTTTGTACCTTGCACAGTGAGGATTTCAGGTAAATTTCAGATATGCGACAGTTCAGTGATAGATTCTGACAGTATGTTAGCAGAACAAATGCCTCTTGGGGTCTGCAAACCCTTAATAAGAAGGCAGAGAACATCAAAATTTCATTAAGAGTGGTGATGTGTAACCATGATAATTAATGTCGCTAAAGCACAGGTCTAACCAGATAAAAAATTTGAGTGGTTGTCCTCTAAGGAAAAGAAATATGTTTTCAGGGTGCCTGGGTGGCTCAGTCGGTTAAGCATCCAACTCTTGATTTTGGCTCGTGTCATAATCCCACACAGTTCGTGAGATTGAACTCTGCATCGGACTCTGCACTGGTAGTGTGGAGCCTACTTGGGATTCTCTCACTCGCTCGCTCAAAATAGACATTAAAAAAAATTTATTTTGGTCTGGCATTCAAGACCAGCACAATTGGGTCTTCATTATTTCAATCCCTATTATTCTACCTCGTGAATATTTTTCTCTAGGGAAATAGGATACCCTGTTGTCTATATGTCTATCACTTTTTCCCTTTTTTTCTTTGATTTTTCAGCTTTGAGCGCTTTTAGTTTTTTCCAAAGCCCACTTATTTTTTAATATCTAGATGGTAGTTGTCACATACTGTGTGCAAAGCTCTGTTCTAAGTGCTTTACCTGGAATAATTCATTTAATTTGCACTATAGTCCTCTCAGGTTGATGCTATTATTATCCTTAATGTGCAGATGAAGAAACTGGAACACAGAGAGGTTAAATAACTTGCTAGAGAGGATGCAGCTATTAAGAGTGTTATCTGGGATATGAACTCCAGCTGTCTAGTTCCAGAGTCTGTATTTTTAGCCATCATGGTTTACTACATCTCACTTTTTTTTTTTTTTTTGCAGACTTAGTTTTGATAACAAAAGGTTGAATGTAAGCAAAGGTGATCACTGCTTTAGCCCCTGAAAGGAATATGCAGTCTTTAGTTTTACCTTTGCCCCTGAGAAATCTCTTTTCTTAAAGTTCTTAATTATTGCATTAGGATTATTTAATTGATTTTTAAAAATCATTCATTACTTTTTTACATAAAGAGTAGGAGTACCTGCATTGGGGTGAGTGGATTTACATTAGAACAGGCGTATTTAAATTGCTTCTTAGAAAATCTTCCATGTTCTGTGATCCTGAACATTAGGGTCTTAACTGAGGGCTTGTTTGGGCGCTTAAGCAGATAAAAAAAATTCTCAGAAAAATTTGACCCTACTCAGAGGAACTTCAGAATTTCACCTTTTTGTGGGTATGGTACCCTCCCCCCAAATACCATCACAAGAATGGATGTTAGACTTCTTTTTAGTCTTTTCTTTTCTTTTTAGCCTACTTAATTTCCAGAATAAATTGGTTTGTCACACGCTAAAGCATAAACATCTCAATTCAGTAGCATAGAATATGAACATTTGAGGTATTAGTTGGAGAGCCTGGTGTGGGGTTATGCTGTCTGAGACAGTGGATTATTTGAGGGAAATAATATACCATTTTGGTTACCAAGTGAGCTACTTCAAAATTGATAAGTTGGAATCGGAGATTGAGTAAATTTTCTCATAAACAGTTATAGATGGTGTTTCTAATATTTCATCTCTATTGTAGGCTTAATAGGCATTGGTAAGCCATCCTTTTAGAAAATGTGCTGTGAGAAAATGAGATTCTAAGGTCAAAACCAGGTACAGTACTTACAGACTTTTGGAACATGGCCTGTTTTTGAGTGGAGCACTGCCAACAATCTTTTTTTTCCCTACTTTGCTTATGGATACCTGGAAAGGAAAAATGAATTCTTTGCTTCTCAAATTCCTAAGTGATATGGAATTAATTTATCAGAGGAAGATACTCTTTCTATTCAGGTTTGATAAAGACGGATTAATCCAGACAATTGAGGCATTTCCACCTATTTACTTGTTGGAGTTAGGAACCTTAGCTTCAGGGGCTCCTGGGTGGCTCAGTTGGTTAAGCCTCTGACTTCGGCCGGGTCATGATCTCATGGTTCATGGGTTCGAGCCCTGTGTTGGGCTCTGTGCTGACAGCTTGGAGCCTGGAGCCTGCTTCTGATTCTGTGTCTCCCGTTCTCTCTGCTCCTCCCCCACTCATGCTCTGTCTCTCTCTCTCAAAAAATGAATAAACATTAAAAAAAAAAAAAAAAGAACCTTAGTTTCAGAACAAATCTAGAGTTAGGTTTGGGGGCTCTAATGGAAATAATTGTTGACTACCTTTGCTGTATGTCAAGAATGAGTCATGAACTCTTGTGATCTGATTATCCAATGTTTCTATTTAAAAATTGTACATATATTGTTGAAAACAAATTATTACTATTCTATGGTATTTTTGAGCTTTAAATAAAAGCTACCATTGTGTGCTAAAAAAACCCAAACCCAAAAACCAACAAAGGCAACAAGTAAAAGATCTCTGCCTTCTTCTTTCTTTTTAATTTTTTTTTTTACATTTATTTATTTTTGAGAGACAGCGTGAACAGGGGTGGGGCAGAGAGAGAAAGAGACAAAGAATCTGAAGCAGGCTCTAGGCTGTGAGCTAGCTGTCAGCACAGAGCCCGATGCGGGGTTCGAACCCACAAACTGTGAGATCATGACCTGAGCCGAAGTCGGACGCTCAATCAACTGAGCCACCCAGGTGCCCCAGATCTCTGCCTTCTTAAAATGAATTTGTGTGCAACTCATGATGTTATTAAATTGTACGTTAAGGTCAAAATAAAAGTCAGAATTTGACTCTAGAATGTTTAGATAATACTGTATATACTTTGAATCAAATTTTTGGTAGAACAAAATCTTCAAAAAAAAATGAACTCTGTCTCAGTTGCCCTAAGTGATTTTAGTTTAACATAATAGTTGGAAATAGTAGAAATCAAACTAGTTTTGCCATACCAAAATCTTTCTTCAGAACGTTGGAGATGTAAACATGTTTCCTTTTGAAGTACAATTGTTTAGAATATTATATTATTTTTCCTGGTGCTGTGTAATTAAAACTGCCTAAATTTATTTTAAGGTTTGATTCAAACTTTGTTTCTATGGAAGAAAAGTTACCACATTGAAAAGGAGCTTTAGAAATACTGATTCCAAGATTGCTTTTAAGAAGGGAGAGGCAAGTCAAATTGGGTATGGGCCTCACTGAATTGTCTGTGCTACTTCCTGGGTCAGAAAAGCTTAAAGAGGGGGGCTGTGCTGTAGTAGGGCGGGGCATAAACCTGGTAGGAACTAGAAGTGAAAGTGGAAGTGCCTTTAAAAAAAAAAAAAAGCAGATTGTTGTGTTAGACTGAGTCAGGCTGGACTGAGCAGTGTGAGTGTGTTTCTCAAGCACAAATGTGTATGTAGTACCCTGGCAGATTTCCTGATGAAGTCAACATGTTTGCAGTTGACTCAGGACTGACCTGACTCAATGGTGGAAGGTGAGAGAAGAGCAAAGGGAGAGGCTGAGGCAGGGACCTTAGGATGCAGGTTTTGGAAGAAAGTTTCTGAGCCTTTGAGAAACAGCAGGAAGTTAAAGGTGGAATTCGGGGAACATCCCCCCCGCCCCAAGCTATATGGAGGTGGAGGCTGAGGCATGGAAGTGGAGGATAAGTAGACTTACGGATGTTGATAAAGGTGTCCTTGTTAGAACAGAAAAGGTAGATCACTGTGGTTTGTCTTAAAATGATAGATTCTCACTACAATCTTAGCCATACAAAGCTTAGCTATTCTTATGTAATTCTAGGAGCCTAGGGTTAAAAGTGAAACTCACTTATTTTAAAAGAAAAATGAGAATTTAGGATATAACATTGACAAAAGAGCATTAAATTTCCAGTGTGGTTTAATGGTAGTTACATGCTATCTATCACGCATAAAAGATGACAATGCTAACATGCTTTGCCTAACTAGGGTGTGTGTGCAGTGCTAATGTTTTTCCCACAGGAGCGATAGGTTCAGATTCAAAGAGATTAAAAACCTTTGCTCTTTCTGCTGGCCTCCCCTCTTCCATCCCCAGAAACCATTCATAGATGCTCTCTGTGGGGACGGGTGCAGGTAATAAGGATGAGGATTGGGTTTATGGCTCTGAGGTAGGCCAGCACCTCTCACACTTCATTTATGCAGCACCTGGGAATCTTATTAAAATGAAGATTTCTAGCAAGGGCACCGATGATAGTGAAGTAGTTTGAGTAGCCAGTAAGTGGAGTAGTGGCTTTCAAACTTTAGCCTGTAGAATAGTCATCTGTAGGGCTGGTTAAAAGGAAGACTGCTAGGCGGCCCCACCTTCCGAGCTTTTGATTGACTTCACTAGGGGTGGAGCCTAATATTTTGCATTAAAAATTTTTTTTCTAGGTGATGGTAATGCAGAGGTGGGGGCAGGAAGGGAGTATATTTTGAGATCCACTGAGGTAGACTATAAATAATGGGAAAATCAACCTGTCTTGGTTTTTGAGCATTATTTTGTAACTGAAAATGGTGAAGAAAAGGTTGCTGAAAGTCATAGTTAATACTATTCATGGTTAAATAGGTGATGGGGATTAAGGAGTGCACTTATGATGACCACCAGGTCTTCTATGGACGTGTTGAATCATTACATTGTACACCTGAAACTAATATTCTGCATGTTAACTAACTGGAATTTAAACAAAAACTTAAATGCTGTTCAGGTTAGGCAAATAACTCCTCATTAAACAATTTTATGTGTTTTTATTGTGGTGAGTATATGTCTCTGGGTAGAACGCATCAACAGCAGACTCACATCAAACTGCTGGTAATAAAGATTATTATTTCTGGAGAAGGATCCAGGATTATGGAGGGTGGGATTTTAGCTTTCTTTGTAAGGTTTTAATTTTTGCTGAAGAGATTGTCCTTCTATTTATGTAGTTAATTTTATATAAAGCGATATGAAAACTGGGCTAGACAGTCTCCCATTTACTTCTGTAGATCTGTCCTCCACCCTGTTTCACCTGGCGCTCTGCCCCAAGGACAGAGCTCCCAGATCCTCTGGCTTCTTACTGTAATGGTTTAGTTAGGAGGAAATTGAAGGGAAGGAGAATGAAGTCAGAATATTTATCCCTTCTCCTCTCACGGTAGCCTGTACTTTATTACCTGGGCTCTGGAAAACTCCTGTCTTGTCTTTTTTGGGGGCCAGAGCAATAGTTGCTAGTCCAGGTTCCTGTTCCATCCCCTGGGATTTCTGTAGGCCTCAACCTATTTAGTAATTATTCCTTTTACCAATAGACCCCTTTCAGATTATTCTAATTTGAGTTTGTCATCCCTTCCTTTACTGTTGGGACCCTGACTGATGGACCCTCTAGTCCTATTCCTCTCTCTACTATAATGCCATCCTAGATGTAGTGACAGTTCTGTTTTGGTATGTGTAACTTCCAGGCATTTTCTATACATAGCATGGTGCTAAAATACATGCACATATTTAACACAATAGGAATCATATGGTACTTCCTATTGTATAAATTGTTTTTACATCATACTACGTCGTGAGCATTTTTCTACATCAGTATAATCTACTTCATTCTTTTTTTTTTTTTAATTTTACAAGTTTATTTATTTATTTTGAGAGAGAGAGAGCATGCACATGTAAGGGGAGGGGCAGAGAGAGAGAGAGAAAGGGACTCTCCCAAGCAGGCCCTGCACTGCCAGCTTGGAGCGCAAAGGTGGCTTGAACTCATGAACTCACGAGACCGCAACCCAGGCTGAAATGAAGAGTCAGATGCCCAACGGACTGAGCTACCCAGGCACCCCAAATCTATCTCATTCTTAATAGCTGCAGCTAAATCTGCTATTCCGTTGTATTTGATATGGGCATACCACAACTTGACCAGTTCCTTATATATTTAACATAGTTTTCATCATATACTGAATTTCCATTAATAATTTGATCTGTTTCTGCTTTCTGTTCTATTGATCTCTCTCTATTCTGGCACCAGTATTACACATTTTGCTTATTGTAGTTTTATACAGATAAATTCTGGTTAAGGCAAATCCTTGTAGTTATTTTTATTTTGGAGAAGACTTTGGGCTTTCATCATGTACTTTTTCCCCTCCAGATACATCTTTTAAAAGTATTTGTCAGGATTCCCACAATTCCCATTGATACACTGATTGGAAAGGCATTAGTGAAACTTTGTAGTTTAATTCACATTTGTCAATGTATTTTACATTCTTTTTGCTTAGGACAGTGGGGCATTTTCATCACACTTTTTGAGTTTTGCTGATGTTAGGAAAAGCTGTTGATTTTTGTTTAAAAAACGGTCCGTTTTCCAGGGTGTCTGGGTGGCGCAGTTGTTTAAGCCTCTGACTTTGGCTCTTGCCATGATCTCATGGTTTATGAGTTCAAGCTCTGCATCCGGCTCTGCACTGACAGCTCAGAGCCAGATTCTGTCTCTCCCTCTCTCTCTGCCCCTCCCCTGCTCACGCTCTGTCTCTCTCAAAAATAAATAAACATTAAAAAATTCTTTTTTAAACCTGCCTATTTCCTAAGTTCTTTTAGTTTTAATAATTTTTCATAGGTTTTTCTCGGATATTCCAGTTGGACAACTTTATTGATAGATATTGCTAATTTAGACTCCTATTCAGTATTCCCCCCCCCTTTTTTTTCTTATTTCATTGGCTATACTATAACATCCAGAAAAATGTCGCATACTTGACTTTAATGAGGCTGCCTCAGGTGTGCTTCACTGTTCGTTGTGGGGCTCACTGAGTCTGAAACCTGACAAGTTAAAGGAGCATTTTTATTTACTAAGTCTTTTTCTCTCAGAAAGGATAAATATGTCAGATGCTTTTCAACTCACTTATCTACCCTTGGAGATTGTTTCTTTCAGCCTGTGCTGAATTAATCAATTTTCAGTATAGAATTATTCCTAAATTTCTGGAATAAATCTCATAGTACTAGATTGATTTGTTAGTATATAGGATTTTGGCATATATTCACAAGGGGAACGGCCTGTAGTTTTCCTTCCTCGCGCCAATCTCAACATCAGGATTTTGGTAGCATGGAAAAATGGTGTTTTGGATTGGAAGAGCAGTAACCATTTCTGTTTTGTTTTTTAGTTTATTCCATTCAGTTTTCTTATTTTTTGTGTGTTGGGAGTGAGGTGGGGGGCAAGTAGTCAATTTTGGTAAATTAGATATATTGTTTTAGAAAATTAAATTCCTTTTCCAGCTTAAAAAAAATATGAGTGAGTTCATACATGTTCTTTCACCTTTTATAATTTCCTTTGTATGGGGCACCTGGGTGTGGCTCAGTCAGTTGAGTGTCTTCTTTCGGCTCAGGTCTTGATCTCATGGCTTGTGAGTTCAAGCTTGCTGCTGTGAGCGCAGAGCCTGCTTTGGATCTTCTGTCCCCCTCTCTCTCTTTGCCCCTTCCCCACTTGCACTCTCTCTCTCAAAAATAAATAAATCTTCAAATAGAATTTCCTCTGTAAATATGATTTTATCAGCTTTCTTAATCTTAATAAGTTGTATTTTCTTTTTGATTAGATTAACATCTGTGCCTATTCGTCTGTAAAATAGATATAATGAAAATGAGCTAATGTGTGTCCCTTACTACATAGTAAGCAATCAAATGATGGTTGCTATTAAAAAAAAGATTGCCTTTTTATTAATTTTGTATTTTTAAATTTATTTCTATATTTTTGTATTCTGATTCAGCAATTTCCATTCTCATCTTTATTAAAATCTTTCTGTATGCCTTAAAAGTGTTTTAAAAATGTATACATTGTCTTCTGATTACAAAAACGCACATGGCAAAACATTCGAACATCACAGAAATAGGTATCAGAGAAAATAAGTCTCTTCAAATTCTTGAGGGATGAGTGAGAGCAGCGTGGTGTATATATACATATGCGTTTTTGTTTTTATTATGAACATACATATATGTGTATCTGTATAAAGTTATTAAAAATGGGACGGTACATATTGTTATACAACTTGCTTTTTTCCAGTTTATATCTTGAATCTCTTTCCAAGTTAGAATTTATAGATCTGGTTTTTCTTTTTTAAAACCTTTATTTAACAGGGGTGCCTGGGTGGCTCAGTTAGGGTCTAACTTGATTGGCTCAGGTCATGATCTCATGGTTCCTGGGATTGAGCCTCTTGTTGGGCTCTGGGCTGACAGCTCAGAGCCTGAAGCCTGCTTCAGATTCTGTGTCTCCCTCTCTCTCTGCCCCTCTACTGCTCATGTGTGCTTGCTTGTGCATGCTCTCTCTCTCTCTCAAGATAAATAAATAAAAATTAAAAAAAAAACCTTTATTTGATAAACAATATAGGTATGGCAGCATTCACATCTGAGTTTGCAGCTCAGTGAATACTCACAGTGTGAACACACTTGTGCAACTAGTAGTCACGTCAAGAAATAAAATATGACAAGGACTCCAGAAGCTTCCCTGTGTGCTTCCTACCTCGTTATTTTTGAAAATTTAACAGCTTCATTAAGATATAACCACATATCATTCAATTCACCCATTAAAGTGTAAAATTCAGTGCGTTTGGTATTTTCGGTAAACTCACAGTTGTATAACCATCACCACTATCTAATTCTAGAATCTTTTCATCACCCCAGAAAGAAACCCTGTACCCATTGGCAATCACTCTCCATTTCTTCCTATCCCAGTGGTAGGCAACAACTAAACTATTTTCCGTCTCTATAGATATTTTCCATTCTGGACCTTTTATATAAGTGGAATCATGCATTATATGGTCTTTTAGGACTGGCTTCTTTCTCTTATAATTTTTTTCAGCTTCATCCATGTTGTAACATGTCAGCCTTTTAATGGCCAAATAATCATTGTATGGATATACTACGTTTTATTTATCCATTCATCAATCAATGGACATTTGGGTTGTACCACTTTTGGACTATTCTGAATAAAGCTGCTATGAACATTTGTGTGCTAGATTTTGTGTGACATATGTTTACATTTCTCTTAGATACATAGGCACACCCCTAAGTGGAAATCCTGGGTCCAGTTTTAACTCTGTGTTTAACCTTTTGAGAATTCCCAAACTTTTCCACATTTGTTGCACCATTTCATTTTTAATTTTCCCCATCAATGTGTAAGAGTCCTAACTTCTTTACATTCTCATCAACCCTTGTTATTTTCTTTTTGCTTATAGCCATTCTGCTGGGCTATAATAGCCATTCTGCTGGGGGTGCATTGGTAGTTCATTGTGGTTTTGCTTTGCGTTTCCCTAATGGCTAATGATGCTGAGCATTTTTTCATGTGTTATTGGTCCATGCAGATTTCTTTCTAAAAAAAAATTTTTTTTAATGTTTCATTTTTGAGAGAGAGACAGTATGAGCGGGGGAGGTGCAGAAAGAAAGGGAGACCCAGAATCTGAAGCAGGCTCCAGGATCTGAGCTGTCAGTACAGAGCCCGATGCGGGGCTCGAACCCACCAGCCATGAGATCCTGAACTGAGCCGAAGTCAGATGCTTAACCGACTGAGCCACCCAAGCCTCCTGGTCCATGCAGACATTTTAAAGGTTTTAAAATTTTCCCTAATTGTCAGAGGCAAAGCTAAATAGTATCTTTTGTGTCTTTATAATTTTTATTTATTCTTTAAAGTTTATTTTGGGAGAGAGAGAGAGAGAAGCAGGGGATGGGCAGAGAGAGGAGAGAGACAATCCCAAGCGTGCTTTGTGCTGTCAGCACAGAGCCTGAGCTGACAATTGTGAGATCATGACCTGAGCCGAAACAAGAGTCGGATGCTTAACTGACTGTGCCACCCAGGAGCCCCTGTGTCTTTATAATTTTTAGACAAGCATTTCAGTACATCTGTGCTTCTCTACTTATTCCTTTTTATAGATATAATCTGGCATTTATGTTATTTTTTATATTACATATTTTCTTTTGAGAATGATTTTTTAAAATGTTTTCATGCAATTATATAGTTAGATTTACAACAGTTATTTAGATTTATCTGTATTTTAAGTTGTTTGCTTTTGCCTTCCATTCTTAGCTAAACAGTAAATGTAAATCTGTTCATTTGTTGGGTGAGTACTACAGTTTCCAGGATCTGTGCTTCCACACCATTCATTCATTCATTCATTCATTCATTTTAGAGTGTGTGCAAGTGGGAAAAGGGGAGAGAGAGAATCCTAAGCAGGCTCCACACTTTCTGGAGTCCAACATGGGGCTTGATCCCATGACCCTGGGACCTGAGCTGAAATTAAGAGTGCGACAGTCAACTGAGCCACCCAACACCCCCCACCATACTTTTTATAGTACATGAGTAGATGTGTATGACTGATAAACCTGATTCAGACATTTCAAAAGTATGATTAAGGTTTGATTTTCATGGACCTAATCCAGAGCTTTGTTTGCTCTCAACTTAGGAGTTTTAAGGTAATATTTTTCAGTTAGTTACCTTCCAGGAAGAGCAGCCTGAGGTTGGGAGTTTGTAGAGAGAAATGATGTAGTCTGTTTCTTGGTGATCAGAGAGATGAATAAGGAAACTAGATGGACAGACTGAAGTGCATAGTTCTGTTATTTGGAAGAATCACCTAATCCTGGAGCATTGTGCCTATTGCCTTTTTCAAATCTAATATGTACATATCTTAAAAAAATTTTTTTAATGTTTATTTTTGAAAGAGAAAGAGGGAGGGAGAGAAAGAGGGAGACAGAATCCGAAGCAGGCTCTAGGCTCTGAGCTGTCAGCACAGAGCACAATGTAGGTCTCCAACTGATGAACCGTGAGATAATGACCTGAGCTGAAGTCAGACACTTACCTGACTGAGCCACCCAGGCGCCCCTGTACTTATCTTCATATTTGTGTGACCACTTCATATTTGTGTGACCACTTCATATTTGTGTGACCAAAACAGTACCACTGTTTTTCCTATGGCCCTTTGTGCTATTACAGATAATTTTTGTAGTGTCTTTGGTTTACCCAAAGGGTAAACAGTTCATATTGAAATCTGAATGGAAATACTTTTTTTTCCCCTTTTATGTTTGTTTATTTTTGAAGAAGAGAGAGAGAGAGAGAGAGAGACAGAGCATGAGCGGGGGAGGGGCAGAAAGAGAGGGAGACAGAATCGGAATCAGGCTCCAGGCTCTGAGCTATCAGCACAGAGCCCAGTGTGGGGCTTGAACTCATGAACCTTGAGATCATGACCTGAGTTGAAGTCAGACACTTAACCAACTGAGCCAGCCAGGCGCCCCTGAATGGAAATACTTCTTAAGGAGTTTGTAGGAGATAGGCCACAGTATGATGTTAATATGAATTTTCCAAGGCCTAGGGGTTAGTATTCAATTGCATGGGCCCAGAAACTGGGCTTTTCCTGCATGTCTGCAGGTGATCAGGCTCACACTGTCTATATAACAGAAGACTTTTATCCAGAGGCACCTGGGTGGCTCGGTTGAGCATCTGACTTTGGCTCAGATCATGATCTCATGGTTTGTGGGTTTGAGCCCCACATTGAGCTCTGCACTGACAGTGTGGAGCCTTTTTGGGATTCTCTCTCTCTTTCTCTCTCTCTCTCTGCCTCTCCCCTACTTGCACTCTCTCAAAATAAGTAAACTTAAAAAAAAAAAAAGACTTATCCAAACTGAAAATACCAGTTTATAACGTGAAATGGTCTTTCAAATAATTTAAATGCAGCAAATATGTGTCTACTTTGTACTAAGCCTACTCACTGGGTGTGCAGTAGTGAATAAAAACAGGTAAAACCTCTCCTCTTACGAAGATTATATTCTGATGATATGAGACTGACCATAACTAATAAATATATAATATGTTGTAAAGATGGCGAGTGCTAAGAAGATAAATAGAATAGGGTAAAGAAAGATGAGCAAAGTGAGAACAAGCGGGCACTATTTAAATCCATTGGCCAAAGAAGACCTCTGTGGTGTGGTGTTCCTTGAGCTGAGACCTAAAGGAGGTGAGGAGTCAAACAATGCCAGGGCCCAAGCCCTTAGCGGAAGTGTGCTTGCTGTCTTCAAGGAACAGGAGGGAATTCTGAGTGGCTAGAGAGGAGGAGCAGAGTGACAGGAAGTGGGGTGGTAACCTCCTAGACCATTATAAAGACTTTTCTTTCTGACTTTTGTTCTGAGATGCGATTACTGAGCAGAGGAGTGATGATGGTAGGACATGACTTCCCCTTCAGCACCATCAGTCTGGCTGCAGTGCTGAGGATGGGCTCTGGGGAAGGGTAATGGTCGGAGTTGGAAAAGCCGTTAGGAGGCAGTTTTGGTAGAGCAGGAGATGAAGAGATTTCTGCTTCTTGGTCATAGCCAGGAAGTTGGGCTAAGTCAGAAACAGGCTGCTTAGTGTACCGTCCATCACCTGTCAGCCCTCATCCACTTGACTCTTCTACTTCCTGAAACTGCTCTTGCGGAGACCATCAATGATGGTGAGTTGCAAACCAGTGGGACACTCAGGACACATCTCACTCACTGTACATCTTCCCAGAATTCTCCGTAGAATTCACTCTTTCTTGAATCCCTGTGTCTGAGCTTCTGTAAGCTCACAGGGCTATTTTCCTCTCACCTTTGTGTGTACTTTTTTTGTTAGCTCCCTCCCCCCAGTCACTACAGGATTGAGTTGCTCACAGCTTGGCCTTGTACCCTTGTTTTTTTCCTGTATTCTCTTTCTTGATACTGTTTGTTCCCAAGGATTTAAATATCATTAATATGCTGAGAATTCCCAAATTTACATTTTCTAGGGAGCTCATATTTTACATGTCAAAAATTAAAATTATTACCCAACCCAAACTGGGGGGACCTGCCTTTCCACCCTCATAGTTTTTTTTCCCCATCAATCCTGATACCATCAGTTGCTTAAACTGGGAACCTAGGAGTTAATTTTGGCACTTTTGTTTCTCCACTCAGGCCCCTTTCCCCCATCGTTCACCAAGTCCTTTTCAGCTCTCCAAAATGTATCTTGTATCCTTTAATTTCTTTCCATTGAAACCATCTTGTCTCTCCCTTGGAACCATCGCTTATAGCATTTTAGTTGGTCTTCACACTTCTCTGGCTTCCTCCCATTTTCTCTGCACAGCAACCAGAGAGCTTTTATTTTTAAAAAAATTTTTTTAACATTTATTTATTTTTGAGAGAATGTGAGCAGGAGAGGGGCAGAGAGAGACACACAGAGTCCGAAGCAGGCTCCAGGCTCCCAGCTGTCGGACTCACAAACCACGAGATACCTGAGTCAAAGTCGGACGCTTAACCAACTGAGCCACCCAGGTGCCCCACTTTTATTTTTTTTTAGTTTTTTAAAAAATTTTTATTTATGTAAGTAATCTCTACACCCAATGTGGGGCTCAAACTCATGACCCTGAGATCAAGAGTCACGTGCTCCTCTGACTGAGCTGGCCAGACACCCCCAAACAGCTTTTAAAACAAGGGTCATATAGCTACTTAAAACCATTCATTGGCTCGCTGCTGCACTTGAACTTATTCAATATTTCCTTAGCTCTCAGCTTTCCTCTGAGGTTTTTCTTTTTCTTTTTTAATTAACATTTTTATTTATTATTGAGAGACAGAGCATGAGCATGGGAGGGGCAGAGAGAGGGGGAGACACAGAATCTGAAGGAGGCTTCAGGCTCTGAGCTGTCAGCACAGAGCCTGACGCGGGGCTCGAACTCACAAACTGCGAGATCATGACCTGAGCCAAAGTTGGACACTTAACTGACTGAGCCACCCAGGCACTCCTTCTCTGAGGTTTTTTTTGACTACCTTGTCTGAAAGGAGGTTCTGACTCTTCTGCTGCTCTCTCACTGCACCCTGTTTGTTTGTTTGTTTTTTCCTTTGATGCACTTGCCACAGTTTATAATTACTCATTTGTGGGCTTACATATGTGGCCCAGACACTTGTCCCTCTAGGTCTGGCAAAGATAGATGAATCTGTCCTTTAGTAGAAGATTTTCATCTTAATTGTAACTGATACCAAAGAAAATAAATTCAGAAGAGGCTGCAAATAATTTTGTACTTTGTCTTGGGTCAATTCCCAGAAGCCCATTTTCTTTTGATGTTCCTTCTTCTTTGCTCTTTACCCCTTCCCTTTCTATTCTGATAACCTTCCTTTTGCCCAAGACAGGGAAGGTCTTTGACAGCTTGTGTTGAAGCCTGGGGTGACTTGTTCATGGCTCTATCCAGTGAGGTGGTTTTGGATCTCATATTCTTCACAACCAGACATTTATACGACAGACCAGACCTCTCATATGTGGCCATCTCTCCTAATAAACTTTGATATGTCAACCTAATGTACCTCGTTCTGACCAGGAGTTTGGCATTGGGAAAGATAGAGGGAATGAAGGGAGTGGGGTTCCCTTGTCCTCGTCGCTCCCACTTTAAATTGTCTTCCCTACTAGACTGCCAGCAGCATGAGGAGATAAATCTGTTTCTCGTGTTCACCGTCATGGTGTACCCAGTGCTTATATAGTGCCTGGCACTTAGTGGCTGCTCTGTACACATCCACAGAATGGAAGTGGAGCAAAAGCAGGTAGCTCATCTTGTGAGAATGTCATCTAAGTGACAGGAGGGGAGAGTTGATGAAAAAATCTCTTCTTCTCAGCAAGCAGTTGGTGCATCTAGTATCCAGAATATTTGTGTGTTCCCCCTGTTCCCCTCAACTGTCTCTCCTTTGGGTAGAGCTAGACAGGACCAGAGTTTGGTTTCAAGAACTTGTTTTTTGTTGCTGATTGCCACCTTCAGGGGGCCTTTGTTTCTCTGTTATGCATACATGTCACTGATTTAAGTTGGTTGCTTCTCTTAGTCCATTAAGTGTTCCTGGACGTAGTAAAAGCTCACTTCCTACCACTGTGTTTTGATTTGTTTCACTTTCCTAATCAACCCTGTTCTTGGGGGTTAGGGGGTGGGATGGGGAAGCACACTTACACATACATACACTTCGTTGCCTCTCTATTTACTCCAAAATGTGTATGTATATAGTAGTTTAAACCAATGTAGATAAAACTTCTTTTTTGTTCTTGCCTCTGAGTTTCCTCGGTTGCTTAATTTTTGGATTAGTTTTAGTTTCTTTTTTATTATGGTCACTTATACTAGAGAAGTAAACCATCAGTTTTGCAAACTGAGAATCTATATAATACTCTCCACTACCTTCTCTGCTAGACAGCCATATGGAGTTCTAAGGAAGGTGTGTGGATAATTAACTCTGTGTGCTTATATCAAACAATTAGGCTGTGCCTATAGAAGAGAGAATTGGAATTTCTAGTAGTTATTGATCATTACTGTTTTTAATCCTTAGCATTGTCTTCTAGGCAGTTGATCATCATCTTAAGGAACCACAGAAAAAAGTTTTAAAATTACATTTGTGGTCTCTAATTGGAAGCACTTATTTTGGCCCTGACTATAGTTTTCAGATATTAAGAGACATGGTTTTGGTGAAAGGATTTAATTTTTTGCCTTTTATTTTATTTTTTTTAACATTTTTATTTTTGAGAGACAGAGAGTGCGAGTGGGGGAGGGGCAGAGAGAGAGGGAGACAGGGAATCAGAAGCAGGCTCCAGGCTCTGAGCTATCAGCACAGAGCCCGACACAGGGCTCGAGCCCACCAGCTGTGAGATCATGACCTGAGCTGAAGTCAGAAGCCTAACTGACTGAGCCACCCAGGCACCCCAATTTTTTGCCTTTTAAGTTAAAAAAAATTGTTTATTTTATTTTTTTATGGAGTTAAAATATTTCCCCCTAAAATGTTATGTAGCAATAGCCTAAAACTACATAGGCATAAAAAGCGTTTGTACGGATGTTACCAAGTACTGTGTAGAGTCTTGTGTTTAAAGATTTCCTGTCTAAATAATTCTTCCTTCATTTTCTTTTGGAAGAACACTGCAATCAGTCAGGTAAAACTCATTCTTAGCTTTGTATGTGGTAGTAAAAGATAAATTTTTTAAAACCACAAACCTCTAATGTGAACAATTAATAGTATTTAGTGGTGGTGGAAGGAAAGAAAAATTTCTGTATAAGCAGCATATAGTATTTAGAGTTAATATTTTATGTGGTCTGTATGTGATGGAATATGTGTGTGGTCTGTAAGTTCTGTCTCTCTCTCATGCATCCTGAGTGTCAAATTTAAATGAATTCTTGGGGCACCTGGGTGGCCCAGTCAGTTAAACGTCTGACTTTGGCTCACATCATGATCTCACGGCTCGTGAGTTTGAGCCCCATGTCGGGCTGTGTGCTGACAGCTCAGAGCCTGGAGCCTGCTTAGGATCTGTGTCTCCCTCTCTCTTTCTGCCCCTCCCCGACTCACGTTCTCTCTGTCTCTCTGTCTCTCTCTCAAAAATAGACAAACATTAAACAAAATTAAAAAAAAATAAATGAATTCTTCAGTCTTAGAAAATAGTAAGGGGATTTGTAGTCAAAGCTTATAAAACCATGATAATGGATTTATTCTCAAAATATTAAATACTCAACAAAATGAGGGCAGTATTCCATTCCTGATTTTGACAGGTTTTCTTTTTGGACAAATAAAAGGGAGTTAATACTTTAACATAGACTAGTAAATTTAACCTAAGAATAATTTCAGGGCTACCAGTCAGAATGGATAGTATCAAAAAGACAAGAAATAACAAGTGTTATTAAGGATATGGAGTGAAGGGAACCTTTGTGCATGTTGGAAGGAATGTAAATTGATGCATACTGAAGACAGTATGAAGTTTTTTTCCTCAAAAAATTAAATATAGAATTACCATGTGGTCCTCTGATTCCACTACTGGTTATTACCCAAAGAATAGGAAAATACTAATTTGAAAAGATATGTGCACCCTTACGTTTATTGCAGCATTATTTACAGTAGCCAAGATGTGGAAGGAACCCAAGTGTCCATCCATAGCCGAATGGATTAAGAAGATGTTGGTATATAGGGGGGCCTGGGTGGCTCAGTCAGTTAAGCGTCCGACTTCGGCTCAGGTCATGATCTCATGATCTCATAGTTCGTGGGTTCGAGCCCCGCATTGAGCTCTGCTTCAGATTCTCTGTCCCTCTCTTGCTTTGCCCCTCCCCTGCTCATGCTCTGTCTCTCTCTCAAGAGTAAATAAACTTAAAAAAAAAAAAAAAAGATGTTGGCAATAGCCAAATCGTGGAAAGAGCCTCCATCAACTGATGGATGGATCAAGAAGATGTGGTTTATCTATACAATGGAATACTACATGGCAATGAGAAAGAATGAAATCTGGCCATTTGTAGCAACATGGATGGAACTCGAGGGTGTCATGCTAAGTGAAATAAGTCAGGCAGGGAAGGACAGATACCATATGTTTTCACTCATAGGAATCACAGGAGAAACTTAACAGAGGACCATGGGGAGGGGAAGGGGGGAAAAAGAGGGAGAGGGAGGGAGGCAAATCATGAGAGACTCTTGAATACTGAAAACATTGAATACTGAAAACAAACTGAGGGCGGGAGGGGGAAAGGGGAAGAGGGATGATGGGCATGGAGGAGGGCACTTGTGGGGAAGAGCACTGGGTGTTACATGGAAACCAACTTGACAATAAACTGTAAAAAAAAAATCAGATAAAAAAGATGTTGGTATATATACAATGGAATATAGTCAGCTGTTAAAAAAAAAAAGAATATCTTGCCATTGTGACAACATGGAAATACCTAGGGGCTGTTATGCTAAGTGAAATAAGCTAGATAGAGGAAGACAAATACTGTATGATTTCACTTACATGTGGACTCTAAAAACCAGACAGACCCTTAAATATGGAAAACAAACTGGTGGTTGCTAGAGGGGAGGGGTGTGGGGGGATAGGCAGAATAGGTGAAGGAGATTAAGAGGTACAAACTTCCAGTTATAAAATAACTAAGTTGAAAAGTACAGCGTAGGGGCGCCTGGGTGGCTCAGTCGGTTAAGCCTCTGACTTCGGCTCAGGTCATGATCTCGTGGTCCATGAGTTCGAGCCCCTCATCAGGCGCTGTGCTTCCAGCTCAGAGCCTAGAGCCTGCTTCAGATTCTGTGTCTCCCTCTTTCTGCCCCTCCCCCACTCATGCTCATGCTCTCTCTCTCAAAAATAAATAAACGTTAAAAAGATAAAAGTACAGCATAGGGAATATAGTCAATAATACTGTGATGAAGTTGTATGGTAACAGATGGTAACTGCACTTACTATGGTGAGTGTTAAGTAATGTATAGTATTGTCAAATCACTATATTGTACACCTGAAACTAAACATTGTATGGCAACTATACTTCAATAATAATAAAAAAATCCCCAAAACTTAAAAAGTTAATTTCAGGGAGGGTTAGATCATGTATGCTGGAAGGCCCTTTACCTTCAGGACTCCCCTCTCACGCCTCACATTTTCACTCTTTCCCCCATCTTGTTATTGTGTGGCCGTGGAGGGTGATCTTACTTTCTTATATAATACCTTTTTTTTTTTTTTTTTTTGAGAGAGAGAGCGCAAGTGCGAACATGGGAGAGGAGCAGAGGGAGAGAGAGAGAGAACCCCAAAAGGCTGTTCAGTGTGGAGTCTGATGTGGGGCTCGATCCTGCAATCCTGGGACTATGACCCGAGATGAAGTCAAGAGTCAGACATTCAACTGACTGAGCCACCCAGGCGCCCCTCTTTTTTTTTTATTTTTTTTATTTTTGAGTAATCTCTACACCCAACATGGGGTTCAAACCTATAGCCTTGAGATCAAGAGTCACATGCTGCACCGACTGAGCCAACCAGGAGCCCCTAATATATTTTGAGGCTCTGTGGCTAAGAGACTGAATGTGGCAAAATGCTGCTTGGAAGATGTAGTGGACTTAGTATATATGCTAGACTTGTCTCCTGGTCTTGCCACCAGAGCAAGCTTACCAAAGACCAGGAAGCTTCGGGTCTCTTGGGACTTACCACTGTATTGAGTTTCTGCTTTCCAGAAAGGTTGGTACCTGTGAAGAAAGCAGACCTGTGACCTTTGGTGATGCGCATTCTGCAGCCAGCAGAGAGCTGTCTTGCCTCCACAGATAGCCTGAAGACTGTTTTACTGAAAGCAGGGATTCTGAACCAATAAAGCTATAGATCTTCTCTCCTAACACATGCATATATGCACATATATGAAGAATTTTATGTACAGTTTTAGGGAACCCATGGACCTCCTGAAATCCATTGATAAACTTTTTAAGAGCCTGTGGACTCCATTTTGAGAATACATGCCTTGAGGGCGCCTGGCTGGCTCAGTTAGAAGAGCATGTGACTCTTGATCTTCAGGGTCATGAGTTTGAGCCCCATGTTGGCTGTAGTGATTACCTAAAAAATTAAAAATTAGAAACAGAAAACTAATGTATAATTGATACTTGTATTAGGCATAACATTTTTTCAGGTTTAAAAAAATACCTGAAAAAGGGCGCCTGGGTAGCTCAGCCAGTTAAGCGTCTGACTCTTGATTTTGGCTCAGATCATGATCTCATGGTTCATGAAATTGAGTTCCCATCCGATTCTCCTTTCTCTCTGCCCTTCCCCCCAACCCTGCCTCCTGCGCGCGCACTCTCTCTCTCTGCCTCAATATAAATCAATAAACCATTAAAAAAGTACCTGAATAAATACAGTATTTTGCAATACTGATGTATGAAATTGAAGTATATTTTGTTTTCTAGGTTTTAAAAATGTATAAA
This sequence comes from Cryptoprocta ferox, assembly GCA_028646485.1. Taxonomy (NCBI): domain Eukaryota; kingdom Metazoa; phylum Chordata; class Mammalia; order Carnivora; family Eupleridae; genus Cryptoprocta; species Cryptoprocta ferox. The sequence goes on from CM053568.1 coordinate 34,285,817, forward strand.
ATCTGTATAGTTGTAAGAATCATAGGCACACAATATTTGTTATAGAAATATGGTTTTGATAGAATATTTGTTATAGAAAATGTCAAACATATACAGATATACAGAGATTAGTACAATAAAACCCCTGTGTACCTTTCAGGCAGGTTCAACAGTTACTGGATTATGACCGTTTTCCCCCATGTCTGTCTATCTTGAGTTATTTTGAAACAAGTTCCAATCTTGGGCAGCCATGACACTCTCTAGCCACCTGGTGGCAGTATACCATAATTTGAAAATTATTAAGTCTTTTGGGACTATAATTATAAAACATAAAGGACCGGAGATGGGGAGTTATTGCTTCATGGTTACAAGGTTCCTGTTAGTGGTAATGGAAAAGTTTTGGAAAAGATTAGTGGCTATGGTTGCACAACATTGTGAATATAATTAATGCCATCGAACTACACACTTAAAAATGGTTAGGATGGTAAGTTATATGTTATATATTGTGTCACAGTAAAAAAAAAAAGGGACAACCTCATGACAGAATTTGATAGCACGAGGAGATTTAGTAGTATGGTTCTTGTGAAAAGAACTAATACGTGTTTGTTTTACTGTTGCCTTTTTGGGGAGAAAGACCTAGACCAGCCTTTAAAATCAGTTAGCTTCCAAAATTACTTTGAGCAGCAAAACCGTGATAAATAAAACATTAATTGGAGCTCCTCAGATATAACGAGAGGTCTGGAAAGCTTCTTCCATCTAGTTGAACAGCCTCCCCTACTCCCACAACATTGTAGGGCCCTTAAGTGTTTTAAACCGTGGAAAATCCCTGACCAGTTCCTCATAAACCAAAAAGCCAGTATTCATCTGAGCTATGAGTATTTGTAGAGGAGATCTAGTTATCAGTTGGGTGTTTTAACTGGTTTATTGTTAGGTCTGTTTCATCCTGAGAAACAGGCTGAACTCTTTTCAGAGGAGGGGAAATGTAGGCACTTTCTGGAGAACATTGTAAATTATAAGAAAGCATGCTTAGTGTTCTAGATGTTTTGAGTTTCAGAGTTGGAAGTGATCTTGCATTATTTAGTTCAACCTGTTCTTTTTAAAGGTGTGAAAACTGAGTTCCAAAGAGGTTGCTCGAACAGTGCTGAACAGCTAGTCAGTCAGCGGTAGGGCTTTGTGTTTGTGCTGAACCACAAACCACTACCTTATAGCAAAAGATGATGGCTCTCTTCGTATGTCTGGAGATAGGACAAGTATACATTTCAACTTTTCCCTTTTCTCATGTTCTTCTTCCTGATAATTGTGAGGTTCAGTTATCAGAACCAACCTATGGTAACCAGAAAATTAAGTCAACTAGAATATGCAGTTCTTCTGCTTAGGAAGGTTTTGCTATTTTGATCATTTCAATTTGCATTTGTACTTGCATAATACTTAGATACAGTTTATCACAATGAACACAGATCTAGTAGCTGCAGGGAGATGATTTGGGGTAATAGATCACTGGCCTCAGTGTTAGGTAGGATCTTCTGCCCTTGTTCTGTTATTAATTTTTTATAAGCCTGGAGCAAGTCACTTCCCCTCAGACAGTTTAGTTTTATCCTTAGTGTAAACTGGTAGAGGTAGATTTGATGAGCTTTAAAGGCTCCTTCCAGCCACTCAGAGCTGTTGAGCTGTATGGTTTCAGTATTGCAGCGAAGAATCATCCCCTTTCATGCTTTTAGTCAGAATTCACAGGGCAGAAGCTGCTGTCCTTGGTTGCCCATGACAGTAGTTATGTGCATAAGTGAAAACACACCCAATTACAGAGTTCACGAGTGAATTTTTATTTAGATCTCTTAATGCAGTTAATAAATTTTTAGAGTGTTGAAATCTCAAGCTTCCTCTTGGCCTGGGTTCTGAGGTCATTGGGTTTGAAAAGAAAATAGAAAGCAAATGGTAGTTGGCAAGATCATTTCCTTTTTGTATTTACGTTTCTGTTGCTTATTCAACAGTTATTTTGAATACTAAGTATGCTAAGAGGGTTCAAGAATTCAGAGTCTGTTAAAAACTTACATTTTCTTTGTTTCTTTGGGGACTTACTCCTCCCCTTAGTTATCTATTTTATCTGTATTTAGCAGCATCACATTACAAAATGCCTTCACATCTAGAGCTTGAGTTAGGTAGCTATTACTGCTAATGTGAATCCTTCAGAGATAGAATTTTAGGTAGAAATGCTTCTCTTGAATTCATAAAGAGTGTCATGTCTCTCCATTCAGAAGTATTTATTTAATACCTACTATGTGTCCAGAGATATGCAGAGCTCAGTGTATCACAACATGTAAGGTATGACTTCTGCTGTGAAGCAGCTCTTGGTCTAGAAGGAGAAGCAAAGCATTGTGATGTTTTGTGACATGTTATGCAAAGGTCTGTGGCAGTGCAGAGGAGTTTCTAAATCACGCTGTTCAGTAACAATGATGAGACTCTGGAGTCAGAATTTCTAGCCACACTCAATCACAGGAGCTTAATCAATCTAACTTGACCTGTATTTAAACTTAATGAACAGTTTTTAGATTATATTTTTATTTTAATACAAGGAAAAATAGTTGCTTTCAAACCATTTCCTTATTCTAAAAATTTTTTAAGAAGCACGGGGGAGAAAGAAAAAAAGCATTCCATGTAAACTTGTACTGAATTCATATTGTTGTCAGCTCTTAGAGATTGTCAGGAAAATCCTTGCTGTGTATATGACCTCTATGTATTAACTCCTTGCCCTCAAACTCTAAGAACAGAAAATAACCTTCCATGTGATTAAAAAATCAATGTAACATTGCCAGAGTCTGTACTTGTCGAAGGGCCAAAAGTCCTGCCTGGAGGCTTTTAACATAGGACTTTGGCAGGGCTAACTCACAGAGAAACTCCCTAGCATGAGGAGAAGGTCCAGTTCTGCATGTGGACCTCACAGAGCAGCATGAGAGTTTTTAGCACATCACAAAACTTGGTAGGATTTCCTGTGCAAGAGCCAAAACTTTGGGGAAAGGGGAAGAAGGAAGACGAGGACTAGGTTAGAGCAGAATGAGTGTGGGAGAACCAGACAATTCAGTTCCTAAATGTTGCAGTAAGTGGGACTGGCTCTCATGTTCCATCTCAAGGTGAAGTGTTCAAGTCTGGATGAGAGTTGAAAGGGAGAAAAACTTCAATACTTCTTTTCCTGGGCTTTTCCTGGACTGTCATTTCAGGCGACATGTTGAAGCTATGAGTTCCTTTTGTAAAGGAAAGTATTCACTGCTGGTATTTTGCTGTTTTGTGACACTCTTTGAGATCAGCTGACACTCTGAAGTACTAAATTGAAAACCTGGATTAAGGAGTTGTAGCCTGGCTTTCAGAGAGACACGTGTCCCCTTGCTTAAGGAGAGTCTTTCACTAGCTGGTTCTCTCCCTCACCCCCCCACCTCATCTTTCTGGTCTGTGGTTTGGCTCTCCTATCTTATCATGAGCTGTCTGCTTAAACTGCATCTCGTCCCAACTCCTTAATTTATTCCCAGGCATCTTTGTACAGTGTTGTAGATTCCATTGCTTAGATATATATGGCAACCAGTTACCCAATCTCAGGTTGTGTATAAAGTCTGACAAAGGAAAAGAATGGAGCAAATGATAATTGAGTCTATTTAATTATGCAGTTAACAAATAACCATTATTAAAAAGGAAAAAAATTACATGAAATCATATGGTCTCAAAATTTGGGACACTTGGCCATGCAATCTACTTTCTATGTTTGTTTTTATTTCCCTAACCATGTTCAACTTCTCTCCCATGTTCAGAGTTTCTCAGAAAGCATTTCATGATTAACTGCATTCCACCTGGGTTTTTTCTGTTCTTTTAATACTTGATGATTCTTATTGATAAGTTGTCTTCAAGTGTTCCTAAATCACATTATTTGTGTGCACTCTAGGGTGGAAGCATCATGTCATATTGTGCTTGCTCTCCCATGGTAAAAAAAGAGTGAGGTGGATGCTGAACCCTAGTGGGGCACTGTGTGCCCTGGGTCAGGTAGTGTAGCCTAGGAGGTTTGAGCCTTTATAGGGGGTGGAGGGTGGAAGTGGGGTGGGGATAATGGATTAACTGAAGTGTATCATAAATGGTCTCCAGGGATGGCTTTGAAGAGGAAGGAGAATGGTTCTTAAAGCCATAGTATGAAATTATGCTAAATTTTCAGGTTAATAAAAGAGTACTAACAGCATTTTGGGTGAGAGTATTTCTTTATTCTAATTTTATTCTTTAACTTATTTTTCTTCTGAAAAGCTAACCTTTATAAAGCCAGGGTCTGTTTGGTTTTAACCAGGGATATATAGATAATTTGGTTAGTTGAGCAAGATTTTCTGGACTATAGACCCCTTGAATTCTCAAAAATGGCAGTTAACTGAAGTATTTTGCCACAAAGTAGCTGCATGCTTACTGTCTCTTAGGCCTTTTATTCCTTCGGTGAATTTCCAGTGAATCAGATTCTTTGGGCATTTTTCAGTCTTGATTTCTAGTTGAATTTCCTGTTTATCACTGTTCTTGAAGTCCTTCTCTCTTGGCTGCAGTGAACTGGTCTGTACTGAGCATTCACTATCCCTTTTAGTATTCCTTTTCAGGTGCTTTGGTTGCTTTGTTTTGTTCATGTATCAAATCAGCAATGGCACATTGGCAATCTGTGTGTCAAATCTGGTTTGTTGACATGTTTTATTTGGTCCTCAGAGTGCTTTAAAAATTTGTATAGTAGTTGCCATTAATAAAAATATGACATTTTATATTAAGAATCTGAATGTATGGCTTTTTTTTTTTTTTTTTGAGGTGGGAAGGAGCTGGCTGCCCTGGGTGGCTGTTGCCCTGTGGCAGTGATCTTAAGAGCTGCTCGGCTGGGAGAGGCGCTCCCACACTCTAGCTGACTTGGCGCTATCCAGAGCACTTCACTCATTTGTTCATCACTTGGTCTCTGTACATTTGAGTTTGCAGCCTTTGTCTTCCCTATTACATTCACCAGGTTCTTACCTGGGATCTCTTCTTTTCTCTCCACATGCTCTCCCTGAGCACCTCTGCCCCCATCAGTCACAGAAACCAGATGGAAGAGTCTGTTTGCCATCTTAAGTCTTTTTTTTTTTTTTTTTAATTTTTTCAGTTCAGTGGTTATGCTTGCCTTTTAATGTTTGAGTTCATTTCTTCTTTGCATTTTAATCAAATTCTTTTTGTTGCTTTCTGGTCTATAAGGTTTGATAGCTTGAAGTAATTTTCCAGCAGTGTATGTTAATTAAGACTTTTTATCTGCTTCTAGTGATTCCCAGTTTTCATTTGAGTCTTCGGTGCCCCACCGAGTGTTGTATTGTGCGTATAAAATAAAGATCGAATTGCTTTGTGTTTACCTTTTTTATGTAAATACATGGCAACAGTTTCCTCACTCTTGACTCTTTAATACTTTGGCTTTAACACCTTTATGTGGAAACCTGTCTTTGAGGTTTATACCCTCCTGCCTTTTATATCCATATCCTCTTTGTTTATGTTCATCTACTAAAACTTTTGGCACAGACATTTCTGTCATTCTGCTCACTTCAGTTCATGAGAGATTTGATCATCTGGTTCATAGTGTTTCTGCCCTCACTTACAATTCAGTCTTACCACTGCTATACCTGTGCACAGCCCCATTTAATGTGCCACCCTTTAGGAGTTTAAAATCTACGTGGAGATAACAAACAACAGTAAGTAAAAACAGTGAAAGACTTAAAAAAATAACATTTTAAGACATCTGTAGAGGAAGTGGCATAGGCCTATGTTTGATAAATTCTTAATCACATTATACAAGCAGTTATTTGAAGAGTAGGACCCTCAGACCCTCTTTTAGCCTAGATTCATGTTTCTATGTGGAGGCAACATTACTCCATGTCATTTCCTTGGATCTTCTTTGTCCCAGGGGAGGAGTGACTGATCTTAGGAGAGTTTGGGTAAGGAATTAGTGAGGCCTAGCTCTCAGTCCCTTTCCTCTTTCCCTTACCTGGGGAGGCAGCCATCTATAGCCTGTTTTCTAGAAATAGGCTCCAAGTTGCATGTTTTCTTTAGAAAACATGTGGGGAAACCTGTAGTTCCCCAACTGTGACTGTGACTGGGTGAATGAAATGGCTCATTTCTGGGGTGCAGTTTTAGGAAGCACACTGTTGCCATGTCTTTAAGATAAATTTAAAAAATATGGACTTGGGGCACCTGGGTGACTTGGTTGAGCATCTGATTTCAGCTCAGGTCATGGTCTCTTGCTTGGGTCATGGGTTCGAGCCCTATGTTGGGCTCTGTGCTGACAGCTCAGAACCTGGAGCCTGCTTCGGATTCTGTGTCTCCCTGTCTCTCTGCCCCTCCTCTGCTCATGCTCTGTCTCTGTCTCTCTCAAAAATAAACATTAACATTTAAAAAAAATATATGGGCTTAATCTATAACAAAGCCAGCAGTTTGAACTTCATCCATTTGCCTTTTATTTCTCAATTATTCCAAAAGTAGGTGGGAGGGATTTTCATTTAATGATCCCTTAAACTCCAGTAGTAATATTGCTAAAATGTTCATAAGGGAGATGATATTTTCTAGTTTTTTTTTTTTTAATGTTTTGTTTATTTTTGAGACCGAGACAGAGCATGAGAGGGGAGGGGCAGAGAGACAGGGAGACACAGAATCTGAAGCAGGCTCCAGGCTCTGAGCTGTCAGCACAGAGCCCGACACGGGGCTCGAACTC
>CM053568.1:34293019-34457592 GCA_028646485.1 Cryptoprocta ferox
TTGTTAATGTTAGCCATTCTGACTGGTGTAAGGTGGTATCTCCTTGGGGTTTTAATTGCGTTTCTCTGATGATAAGTGATGTTGAGCATTTTTTCATGTGTAGGTTGGCCATCTGGATGTCTTCTTTGGAGAAGTGTCTATTCATGTCTTTTGCCCATTTCTTCACTGGATTATTTGTTTTCTGGGTGAGGAGTTTGATAAGTTCTTTATAGATTGGATAATAACCCTTTATCTGATATGGCATTTGCAAATATCTTCTCCCATTCCATCAGTTGCTTTTTAATTTTGCTGATTGTTTCCTTCTCTGTTCGGAAGTTTTTTATTTTAATGAAGTCCCAATAGTTTGTTTCCCTTGCCTCCGGAGATGGAGACATGTTGAGTAAGAAGTTGCTGTGGTCGAGGTCAAAGAGGTTTTTGCCTGCTTTCTCCTTGAGGATTTTGATGACTTCCTGTCTTACACTTAGGTCTTTCATCCATTTTGGGTTTATTTTTATGTATGGTGTGAGAAAGTGGTCCAGGTTCATTTTTCTGCATGTTGCTGTCCAGTTTTCCCAGCACCACTTGCTGAAGAGACTGTCTTTATTCCATTGGATACTTTCCTGCTTTGTCAAAGATTAGTTGGCCTTATGTTTGTGAGTCCATCTCTGGGTTTTCTATTCTGTTCCATTGATCTGAGTGTTTTTATGCCAGTACCATACTGTCTTGATGATTTCAGCTTTGTAGCAAAGCTTGAAGTCAGGGATTGTGATGCCATCTGCTTTGGTTTTCTTTTTCAAGATTATTTTGGCTATTCGGGGGCTTTTTTGGTTCCATACAAATTTTAGGATTGTTTGTTCTAGCTCTGTGAAGAATGCTGGTGTTACTTTGATAGGTATTGCATTAACTATGTACATTGCTTTGGGTAGTACTGACATTTTAACAATATTTCTTCTTCCTATCCAGGAGCAGGGAATATTTTTCCATTTTTTTGTGTCTTCAGTTTTTTTCATAAGGTTTCTATAGTTTTCAGTGTATAGATTTTTCACCTTTTTGGTTAGATTTATTTCTAGGTAATTTATGGTTTTTGGTGCAATTGTAAAGGGGGTCGATTCCTTGATTTCTCTTTCTGTTGCTTCATTGTTGGTGTATAGGAATGCAACTGATTTCTGTGCGTTGATTTTATATCCCGCAACTTTGCTGAATTTCTAGATCAGTTCTAGCAGTTTTTTGGTGGAATCTTTTGGGTTTTCCATATAGAGTATTGTGTCATCTGTGAGGAGTGAAAGTTTGTCCTCCTCCTGGCTGATTTGGATGCCTTTTATTTCTTTGTGTTGTCTGATTGCTGAGGATAAGACTTCCAATACTATGCTGAGTAACAGTGGCGAGAGTGGACATCCCTGTCTTGTTCCTGACCTTAGGAGGAACGCTCTCAGTTTTTCCCCAATGAAGATGATATTAACGTTGATATTAGTGGTGGGTCTTTCATATATGGCTTTTATGATCTCGAGATATGATCCTTCTATCCCTACTTGAGGGATTTTTTTAATCAAAAAAGGATGCTGTGTTTTGTCAGATCCTTTCTCTGCATCTATTGAGAGGATCATGTGGTTCTTATCCTTTCTTTTATTGATGTGATAAATCATCACATTGGTTGTTTTACAGATATTGAACCAGCTCTGCATCCCAGGTATAAACCCCACTTGGTCGTGGTGAATAATTTTCTTAAATGTATTGTTGGATCCGGTTAGCTAATATCTTGTTGAGGATTTTTGCATTCATGTTCATCAGAGAAATAGGTCTGTAGTTCTTTTTAGTGGGGTCCTTGTCTGGTTTCGGAATCAGGGTAATGCTGGCTTCATAGATAAAGTTTGGAAGTTTTCCTTCCACTTCTGTTTTTTGGAACAGCTTCAAGAGCATAGGTGTTAACTCTTCCTTGAATGTTTGGTAGAATTCCCCTGGAAAGCCATCTGGCCCTGGACTCTTGTTTTTTGGGAGAGTTTTGATTACTTCTTCAGTTTCTTTAATGGTTATGGGTCTGTTCAAATTTTCTATTTCTTCCTGTTTCAGTTTTGGTAGTTTATATGTTTCTAGGAATTTGTCCATTTCTTCCAGATTGTCCAACTTATTGGCATATAATTGCTCATAATATGCTCTCATTATTTTGTATTTCTGCAGTGTTGGTTTTGATCTCTCCTCTTTCATTCTTGATTTTATTTATTTGGGACCTTTCCTTTTTCATCAAACTGACTAGTGGTTTATCAATTTTGTTAATTCTTTCAAAGAACCAGCTTCTGGTTTCATTGATCTGTTCTACTGATTTTTTGGTTTTGATAGCATTGATTTCTGCTCTAATCTTTATTATTTCCTGTCTTCTGCTGGTTTTGGGTTTTATTTGCTGTTCTTTTTCCAGCTCAGACATTTCTTCCTTCTTTAGGAAGGACTGGATTGCTAAATACTTCCCTCTTATGACCGCCTTTGCTGTGTCCCAGAAGTTTTGGGCTGTGGTGTTATCATTTCCATTGGCTTCCAAGTACTTTTTAATTTCCTCTTTAACTTCTTGGTTAGCCCATTCATTCTTTAGTAGGATGTTCAGTCTCCAAGTATTTGTTACCTTTCCAAATTTTTTCTTGTGGTTGATTTCGAGTTTCATAGCATTGTGGTCTGAAAATATGCATAGTATGATCTCGATCTTTTTGTACTTGAGGGCTGATTTCTGTCCCGGTATGTGATTATTCTGGAGAACGTTCTGTGTGCACTGGAAAAGAATATATTCCGCTGCTTTAGGATGAAATGTTCTGAATATATCGGTTAAGTCCATCTGGTCCAGTGTGTCATTCAAAGCCATTGTTTTCTTGTTGATTTTCTGTTTAGATGCTCTGTCCATTGCTGTAAATGGGGTGTTGAAATCTCCTACTATTTTGGTATTATTATCAATGAATTTCTTTATGTTTGTGATTAATTGATTTATATATTGGGGGCTCCCACATTTGGAGCATAAATATTTACAATTGTTAGGTCTTCTTGGTGGATAGACCCCTTAGTTATGATATAATGTCCTTCTTCATCTCTTGTTACAGTCTTTATTTTAAAGTCTAGATTGTCTGAGTATGGCTACTCTGGCTTTCTTTTGCCGACCATTAGCATGATGCATGGTTCTCCATCCCCTTACTTTCAATCGGAAGGTGTCTTTAGGTCTGAAGTGGGTCTCTTGTAAACAACACTTAGATGGATTTTGTTTTCTTATCCATTCTTTACCCTATCTATGTCCTTTGATTGGAGCATTTAGTCCAATGACATTTAGAGTGAGTACTGAAAGATAGGAATTTATTGCCATTATGTTTCTTGTAGAGTTGGAGTTTTTTATGGTGTTCTCTGATCCTTTCTAGTCTTTGTTGCTTTTGTCTTTTTTTTTTTTTTCGTCTTTTCTCCCCTCAGAGAGTCCCCCTTAAAATTTCTTGCAGGGCTGGTTTAGTGGTCAAAAACTTCTTTAATTTTTGTTTGTCTGGGAAACTTTTAATTTCTCCTTCTATTCTGAATGACAGCCTTCCTGGATAAAGAATTCTTGGCTGCATATTTTTCTGATTCAGGACATTGAATATATCCTGCCACTCCTTTCTGGCCTGCTGAGTTTCTGTGGATAGGTCTGCTGCAAACCTGATCTGTCTTCCCTTGTAGATTAAGGACTTATTTTTTCCCCTAGGTGCTTTCATGATTCTTTCTTTGCCCGAGTATTTTGTGAATTTGACTATGATATGCCTTGTTGATGGTTTTCGTTGAATCTAATGGGAGTCCTCTGTGCTTCCTGGATTTTGATGTCTGTGTCTTTCCCCAGGTTAGGAAAGTTTTCTGCTATGATTTGCTCACATAACCCTTCTACCCCTTTTCCTCTCTCTTCTACTTCTGGGACCTCTATGAATCTGATGTTGTTCCTTTTTAATGAGTCACTGATTTCTCTAATTCTTAAGTCGTGCCCTTTTGCCTTTGTCTCGTTTTCTGCTTCATTCTTCTCCACAAGTTTGTCCTTTATATTACCAATTCGCTGCTCTGCCTCATCCATCCTTGCTGCTGTGGCAACCATTTGAGATTGCAGCTCAGTTACAGCATTTTTATTTCATCCTAACTAGCTTTTACTTCTTTTATCTCCACAGAAAGGGATTCTAAACTATTTTCGACCCCAACTTGTATTCTTATTATCGTGATTCTAAATTCTGGTTCAGACATCTTGCTTGTATCTGTGTTGATTAAGTCCCTGGCTGTCGTTTCTTCCTGCTCTTTGTTTTGGGGTGAATTCCTTCATTTTGTCATTTTGAAGGAAGGAAAAAAATAAGGTAAAAAAATTAAAATTAAAAAAATTAAAAACAACACACACACACACACAGACACAAATCAAATAAATGATGCTAGATCTTAGGTGTGTTTTGGTCTGGGCTAAAGGAGCTTGATAGAGAAAAAAAGGAACATGTTTGAAAATTTGAAAAAATGAGTACAATGAAAATGAATATGATGAAAGAGAATAAAATGAAATTATGGAAGTAAAGTAGAATTTGAAAAATTTGTAAAAAAATAAAAAATATGGTAGAAAAAATTTTTAAAATATTTTTAGTAAAAATTGAAAATAAATATAATTTTTTCTCTTTCTGTATTCAAGAAAAAGAAATGAAAAAGAAAAAAGAAAAAGAAAGGAAGATTGAATAAATGGAGCAGCAAACAGAATTGAAACACGATTGAAATTACATCGTTTTCCCCCAGAAGTCAAACTCTATAGTTTGTAAACTAAGCAGGTGTGAGATTTGTGGTGTTCCAGAAGAGCCAGGTTGGTGCAGTTGGGCTCCATTCTCCACTAGATGGCACTGCTTAGCTTACTCTGGTGGATTGTTGTGGCGCTGTAGTTGTGTATGTGCATGCACAGGAGGGGTGAAAATGGCATCACCCAGTTACCCAGTCTCTAGTATTCGAATTCTGTGCTTTCCCCAACCAGTAATTGTGCACCTGTCTTTTGTCTCCGGCTTCTGTCCCCCCCACACTCCCCGTTTTTACACTGTCTGTGACAAGCTGTCAGGTTGCCAGGTGGCTCTTCCTCCTGCGTGTTATCTCAGATGCGGTTTGTGTTTCCCAACCCCTCACTTCTGAGGGACGGTGGCTTTGACCCTCTCAGACCTTCTGGGGGAGGGTCTCAGTGAGCAATGGCCGGTGCCAGTTGCACCCAGGAACATTTGCGGGACTGTGCTGCTGCCAATGCCTAGAGACTGAGGCTGGGTGCCAGCCTGCCCCAGAAAAAGTTCACATGATCGTGTAGCAGCAGCGTTCCAGGCATTATAGAAAATCACAGCACTCATCTGGCACCAGGCTTTACCCTTCAGATCCTTGTTCAGCATCAGCGAATGTGGTTGTTCTCTGGGGTCTGCTAGGACCTTTGCATGTGGGGTGGCTGTACTGCCTTAACTAAATGTCCTCCCATCAGGGAACCGCCTCTCCCTGTATGGCCCGAGAAATCCCCACGGACTTCACTCTGTTTCTGGGGATTCGCCCTTCCTACCAGAGCACCGCCAGGTATCTAGCTGTGGAGTTTCAGACTCTGCGATCCCCCTGTTTATAGAGTCTTAATGGAATTTAAACCCTCCTTTCACCTTTCTCCCTTTTTTAGTTTAGTCCCTGTGGCTGTTTCTACTTTTCCACTTTCTCCAGCTGCTTTTGGGGGGGGTGCTTTTCCCGTACTCTCCGCCCACCTCTGTCATCTCTCCAGAAGCAGAAACAGCTCCCTGCCCTCCACAGATTCTCTCTCACCCAGTGCACCTCTCCATGCCCCGTACCTGCTAAGTTCTGTGGTTCAGGTTGTGTAGATTGTTGTGTTAATCCTCAAATCAGTTTTCTAGGTGTGCAGAATGGTTTAGTGTTGATCTGGCTGTATTTTAGGGACACAAGACTCAAAAAAAAGCTTCCATGTTGTTCTGCCATCTTGGCTCCTCTCAAGTTACTGCTCTTTATACTTTATTTATGACCCTGGAAAAGTGAGAATTTTTTCTTATCAAGCCCTTTCATTTTGTTGAATATAATATTATGTGTGAATATCAATGTTGTGTGTACTAAAAATCATAGCAGTAATTTAACTTCTCACTTTTCATTTAGGAGCGATCGTAGAGATTTCAAGTGCTTTAGCCCCAAGATTTGAATTTATAAGAGCCGAAGTGTAAAAGAAGTATATTATGTTACTCTGTTTGCTTATCATAAATAATAGTTAGATCATCACCCATGGTTAGCATATGTGTACCTGGCATTTTCTATTCAGTGTCTGAAATACTCTTTGTTGAAGTTCACCTTTACTGTAAAATGGGAGGTAATGAATAGATAGTCAAGAGTTGGATTAATTTATTAATTATTAATTAATTAATTTTAATATTTTAAAAAATTTTAAGTAATCTCTACACCCAATGTGATACTCAAACTCGCAACCCCAAGATTAGGAGTCTTCATGTTCTACCAGCTGAGCCAGCTAGGCTCCCCAAAACTTGGATTAATTTAAAGCTGAGTGAGAGAATGTTTAGCAACACCAGTGAGATTACTTATTTTACAGTGTGAGAAATGGATTGCTTTCAGGCCATATTTTTGTTTGGATACACAATTTCTGCATTCTCTTTATGTCCCCTTAACAAAGAATAAGGAGATGCTCTGTATATTGAATTTTACTCCCTTCTCTCTAAAGTCCTCATATTTCCACTCAAATAAAGAAAAGTAAAAAGTGGAGCCATTCCCTTTACTACTTAGGGTCATGTTAAAACTTAAGGAAATTGATCAAATCAGTCACATCCTCTTTGCTCCTCCATCAGTCCGCAACCCTATTACCTTGTTTTTGTTTTATTCTGTCTCCTTTTCTTCCTTTGTCTCCTTTATTAACTACTCCTCCTCACCCCTTCCTGTACATTTCACTCTTCAAACAATTTTACCTCTTGGCCATTTGCTTTTCTCTGGCTACAATTTCTCAAGAGATCTTACCCATTTCTGAAATTTCAGTGATCATCATTTTGATACAGATACAAAATGTGCTATGTGAAATATCTTGTTTAAAGGATACGTGTTTTGGGGTGCCTGGGTGGCTCAGTTGGAGGACTGGATGAGACGGGAAGTAGAATAGGAGGGATGAGAGAGTTTAATCTTTGAATAGCATGGCAGAATTCTGATAAATTCATAGAATTGATAACCAGGAAATAGTCATATAAGCATATTACTTAGAAGGGTTGAGATGAGTGCTGGCGGAAATGCCTAGAAGATTTGAGGATACTTGCCTCTGGGAAGGAGGGTTAGGGACTAGGGTAATGGAGTTCTTTTTTCGTCATAGACTATTTCATTCTGTTTTACTTTTTAAATTTAAGTCTAAGTATTATCATTACATGCTGGTATTTCCCAGAATTATTGACTGGGAAATGCATCTTTATAGAATAGGTTAAAATAGAAGATCAATGAAAGGGCAGAGATTTTGTTATTTATTCCCGTGTCCCTGATGCCTGGGATAGACCTGACACATATTGGGGGTTTGATAAATATTGAATGAATGAAGCTGTTGCACTGATGACATTTCTGGAGTAGGAATGATATTAGAACCTTAAGGATAGAAGGTAAGTGCTCTCTACTGAGCTGTAAGTGCCAAAGAGTAAGGGGCTTGCTTGGTTTTTGCAGTGTCTTGCACACAGGTGTCTGGTACAAAGTAGGTACTCAGAAATGCTCAGGGCTCTCTTTAGAATGGACCATTCAAGAATTACAGCCCTAAGTATAAGAAGAAAGCCTACTTCCCTTAGCTGTGTCTTGTAGTACCTATTCAGTTGTAGTATATACTTCTTGATTCCCATGGTTGATTCCTTTTTGTTAGGCATAAAATCAGAGTTCCTCAATTGCACAAAGTCTTTATGTATTCAGTAAACTTTTTTAGTAAGTCCTGCTGTGAACAAGACTTCACATTAGACGGTACAGGGGTAATAAAGATGAATAAGGGTAAATTTCCAACTCCACGGAAAATGTAGTCCAGCAGGGGAGATTGAATTTGACTGTATTTAACTGTTATATATGACATGTTATGAGGCGTAAGCAGCTTGTGTGGGAGAAAGGAGGAAGATGTAATTAAATCTCACTGAGGCTGGGAGAGTAGAGGAACTGATTGGAGACCAGAGAGGAGAGGGGATGATCAGGAAGGCTTTTGCCTTTCTTTCCCCCTCCTCCTTTTTCCTCCCCCTTTCTTTTTCATTCTTATAGTTCCTTTCAGCTTTCCTTTGTCTCTGCATTTATTTAGTGCCTGTCATGAGCTGGAAAATGTACTTCATGCTAGAATCTGAAAAGATAAATTAAGGAGCTTATGGTCTGGTTGGAGAGACAGAATGTAACTAAAAAATTACAGTATGATGAGTACAAGAGAGTTCTAGCAAAACGTTAAGGAGTTAGGCAGTGTCTCACAGGCAAATCAGCAGCCTTGTTTGAACAGAGTGTTAATTATAATACCATTTCTTGAATTGCTATGTGCCAGGCACTGTGCTGCGAGCATTTTCATACATTTAATCTTAGTAATAACCCTCAGAAGGGCATATGGGTGGCTCAGTCGGTTAAGCATCTGACTTTGGCTCAGGTCATGATCTCCCGATTGGTGAGTTTGAGCCCTGCTCTGGGCTCTGCACTCTCTCTCCCTCTCCCTCCCTCCCTCCTCCCTTTCTCTCTCTCTCCCCCTCCCTCCCTTCCCCCCTTGCTCACTTGCGCTCGCTCTCAAAAATAAATAAATAAATAACCCTCAGAACAACTTTGAAGTAGATATAAGTAGACATTATCATTCCCATTTTATAGAGGAAAAAAGGCATATGATTTGTTAAATGACTTGCTTAAGATGACATATTCAGTAAATGACTGAACTGTATCTAGGTCTGGCTTCAAGGTTCATTCTACTCAGAAAAAAGCCAGAGGAATCCTTATATACTGCTGGTAGAATTGTAATGTGATGTAGCCACGTTGGAAAACACCTTGGCAGTTCCTTTAAAGGATTGAGGAGAGGTGCCATATGATCCAGCAGTTCTACTCAAGACAAATGAAAACAAGCATCCACACAAAAACTTATGTATGAATGTCATAATAGCATTATTCATAATATTACTGAAGTAGAAACAACCCGTATGCCCATCAGTTGATAAATGGATAAACAAAATGTGGTTGTCCATACATGGGAATATTATTTAGTCATAAAAAGGAATGAGTTGATGCATTCTCTAACATGGATGAACCTTGCAAACAAACATTATGCTAGGTGAAAGTTTCAAAGATCACATATTTTATGATTCCATTTATAAGAAATGTCCAGAGTGGACATAGACAGATATTAGATGAGTGGCTGTCAGGTGTGTATAGAAGGAGAAAATGAGCTAATGGTGTTGGGTTGCTTTTTAGAGTGAGAAAATTGTTTTAAAATTGATTGTGATAATGGTTGCACAGCTTTGTGAATATACCAAAAAAATTAATTTTATACTTTAAATGGATGAATTCTATGGTATATGAATTGTATCTCCATAAAGCTGTTTAAAACAACCCAGGACTGAAATTTAATTTTCTGCTCTACTTAGCTAGAAGCAACAATAAGCTATTATTTTAACAGTAAATAGGTAGCTGATCCTAACAGAGTAAGATTTTCCCTCGCGCATTATTTACCTAATAATGTCTTGAAAGTATATTATCTGATAGAGCCAGTAGTCTGTCTTATAAATCTTAAGATTTCTAAAAACAGTATAGTCTGTTTTGTTGTTAAGTTCATTTGGAGAAAGCGTAAAACGTTGAGAATTGATGAATAAAGTTGGGTTTAACCAGTTGGGTGATCTTTCAATCTTTGGAGCAGAAATACAGACCTTGTTAGGTGGTTGGTTGTTAAGACTCCGAACCCTCTCAGTGTGTATCTCTGCAACCGCGCCATAGACTCTGGTATCCAGTAGCAGTTGTGAAGGCTATTGCAAGTGATGTGCTTAAAACCCAGAGAGATTGTATTCCAGAATTTACTAACCTCTGGGCCAAGTATTGGACAAGGCTCAGTATGTTTTCATGTCCTGTTATAAAATCAGGCACTTAAAAAAAAATCCTATTAGAGTGAAAAGGAAAAGAGCCCTGAAAGAACAGTAAATGGGAGCAGAACCAAAATATTAGACTTAAGTACTAAGTGTCTCTTTCAGACAGTAATTGTAGTGACAGTTACTTAAGAAGTACAAGCAGGAGGGGTGCCTGGCTGGCTCAGTCAGCAGAGTGTGCAAGTCTTGATCACGGGCTCATGAGTTTGAGCTCCAGGTTGGTCTAGAGATTACAATCAATCAGTCAATCAATCTTAAAAGAACAGTACAAGCAGGATTCTTGGGGCTGGATTTTTTTTTTTTTAAGTCTACCTGTTGCTCTTAGTGTAGAATGAACAAAAATGCAACTGTTTAGTTTCTTTTTTAAAAAAAAAATTTTATGCTTATTTATTTTAGAGAGACAAGCATGAGCAGGGCAGGGACAGAGAGAGAGGGAGACACAGAATCTGAAGCAGACTCTGGGCTCTGAGCTGTCAGCACAGAGCCTGACGCGGGGTTCGAACTCATGGGCCACGAGATCATAACCTGAACCGAAGTCAAATGCTTAATTAACCAACTGAGCCACCTAGGTGCCCGTAGTTTGTTTTTTATATTACTAATTGAGTTCAGATGCTTTTTAGCATCTATTTCAATTCCTTGAATTGTGGTGACTGGTAGGCTAATTAAGTTTTCAGAAGACTGGTTTGGAAGGGGTTGTTCATGCCTTTAGAAAAAAAAACCAGATTTCAGAACAATCCATTACATACATGTAGAAGATCTACTATGTGTAGGGGTCTATTACAGCATCCTAAAGGATCTAAAAGCAATGTAAAACTGTTTAGAGGTTGGTCTCGACTGCCTTCTCCAAGGTACTTTTCTCAGAAGCCATTATAGATGGACTGAAACTTAATAACAAAAGGAATGGAGTCAAATATTTGTCCCTACACTTAAGCTAACAGCTGTATCTTAGCAGAGCAGAGCATCTTAACAGTTGTCACCAAGATCATTTTGTGGACAGGTTCTCAGGAGAAAGAAGAGAATGGATAGTTCCCCTCAAGAATGCTGCTCATGATCATGAGGGTGCTGTTGGAGTCCTCTCTTTGTTTTTTTCTCTTGAGGCTGGTTTTCCCATCTGGTCCACTATTCCTAGGGACACTGGAAGCTAGCCTTGGAGCTAGGCCCTTTTTTCCCCCCATAGGAATCATGGAAAATCAGAAAAAATAGATGAGCAAAAATAAGAAAAATTTCCTCCCATCACTCGGGGATTACCATTGTTAGTATCATAATATATATCATTCTGATTTTTTCTTATGCATATGTATGTATGTACATGTATATGTAACCAGCATGAAATCATGCTATTCATATTCTTAAAAAAATTTTTTTCTTATTCTTTTTTATATCCTTCTGCTTTTTAAGTTATCTTTAAAGTAGATTTTCATCTCATCTAACTTTACCATATTCACATTTCTCCAGTTCTTTCCCAGATTTTTTTTTCATATGGTTTATTGAAACTTACATACAACCTGGTATGCATATTGTATCTGGTTACTTTCCTTAAGTCTTTAAACATGTTTTAAATTATTTTTTTAATTAAAAAAAATTTTTAGGGGCACCTGGGTGGCTGAGTCAGTTTAAGCCCCCAACTCTTGGTTTCGACTCAGGTCATGATCTCACAGTTCCTGAGTTTGAGCCCTGCGTTGGGCTCTCTGCTGACAGCATGGATCCTGCTTGGGATTCTCTCTCTCTCTCTCTCTCTCTCTCTCTCTCTCTGCCTCTCCCCTGCTTGTGCTCTCTCTCAAAATAAATAAACTTAAAAACTTTTTTTTTTAATTAAGTAGGCACCATCCCCAACGCAGGGCTTGAACTCACCACCCCAAGATCAAGAGTCTCCTGCCCTACCGACTGAGCCAGCCAGGCAACCCCACGTCTTTTTTTAATCTAGCACAGTTCCTATCATAAATTTTTCTTTTTAAAATAGTAATAACACTGACTTGTTAAGAACCTGAGCCATCTGTTCTGCACAACAACTTTGGGTGAACTGATTGCTTTTTTGCGATGTCACTTGTTCATCTGTCTTCTGTATTTCTGGTAAGCTGGAAATCATATTCAGTGGTGTGGTGGATGTAAGGGAAGTATTTTTTTGCTCAAATGCCAAACAGACATCATGTCTGAACCTCATATTGTATCACATCAGAATTTATTATCTGGTTGGCCCATTGCTAATGAGGCTGATTGGCAACTGGATTAAGATGGTGGGAGTTGATCTCCTTATTGTGTAGTTCTCTCTGTAGCTACCAGTAACCTGTGTAGTGTTACTTGGGCACTTACAACTTTCTATCAGCCATTCACCTAATGATTTTAACCTAATCGATGACCCTTGCCTGAACCAACAGTTTTGTGGGGTTTGCAAAATGGTGTTTCCTAATTCTGAAGTACCTTCAAAATGTATTAGCTGGCATTCTTCTGTAAGGTAGAACTAGATAGAACTAAGGCTGTTTGATGACTCTAAAAGGTAGGGTAAATGCATGTTTTTTTTTTTGTTTTTGTTTTAATTACCAATTTTTGAAGTAAGAAGCTGTTTTAATAGACACTTCAGGAGGTGATAGAGAAGTCTTACTTTTCTCCCTTTTTTGAGTACTATTAGAGACTCACAGGTTTTCATCGATGTTTTTTGGGTCAGCTACAGTCTTTTTTTTCTTGTTCTGAATGCTCAAATAGTAAAACTTTGGCCAGTATCTGCTACTGCTTTTGGTCTCATAGAGTAGGTCACAGAAAGCCTGTGGTGCTTGCTTATGTGGATGCTATTGCTCTTCCCTTGTCCGGTTTTGTAGTTCACACCTTCATTTTTATTTTCTTCATTTTTTGGTTCCATTTTGAAAGTGTATTTTACTTATTCATTAAAAGAGAAATATTTTGGGGCACTTGGGTGGCTCAGTTGGTTAAGTGTCCAACTCTTGATTTTGGCTCAGGTTGTGATCTCAGGGTTGGTGTGACTGAGTCCCATCTGCTCTGCGAGCATGGAACCTGCTTGATATTCTTTCTTTCTCCCTGTCCCGCTGCCCCTCTCCTGCTTGTACATTTGCACGCTGTCTCAAAATAAATAAGTAAACATAAAAAAAGAAATATTTTTTATTCTAAACTGTTAGGGATTGACCACAGATTAGTTCCTTGTTGTTAAATGAATATATTAATAAATTTAAGAGTGTAGTTTTTAAAAATATTCCTTTCAACCTAAAGTATTAAATCTGGAAAATACTTTTGAATAAAAATCTAAACAGGTGCATAGTTTACTAATATTTTTATTGAAGTGTAGTTGACATACAATGTTAAGTTAGGTTCAGGTGTACAACATAGTGATTCAAGAAGTCTGTACGCTATGCTGTGCTCGTAAGTATAGCTACTGTCTGGCACCATACAATGCGATTACGATACTCCTAACTATATTCTTTGTGCTGTATCTTTCATCCCTGTGACTTTGAAACCTTCATTTAAAAACTCTCAAATCTTTGTTTCTGAGGTGACAGGCAACTAGCTATTGAGTCTAAGAGGTGCTTAAGAGGGGCCCACTTCATATTCTAGATTAAATAATGCAAACCCCCTTTTCAGATGTGCACATTGAGGAATAATCCTCACAGTGCTCAGAATGCCATGCTTTTATTAATGTAAAGAGTTAACCCACCTTTAAAGATATATGCACACTTTGCCCAAGTTTTTATAGTTTGGTTTTGTCGTTCAATGCCTCTTGTTTTTTTATACCCAGATTTCAAGGAATATGCATATGTCTCGACAATGATTTTCTGCTGATGTTTATATAAGAAGATTGTATGTTTGTATTTCACAAACACAGTACAACTTATTTTTTTTCTTCAAAGCAATGTGCAGAAGAGTCTCAGTTACATTCCAACTATCCTTGTTAGAGCATGTCATTTGGAAAATCATCCTGCATGTCAACAGAGGGGAATGTGAGTTCTGGATGGGCTTGGGACTAAGAGGCATACGTAGAACAAACAGCGTTCTAAGTATATTACATAGTAGCATGATAATTTGCTATGGGTGTTTACTGTGTTTTAATTTCCTTTTAGGAAAGGAGAAGTGGCAGGAGATAAGATCAGAAAGGTCTAGGGTAGCCAGGTCATGTGAGAGACCTTGTAGCCCGAGGTATAAGGACTTTGGATTTTATTATGAGTGAGAGAAGGAACCCAGGTTTTCAGAGGAGGAGTGATATGATCTTCATGCTACAACATGGAAAATAGACTAGGGGGGAAAATAAGGAAAGTTCACAGGGAAAGAGTAGAACTAAGGAGGTCGGTTAAGAAGCTATTGCCTTAGACCAGGCTTTGACATGGGTAGCAACAGTGGAGAATATATGAAGTCATTGTATTTCAGGCATATTTTGAAAGTGGAGCCAACAGGATTTGCTGATTGATCAAATGTGGGATGTGAGCGAAAGAGAAGAATTGAGGATGATGCCAAGAGTTTTGGCCAGAGCAGCTGGTGAATAGTTTTGTCATTTACTGAAAATGAAAGAGGGGTGGTTTTGGAGGGGAAGATCAAGACCTCAGTTTTGGGTACGTTATGTGTGAGATGCTAGTTGGACATCTAAGTGATACTGAGTAGGTAGCAGTATATAGAAATGTGAATTTCCTTGTGGTGTGAGATGGGGAATGTCAAAGTTTGGGGATACAGATTTAGGAGTTATCAGCCATGGGACTAGTCGGGATCACTAACAGAGTAAATTTGGATAGAAAAGAGAAGTTGGAGGATTGATCTTTGGAACATTTCAGCCTTTAGAAATTGGGGAGGTGAAGAGACTCTGGCAAATGGGACTGAGAAGTTGCAGTCAGTAATGTGGGAAGTTTCCCTGAGGCCAAGTGAAGAAAAGGGTTTTAAGGAGGAGAGTGGAATCAAGTGGGTCAGATGCTGCAAATAGATCATGAAAGATGAGGATGCAGAATTGACTGGATTTTGCAGCATAGTGGTCTCTGGGAACATGGCAAATAGTGTCTCTGCTTTATGTCACCACCTTGCTCCTGTTGACTAAAACACTAGCTGATACTCTTGGCAGTTGCTCTGAAACGTCACTTCCCACTACTGTTTCACCCTTGAGCTCTATATGTTCCTTAGTTCTAAACTTTGGGCTCCACGCTCTCACTTTAATCCTCATTTCTGTTCTTTTCCCTTGGTTTTGCACATTTTTCTGACTCTTCCCAGGATGTTGACGTCTCTTCCCTTACAAGGCTTCTGATGTGATCTGTTCCTCCGGGCCCAGTATCTTTTGCTAGCTAAAGTAGGGTTTGTAACCACTTTTGGTGTGTCGCATTGGACTCTTGGTAATCAGGTGAGGTTCAGCAGGCCCCTTTCCAGAACATTTTTAATTGCATAAAGTAAAATATATGAGATTACAAAGGAAATAAATCAGTTAGACTGGAATGTAGTTATCAAAATAGTAAAAACTGATTTGTAATAAAAATACGTTTGCATCTTATTAATGCATTAAATAATATATTTTAGCAACGTGCCTAATAGCTATCATAAATCCAAACTAGTGATAAATGTAAATGGCGTTTCAGTATACATGCAACAACTATTATATGAAAATATTTATGGTTTTTAATAGTGAGAAAGTCACAAATACTGTCCATTCTAATGTGGTTTGTTGTTATATTCATAAGAGAATGAATTTTTACATTTTATTTTCAAGTTAATGATACTAAAGATAAAAGTTTATTTCCATGTAAGTCTTGGGTCCCAAGTTAAGAATGCCGCGTGAGAAGCGTAATGCTGGTGTGAGCAGACCATGGAATGGGCCACCAGGTGGGAGGACCGGCCTTGTCTGTATGGAAGCATGCTGTCACTTTGGCCCCCAGGCACCTTCTCTGCCTGTGAGTGCCAGGGCACGTTCTTTATTATTTACTTTAAAAAATGTTTTTTAATGTTTATTTTTGAGAGAGAGAGACAGAGTATAAGTAGGGGGAAGTGCAGAGAGACGGGGAGACACGGAATCTGAAGCAGGCTCCAGGCTCTGAGCTGTTAGCACAGAGCCCGATGTGGAGCTCTAACCACAAGCTGTGAGCTGAGATCATGACCTGAGCCGAAGTCAGACGCTTAACCAACTGAGCCAACCAGGTGCCCCTAACATGATGTGTTGAATACAAGGGTTTTGTGGAAGAATAAAATAATGTCTGTTTTGGTACCTCTTTGAAAGTATCTAATGTGTACTTATTATAACCATCAATTCTTAGGGTTTGTTTTTTACTAGTCTAATGTTACATGATACTAGGTTAATAGTGGCTGAAAGTATAATTTTACTAACTCCTCTTTAAAACGCATCGACCATATTTTTGACACAAAAGTTGATGTCACGATTTGATTTGTCATTCTGCTTTCTCAGGAGATTTTAATATTTGGGACATGATTATATATTCTTTCTTCCAAATCATAGATTTGGAATATGCTAAATGATGTTAACTGATAAAAGTACCAGTGGGCACGCTATGGTTTATATTACTCTATCCATAACTGTACCTTTTTGGCAACTGTGCCCTTCCCCCTCGCAACCTCCCCCAAATTATCATCCAGTGTCAAAAACTTGTTAAGTATATTCATAAGTGTATTCTTAAAAATAGATATTGATAATATCAAATACTTTTCAGTGTCTATTGATGTGATCAAACTTTTATTTTTTATTTTTGATATTTTTGTATATATTTTTAAATTTTTTAAAGTTTTATTTATTTTGAAAGAGACAGAGACTGCTGAGTGGGGGAGGTGTAGAGAGAGAGGGAGAGAGAGAATCCCAAGCAGGATCTGCGCTGTCAGCGCAGAGCCTGACACAGGGCTCGAACTCATGAAACCATGAGATCATGACCTGAGCTGAAACTAAGAGTCGGACACTTAACCGATTGAGCCACCCAGGCACCCCATATTTTATCTTTTAAAGTAAGCTCTACACTCAACATGAGGCTCAAACTCATGACCCTGAGATCAAGAGTTGCATGCTTTACCAACTTGGTCAGCCAGGCATCCCAGATCAAGCTTTTTAAAATTGTTTTTTTATCTTGAGACTTTCTTGATAAATTTTCTTTTTATTGAATTCATGTAAGGAATCAGTCTTCTCTTAGGTAAACATGAGTAGATTATGGTGATATTCATTCTGTATTAGATTGTATTATCTATATGCTAAGAATTTATAGGGTCTGCTTGTTTTTTCAAAGGAAGTATACATATTCTGAAGATGGGTATATATATATATATTTTTTTTAAATAGGTTTGCCTTATTGAAGGCTGTTATGCTTATTTAGGTGGCCATAATTTGAAAGCTAACTGCTCAGAATAGTAGAAAGTGGTGTTGGAACTTACTATAGTAGTAAGGGATTTGAACAACAAGATTCTAGTTTCAGACCCACCGTTTCACTGACTGCTACTTTGTGCAAGTCAGTCTCTCTGTTTTGTTTTGCTTAAACTGCATGAATAATAATCTCTATCCTGCCTCCTGAGTATTGTTAAGGATTAGATGGGATGATATAAAAGCACTTTTAATTGGAAAAACAGTTTAAATGTAAGGACTTACTGCATCTTAACTTTTCCTTCCTTTCTCTTGTAGGTAGTGTTGGTGCTTCTTTTCAGTGCCAGTCCATCCATCACGACCACATTTGTCATGATGACAGTGACAAGGTGAGGTCTGTGTTGATGTCTACCATGGTGAAAATGCACGCTGCCCTTATATTGTTGGATTCACCTGCATAACTGTGGACATAGGGCCAGGAGGGTGTGCCTGGGGAGGCACTATGTTGAGATGCAGAGGGCCTTGCTGGTTGATGCATCAGATTATTAGACTGCTCCAGAACACCTGAGGATAATTTTCAGGAAGTGGGCTGGTCTCTTGATAAACCCTCCTTTTTTTTTTTTTTTTTTTTTTTTTTAATGCTCGTCCTTGTCCCTGTCACTTTGTTTCCTCGTTTCTTGCACAGACTAGGTGGATTATCCTAATATATGAACAGGTGCTCACAAAGCTGCTAATTGTCTCAGCAATTTGTGTCTGTTTCTAGTTTGAAATATCTTAGCCACTTTGATCTGTTTTGTTTTGTTTTAGTGGATTGTGTTAGATTACCATTTCTTCGCATACTTTTTTTTTTTTTCCTGTTTCCGAAGCCCAGTAAATGTTGAGGATTAAGAATGGAACCTATCTAATTCATGCAAAAGAAACCTGCTTTGGGCCTTTTCTTTGTTTGTTTTTAAAATCAGGTCCAAACCGTTGGTGGTTTTGTTTCATTTTGGTGTTTTGCTTCTTCTCTAAAGCTTTCCTGTACTCACCAGCACTATTGTTGGCCCAGCCCTTGCAAGTAGATACGAATGTGGGCTTGGTGCTTGGAACATCTGGCTGCTGATGTTGGATGGGCTTAAATTTAGTCTTTTCCATCATCAGTTTCCAGTGGCTTCCCTCCCATTTCCTGTGTCTTACATGCAGGAATGTATCACTCCCTTGGTAGTTTTCCCAGGCAAACCAATCCAAGTGATCCTTCTCTCTGCTGTTTAATCAAGATCCTCCTCCCTCATCCGGTTGGAGCTAGATCAAGAAGTTGGTTGGTCATTGGGATTTTCCAAATGGCTTTCTTTGTTCTGTGTGTTGATCTCTCTTTGTGAGCTTTGCTGAGGCAGATTTCAGCCTGTTTACAGAGAGAGTGGTATGCTTTTAGCATTCCAGAGTCTCTTTTATTATTACAGTAACCCAGAGGCTTGGATTTAACTTTTAACTTTTTAGAAGCAAGCCACTTGAAAGATACTGCTAGACTATAAACAGTTAGCTCTGTAAAAATTCAGTATTACTAGAGATTTTAGAAAGGAGCATTTGAAAAAAAAGAGTGATGATAGAGGGAAAGGCAGAATCACTTTAGGCCAGTAATAGTGCTTACAACTGTGCTTTGTAATTGTGAAGACGTTTTGGGGTTAAGTTTTTCTTTCCTCTGCTAAGTATACAATGCTTTTCTCCATTTGTTCATTTGTGGTGGTGATGCCAAACTGCTCTGTTCTGTCTCCAGGTAGAGTCTGGAGATGAAGTTTTCTCTCCACCTCCACCAGATACTTGCCGTCTACTTTGAAATGTTTTTGCTCCTAATTTCTGCGTCTTTCTACGACCGACTTTGTGCTTTTAGGAGATGGCATTTTCCCCCTGAAATACGTGGGGAGAGGGAAGAGAACTTCAAGGGGTTTTGTCACTTGAACAACAGATCAAAGAATTGTGAGAAACTGCTCTCCCCTGTCTGCTGCCTGCTATGTGTATACTTATGATTGTTTCCCAGAGGGAAATGGAGAGAATGGATTAGGGTCTCTTGACTATGTATTTATAATTTATTCAACCGATTCAGTCAGATTTATTGACTGGCAACTATGTGTCTAGGCACTTAGGAAGTATATCAGGATACAAAGCAAAGATTGCTGTTTTTTCATGAGTGTACAGTCTTGCTGGGGGAGGCAGCCAATAAAAATAAACATAAGACATAAATAATACGTTACAGTAAGTGCAGTGGATTAAAGAAAATGTAGAGCAGAATAAGTGGAATGAGAGCCACCAGGAGTTGGATAGCAGCTTTGAATAGGATCATCAGGTATTCTAGGGAGGAAGGCTGTGGATAGCATATCTAAAAATAAGATCTTTATGTTTGCAGCCGCTTCTGACTTCTTTAACAAGTGGGTATTGGTTTTGTAAAGGCAGAAACAAAAGTGAGCCTACTACCTGACATGTACCACTTGGATGTGTGTGCGTACACATACATACTCACATATATGTTCTCTCACTTTAACAATTGAAGGGATTATAAGGCTCAGATAATCCAACTCTTTATTAAAAAAATTTTTTTAACATTATTTTTGAGAGACAGAGACAGAGTGTGAGCTGGGGGAGGGGCAGAGAGAGAAGGAGACACAGAATCTGAAGCAGGCTTCAGGCCCTGAGCCTTCAGCACAGAGCCCGACACGGGGCTCGAACCCACAAACTGTGAAATCATGACCTGAGTCGAAGTTGGACACTCAACTGACTGAGCCACCCAGGCGCCCCTCCAATCGTCTTTTTAAAATAAACTTGGAAGCTGTGACCCCATTGGGAGAAATGACTTGTTCAGGAGTCAACCTACAGTGCTGGGGCTAGGCCAGATCTTCTATCCCTTATACAAGTCATGCAAAATAACTGCTTAGCTATTCTGATTGTGAAAACATTGTCCCAACACATGTTGATGCCTCACTTATTAATCTCACTTAACTTTCAGGCATGGTCCATTTCTCAGATTTGGAAACAAAACATAATTTTCCTTTAAAGTTGCCTCAATCTTAACTCATCCATCTGTGACTGAGGATGGAACCAGGGGTGAGATGAATTAATTTGTAGCCTCAATGGTACACTTTCCCAGAGTGGCCTGAAACACTTCTGGAATGCTGGTCATTTGAGAGAAGGAAATGGGAGAATTCTTTCTAAACTGGCATGTATGTGAGTGGCTACTCAGCGTAGAAGTCTTTTCTGGACAAAACTAACTCTTGTCACAGAAGAAGGTACCAATCCAGTTTGTGTAATGCCATGCAGACCACTTTCAGGGAAGGTAGGAGATGTGTGACTGGTTTTTCTTTCAGGATTGTTATGTATACTTTTAAAACTTGATCTGTTAAATTTTTTAGTTTTTAAAAAAAATTACACTTTGATTATAAAAAGATATGTAGCACTACTTTTAACCCCTCTACGCAGAAGTAACAATTGGAATTTAGTATTAACAAGATAAATTAGTTTATTTGGATAGTTGGAAATAGTGGCTGTTAGTATATTCACAGTTGTACGACTATCTCCACTGTCTAATTTTAGAAAAATCTTCACATTCCTCACTCGAAAACCCATAACCATTAGCAGTCACTCTTCATTATCCCTTTCCCCAGCTCCTGGTAACCACTAATCTTTGTCTTTATGGATTTGCCTATTCTGTACATTTTATATAAATGGAATCACATAATATGTGGCCTTTGTGTGTGGCTTCTCTCACTTAGCAGGATTATCTCAAGGTTTGTCTATTTTGAAGCATGAATCCCTATTCCATTCCCTTTTATGGGTGAATAATATTCCACAGTACACATCTAATGCATTTGGTTTATCCATTCACCAGTTGATGGGTATGTTTCCATATTTTCGTTATTATGAATAACACTGCTAGGAAAATTTTTGTGTAAACATGTTTTTGTTTAGTTGGTCACATGTATTTTTAACATTTTGAGAAATTACTAAACTGTTTCGCAAAGTGGCTGCACCATTTTACATTCTAGCAAATGGATGAGGGACCCAGTTTCTTCTCATCCACATGTTTACGTCCCACACTTTTCGATTGTCTTTTAAATTATAGCAGCTGTGGTGGGACATCTCAGTTGTTGTTTTAATTTGCATTTCTCTAATGACTAAGAATGCTGACCATGTTTTTTATATGCTTGTAAGCCATTCCTAAATCTTCCATGGTCTGTTAAAAAAAAAAAAAAAGTCAGTTAAAGATCCCTTTTATTGTCCTTGCTCCTCTGCTTAAAAAAAAAAAAAAAAAAAATTAAATCTCCAGACCCCTGGGTGGCCTATTTGGTTAAGCATCTAACTTTTTTGTTTATTTTTGAATGAGAGAGAGAGAGCATGAGCAGGAGAGGGGCAGAGAGAGAGGGAGACACAGAATCTAAAGCAGCTCCAGGCTCTGAGCTTTCATCACAGAGCCCAATTTGGGGCTCGAACTCATGGACCATGAGATCATGACCTGAGCCTCAAGTCAGATGCTTAACCAACTGAGCCACCCAGGCGCCCCAAGCATCCAATGCTTGATTTAGGTTCAGGTCATGATCCTGACCTAGCTCATGAGACTGAGCCCTGCGTTGGGCTGTGGACAGACAATGTGGAGTCTGCTTGGGAT
This sequence comes from Cryptoprocta ferox, assembly GCA_028646485.1. Classification (NCBI taxonomy): domain Eukaryota; kingdom Metazoa; phylum Chordata; class Mammalia; order Carnivora; family Eupleridae; genus Cryptoprocta; species Cryptoprocta ferox. The sequence goes on from CM053568.1 coordinate 34,314,978, forward strand.
TCTCTCTCCCTCTCTCTCTGCCCCTCACCTGCTCTCTCTTTCCAAAAAAAAAAAAACCTCACCATGCACCCCATTATATAGTTACATGTGTTCATTATGGAAATTTGGGGAAATATATAGAAACAAACTATATCATAAAAGAACTCCATCCCTTTGCATTCTCTGCGCGGTTAAAATAAAACTAAATTGCTCTGATTATCTATGGCTGTGTAATTAATTACCCTAAAATTCATTTGTTGCAGAGCACTTGTATCTTTCTTGGTTCTGAGGTTTCCTGTGCTCAGCTAGGTGGTTCTTGCATGAGTTTTCTCATCTAGTTGCAGTCAAGTGATGGCTGAGGCTGGAGTCATCTTGAAGTCCTCACTCACATGTCTGATGGTTGATACTGGTTATCAGCTGGTACTTCAACTGAGCCCCTTGACCTGAGCACCTAAATGTAGTGTGGGCTTCCTCCTAGCATGGCACCTTGATTTCTAGTGACTTTCCCAAGAGGACCAGGCAGATGCGTATGGCCTTTTATGACCTAACTTCAGAAGTCACAAAGCATCACTTCCCAGCATAGTCACAGGCCTGCCCAAATTCAAGAGGAGGGAGCCTCAATATCACCACTAGGGAGTAATGTCAACGTAAGAAGAAGAGAATGTAGGGTGGGAGAACTTACTTTGTATGGTCATCTTTTCTGCACATTGTATATACATGAAACATCAGTTAAAATGGCTGCATAACGTTCTACCATAAGGATACATGGTAATCTATTTAACCTGTCTTTACTTTTGGAGCCTTAGGTGATTTTTTTTGAAAACTATTATGCATTTATTCATACAGCAAATATTTATTAAGTGCCTACCATGTGCCAGGCACTGTTGAGTCACCAGGGTAGAGTGATGAAAAGGCTAAGAAGGGAGGTCCTTGTTCTTCTGGTGCTTATTTTTTTTGTGAAAGAGACAAAATGAACTGTACATGTAAACCAATAAATAATCAGATGCTCATAAGTGCTGTACAAGTAATTGGGCAGTTGGCTACTCTAGATTAGGTGTTAGGGAAGGCCTTTAAGATGGTGACATTTAAGCTAAGATCTGAATGAGTGGAAGGAACAAGTTGTGAAAACCTGGGCCATGAGGAGAACATCATAGGGAGAGGGAAGGGCTAGTGCAAAGGCCCTGAGCCTAGAAAGGTCGTGCAAACAGAAGGAAGACTGATGTGTACAAGCAAGATGGATGAGGGTAGAAGTGGTAAGAGATGAGGTTGAAGAGGTAGTCATAGGGCAGATCATGAACTTGATAAGCCAGAGAAAGTTTAGATTTCATTTTGCCTGTATGATCTGGTTTATATTTTTAAACATCCCTTTTGCCGCTGTGATGAGATTTTTTTCTAATTGTGGTAAAATACATCTAAGCATATAATTTACCTTCTTAACATTAAAAAAAATTTTTTAATGTTTTATTTTTGAGAGAGAAAGAGAGAGAACAAGTGGGGGAGGGGCAGAGAGAGAGAGAGAGAGAGAGAGAGGGAAACAATCCACGAAGCAGGCTCCAGGCTCTGAGCTGTCAGCACAGAGCCTGATACGGGACTCGAACCCATGAACCACGAGATCATGACCTGAGCCAAAGTCAGACGCTTAACCAACTGAGCCACCCAGGTGCCCCAGCTTCTTAATCATTTTTAAGTGTACAATACAGTAGTGTGGAGTTGAATGTACTTTCCACATTATTGTACAACCAATCTCCAGGGCTCTTTTATCTTGCAAAACTGTATCCATTAAACAGTAACTCCTAATCTCTCCCCACCCCCACCAGCCCCTGGCAACTACCATTCTACTTTCTGTCGCTATGAATTTGAGTGCTCTATGCACTTCATATAAATGGAATCATAATATATTTCTCTTTTTGTGACTCTCTTATTTCACTTAGTGTAACGTTGTCAAAGTATGTTCATGTTGTAGCATGAATATTGGAATTTCCATTCTTTTAAAGGTTGGATAACATTCTGTTGTATGTATATATGACACATTTTGTCTGTTCATTCATCCATGGTTGGGACACTTGGGTGGCTTCCCCGTTTTGGCTGTTGTGAATAATGCTGTTAGGAACATAGGTGTACAAATATGTCTTAGAGACTCTGCTTTCAGTTCTTTTGGATATATACCCAGAAGTGAAATTGCTGGATTGTTTATATTTTTAGAGTTTTGAGGAACTGCTATAGTGTTTTCCAAAGTGGCTGCACCATTTTACATTCTACATCCTTGCCAACTCTTGTTATTTCCTGTTATTGTTTTTAATAGTAGTCATCCTATTGGATGTGAGGTAGTATCTTATTGTGGTTTTGATTTGCATTGCCCTTCCGACTAGTGATATTGAGCATCTTTTCATGTGCTTGTTGGCCATTTGTTTATCTTCTTTGGAGAAATGATTATTCAAGACCTTTGCCCATTTTTAAATCAGGTTTGGTTTTTTTTGGTTGTAGGAGTTCTTTATGTAGTCTCGGTATTAACCCTTTATCAGACAGATGATTTAGAGTTATTTTATCCCATTCTGGGGAGGTTGCCTTTTTACTCGGTTGTGTCCTTTGCACAGAAATTCTTATTTTGAGGGAATTCCATTTTTTCTCTTGTTGCCTGCCTTTTGGTGTCATATCCAAGAAATCACTGCAATCCAATCTCATGCAGATTTTCTCCTATGTTTTTCCTAAAAGTTCTATTATTTTTAGTTCTTAAGTTTAGATCTTTGACTCATTTGAGTTAATTTTTGTATAGAGGGTAAGGTGAGGGTCTGTCTTCATTGTTTTATATATGGATATCTAGTTTTCCCAGCACTGTTGTTGAAGAGTGTTCTTTTCCCATTGAATTGTCTTGGGACCCTTTGACCCTTTTGGGGTCATTTGACCATATATGTAAGGGTTTACTCCTGGGCTCTCTATCCTGTTCACTTGGTCTATATATCTGTCCTTATGCCAGTACCACAGTGTTTTGATTACTGTAGCTCTGTAGTAAGTTTTGAATGATGTATTTCTTGAGCATAGATTCCTAGAGTAGAATTGAATCAAAGGATATGAACTTTTTTCAGCCTTTGTCTCTTTTTGTATATTTTTTCACACATTCATATGCATCAGTTTATGCTTCCATATGAGAATGCCTGTTTCACTTCCTTTTCACATTGAATAGCATCCATAATACCAGTTACTTTCTGAATGATTGATGAGAAATGGTTTCTAATTGTTTTAATGAGTATTTCTGTGATTACTACTGAGATTTCATATGTTCATTTGTTAGTCACTGCTTTTTGAAAATTTGTCTTTTGCCTAATTTCTCTTCTTTTGGGATATTCCCATTTTGCCATCTCTTTTCATAGGAACATTAATCATCTATCATACTTGAAAAAATTCCCCAGCTTTTAATTTTTTAGAAAATTGTTTTTAATGTTTAAAGAGAGAGTGGGGGAGGGCCAGAGAGAGAATCTCAAGCAGGCTCTGCGATGTCAGTGCAGAGCCCCAGGTGAGGCTCAAACCCACAAACTGTGAGATCATGACCTGAGCTGAAGTCGGATGCCTAACAGACTGAGCCACCCAGGCGCCCCTTTAGTGTCTAATTATTAATGATTTGATCCCTGTTCCTTTAGGCTGCAGTTGACCATTTCTAGCCGGCCTTCTTCTACAGGTGTTTCTGGGATACCCTGGGTATCTTTTCTGGTGGTTGCTTGGCCTCCTAGCTAGCCCTTTGACTCAGGGCCTGTTGGTCACCAGCTTTCTTAAGTACTGCTGTTCTCACTAATGTCACTTTGGCTCCAGTTTGGGCCCACTTCCTAGGCTATTGCATTTAATAAGATCACAGTAAAGGCTCAGGGATTTAACAGGAAATTAAAACAAAGAGAGTCTAAAGCTAGGTGTGGAATATGACTTCTCAGGGCACCCTGGCCCAAGTTTTGTCTTCAGGACTTCTCTCCCTAGTCCTTGGCCTACTGCAGAGATAGGGTTAGCCTCTTTCCTCTGGGGACGCCCTTAAACACTGCTGTTTCCTCTTCAGAGCTGATTCCTAACTACTTTGATTTACTGTTGGGTGGAGTAAAAATGGACGAAACTTTTTAGGAGGCAATTTAGCAACATTTGTCAAAATTGAAAAAGGCCCTTTGATAGAAGCTTACCTCTAAAGATATATTTTTTTTTAAGTTTATTTTTAAGAGAGAGAGGGAGAAGGAGGGGGAGAGGGAGAGGGAGACAGAGAATCCCAAGCAGATGCCAAGCTGTCGGCGCAGAGTCCGACGTGGGGCTCGAACTCATAAACCATGCAATCATGACCTGAGCCCAGATCAAGGACGATCAACCAACTGGACCACCCCAGATGCCCCTAAGGATATATTTTCAAATGCAGCCCAATCTATATGTATGTACAAGAGTATTCATTGTATCTTTATAATATCAAAACAATGAAAAAAAACTAAATGTAGTACTTAATGTTATAAATAAGAGATGGTTCATGCCTGGGGCACCTGGGTGGCTCAGTTGGTTAAACGTCCAACTTTTGATTTTGGCTCACGTCATGATCTCACCGTTAGTGAGTTCAGTCCTGAGTCAGGAGCCACACTGACAGTACAGAGTCTGCTTAGGATCCTCTTTCTCCCTCCTTCGCTGCCCCTGCCCTGCTAGTGCTCTCCTGCGTGTGCTCTCTCTCTCTCGCTCTCTCTCTCTCTCTCTCTCTCTCACTCTCTCTCAAAATAAGCTTTTAAAAAAAGAGAGAAAAAGAGAAGATGGTTCATCCTTAACAATGAAATTAACAGGCTTTGTTGAACAACTTAGATCTGTATGTGGTTAACTTTTTTCATTGCCTGTCCAATGGATATTTTAAAAGTATAGTATTGGCATATGATTTTCCCTAGGATTGAGCTGCTGGAGCAATTTAGAAGGAGAGTCATAGCAATTAGAATTGCTCCCAGGATGCTCCCTATTTACCAGAACAGAATGAGCAAGGTGCTTTAAGATCTCTGCTTCAAAGGGTGTGCATTAAGGCACGTCATGCCTCAGAGTCAGCTCTTTCTCATTTATCCTGCTCCAGAGATTAAATATGCCATGATGTGCAGTGCATGCTTTATTCACACCCTTGCTTCTCCATTTCCGACTTGATGTGGCTCTCTATTTTTCCCCCGCTTTCTGACTATCTTAGGCACTTGGGTTTCTTTACCCAACGATCTTGAACTCCTTTCTGGCTGATGGCCTTTCACCTGGTTCTGCTTTAGCCCCTTCACATCTTCACTGCCATAAGAACTGTCATGGTTCTGTCCCTGGCATCTCACATGTGTACTCTGGGAACAGCAGTCTGCCCACTCTTCCATCCTAAAGCTCTATATTATGGGAGGCTTTCAGAAGAGTTGGGTTTGGGTGTGCCTTTGCTGCCCCTTTCTGGTCTTTAGCAACTATAGCTGGCAGATGCTGATAAATAACCTTTCCACTCTGACAGGTGCTAACACTTGTGGGTGAAAGTGCTTAGGCTGATGTTTTGTGTTAGATCACATCTTGTCATGGTTTTAGGTAATGTGTAGCCTGAAGAGTGCTAGGCCAATACACCTTTCCACTATATAGCTTCATCTTATTTTAGGTCCTTTCAGCTGGTTTTGGTGGAAGGAGGGAAACTTTCAGGGAGGAAGGTGAGCAGAGCTAGCTTTAGGAAATGTTGAAAAATTTTTTTGGTCTCCTTGTTCTTTTCTTTCATTATCTATTCTGTTTTTGTGTCTCATTTCTCCCAGGGAATTTGCCTGTTGAGAAAAATATTGGAATTACCACTGCTATGAAATATCACATATCATTAATTGAACTATTGAGAGTGCTTGCCATATGCTAGAACCCCTGCCCGAATCAGTGAGACACAGTCCTTGACTTCAAGGAGTTCACTGTCTAATGCACAAAAGACTCGAGTAAATACATATTTGCATAGCAGAATGATTAGTGCTATGTTAGAGCACAGAATAGAGGCCACGAATTCAGCCGTAGTGGTTGGGGTTGGAGTGAGGTTATGTCAGGAGACTTGGCAGTGGATGTGATGACAGCACAACCCTATTCCTGACAGTGTTAACAGTGGGAAACTGCCTCTTCATTATAAAGGTCATGGACTCCCAACAGGAAGTCCATTCTCTACCCAACACCTTCTTTGGCAGGTCCCAAAAGTGGATGGCATTTTTTTGCCCTCTGATATTTGTTCTCTGTGTGAGTGGTTCTTCAGCATCTGGACAAGTGATTTTTAATATGCAGCTCTTGAATCATGCATTTAAACACCTTAAAATAAGAGATGCCTCTCCTTCCTTTTTTTGTATATTCTTTACTAGCCAACGTTCTCCAAATATGGACATCAGTGATAACAAACAAGAGAGATGGGACCTGCTCTTAAGGGGCTTACAGTTTAATGGGGGAAACAGACATTTAGTAAATACTGTCAGAAATTGTGATAGAAGTGTGTTAAAGGAAAAAGAAAGACTATAGCCTCAGAGTCAGCTCTCATATAAAGGTCCTTCAGATAATAATCATGTTTAGATGGTCTGTGATGTCTTAGAAACACAAAACTGAGAACCAAATGAAATTTTATATTTACTGTTTGGCAGACTGTTTATCACTTTTGTATAATTTATTTATGTTTATTGTTTATGCAGTGTGCTAGAAAGTGTATTTACAGCAGTAGAACCCTTAATATTCACAAGAGTAGAAGTTAGTTTTCTAGAAGCAGTTTGTGAGTTTCAGTATGAGAGCTTCCTTACGTGTATCCTAAGATTATAACTGTAATTATAATTACATAATCCTAAAGTTGTAAAAAATAAGGAAAGGGGAGCCTGGTTGGCTCAGTTGGTTGTGTCCAACTCTTGATTTCAGTTTCAGGCCATGATCTCAACGGTTTGTGAGGTCGAGCACAGAGCCTGCTTGGGATTCATTCTCTCTCTCTCTCCCCCCCCCCCCCTTCTCCCAAACCCCCGCCCCCCACATTCTGTCTCTCCCTCTCTTTCTGTGTCTCTCTGTGTCTCTGTCTCTCAAAATCAATAAACTTAAAAAAAAAATAAGGAAAAGACAGGGGCACCTACCTGGCTGGCTCAGGTGGTCAAGCATGATTCTTGATCTCAGGGTTGTGAGTTTGAGTCCCACGTTGGGTGTAGAGATTACTTCACAATAAAATGTTTAAAAAAAAAGACCGAAACTCTGACAAGAAATTTAATTCCAAGTTCAGTTGGTGAACTAGCAATTTCTACCAAACATTTAAAGAATCAATCTGTGACCTCAGTCTTACAGAAACTACAGAGTATTGAGAGAGAAAACATTCCCCGATTCATTTCTTTTTGTAAAAAATGTTTCTATTTATTTTGAGAGATAGAGAGTGTCTGCGTGTGCATGCAGGGAAGGGCAGAGAAAGAGAGGGAGAGAAAGAATCTCAAGCAGGCTCCACTGCTGCCAGCACAGAGCCTGACTCAGGGCTCAATCATGTGAACCGCGAGATCATGACCTGAGAGTTGGGAGCTTAACTGACTGAGCCACCCAGGTGCCCTGTCCCTGATTAATTTTTATTTTATTTTGTTTTGTTTTATTTATTTTATTAAGAGAGAGAACGAACAGGGGAGGGGCAGAGAGAAAGGGAGACAGAGGATCTGAAATTGGGCTCTGTGCTGAAAGCAGAGAGCCCAATACTTAAAGTCATGAACCATGAGCAAAGTCTTGACACTTAACCATGAGCCACCCAGGCGCCCGCCTGATTAATTTCTAAGGCTAGCATAATTTTTGTAACAAAACTTGATGAGGACATTACAAAATGGAAAATAACAGCAAATCTTATTCAAGAACATAGATGTTGGGGTGCCTGGGTGGCTCAGTCTGTTACACATCTGACTCTTGATTTTGGCTCAGTTCGTGATCTCACGGTCATGGGATCCAGCTCTGCACTGTCTGCACTGCTTGTGGAGTCTGCTTGGGATTCTCCTTGTGCCCCTCCCCTGCTCTTGCTCACTCACTCTCCCCCCCCGCCTTTCAAAACAAAACAAAACACAGATGTAAAAATCCTATTCAACATGTTAGCAAAATAAATCCAACAGTATATAATAAAGGTAATAAGACAGGATTTTATTAGGAATGGAAAATGGGTTTAACATCCCAAACCAGTCAGTGTCAGGGCGCCCGGGTGGCCCAGTAGGTTAAGTGTCTGACTCTAGATTTTGACTCAAGTCATGATCTCGAGGTTCATGAGTTTGAGCCCTGCATCTCCATACTGGCAGTGTGAAGCCTCTTGGGATTCTCTCTCTCTCTCTCTCTCTCTCTCTCTCTCTCTCTCTCTCTCTCTCTCTCCCCCCCCCACCCCCCAGCTCTCTCTCTTTGTTTCTCAAAGTAAATAAGTTTAAATAAATGTATCTTTACAACAACAAAAAAACAAATCCAGTGACTATAATTCACATATTAAAAAAAATTTTTTAATGTTTATTATTTTTGAGAGAGAAAGTGTGATCAGGGGAGGGGCAGAGAGAAAGGGAGACACAGAATCTGAAGCGGGCTCTAGGCTCTGAGCTATCAGCACAGAGCCTGATGTGGGGGCTCAATCTCACAAATTGCCAGATCATGTCCTGAGCCTAAGCTGGGTGCTTAACCGACTGAGCCACCCAGGCGCCCCAATGTAATTCACATATTAACAGAAAAATTATATGATTACCTCATAGATGCAGGAAATTTTGAGAAAATTAAACATCTCTTTATGATAAATTTTTGACAACTTAGAAATAAAAGAGAACTTGTAAAGGGATCTGCAAAAAACCTACTGCAAACATCATCTTAATGGTGAAATGTTGGAAGTTTCCCAGTTTGAGAATAAGATAAAAGGCCTGTTCTTGTTTTTTTTTCTTTTTTTAAATTTTTTAATGTTTTATTTTTGAGAGAGAGAACCGGGGAGGGACAGGGAGCAAGAGGGAGACACAGAATCCAAAGCAGGCTCCAGGCTCTGAGCTGTCAACACAGAGCCTGACACAGGGCTCGAACTCGTGAACCGCAAGATCATGGAGCCGAAGTCAGACACTTAACTGACTGAGGCACCCAGGCGCCCCTGTTCTTATTGTTTCTGTTTAGCACTGTACTAGAGGACCTAGCCAGTGCAGTAAGACAAGACAAAAGGAAAAATGTATTGGAAAAAAAGAAATTGAATGGTCATTATTTTCTGCCAACAGGATTATATATATAGAAAACTCAAAAAGATTATGCTAAACTACTAGAATTATTAATGATACGTAATTATATATTATAGCTATGTAATTATAATATACATGTATATAATTATATAATATATATTTTTAGAATTGGTAATTATATATAAAACCTGGACTAAACCAAAGAACAAAAATATGTAAGACTTCTACAGAAAATGTAAAGCATTATTGATAAAAAATTATTTTTTTTAATGTTTGTTTATTTTTGAGAGACAGAGCATGAGCGGGGGAGGGGCAAAGAGAGGGGCAGACACAGAATCCCAAGCAGGCTCCAGGTTCTGTCAGCACAGAGCCCGACCTGGGGCTTGAAACTCATGAACCATGAGATCACGACCTGAGCTGAAGTCGGGCACTTAACCGCCTTGGTATAGTTTTATTTTAGACGTGAGGGGACTTAAATTACTTGGGTACCTCAGGAAGAAGTTTTTAGCAGTCATTTAGTTTCTTCTGTTGTAAAAATCGATTTTAAAGAGCAGTCTTGGAGTCAGAAGTCTCAAAAAGCTCTTGCCACAATCAATTACTTTGCCTACCAGTGCTGTGCTATCCCTAGCCACATGTGGCTGTTTAAACTGATTCTGGTCAATTCATTAGCTACACTAGCCTCATTGAGAGTGCTTAGTAGCCGCATGTGGCCTTCTTTTGGATGGTGCAGATATTGACCATTTCTATCACAGAAAGTTGTAATTGGACACCCCTCCAACAAGGCTCTGTACCTTTTAAACAGACACCAAATAAAATTTTAGGTAGACTGGGGTTTAGCAATTGCTCTCTTATAATTTACCACCTGCCACATCAGGAGGTCAAAAGTGGCCCAGTTTAAAGCCTATCCCACTGATTGGGTGTTTATTAGAAAGATACTAGATTTTCTGGTGAAGAAAATTAGAGAAGAAATTACAGTACAAATTTCAAACTGTCTAACCTTGAGTTGTGGGATTATTGTTTACATCTAGGCAGACTTCTTGGGTTAAGCCCTAGGAGCCCAGGTAGCTAAAATCATAACCATATGAGAAGGTTTCTTGTGGAGTTTGCCTCACAAAGGATTGACTGAGGCCCAGGGGGATTCACATGAGCTTTAAAGGGTGGAAACCCTGGAGGACTGTAATATATTTTTAGCTGCTTTTAGCTGTAATAGAAATTCAGCACTTGAGGAATCTGGTTCTTAAGATCAGAGAGCTCTCAAATGGTAATTTCCCTTCCCTTTCCCATTTCTTTCTTTCCTCCTATCATCACATAGCCAATATCCAAGTATCCTAGAAAAGTGGTTTCAAGAGTGGTCTGGATTATGTAAGAAAGCTTGTGCAGCTGAGGTTCTGCTGGAAGATCTGTAATGCTAGATGAATCTACAGTAGTAGATTGGGAGTTGTGAGTGACTCCCCAAGTTAGGAACAGATTGCATTGGATGCATCTAAAGGTGTGGATGGGATTTATGACTCTCTGTTAATGAAATGAAAAAAATAACTTTTCAGTTTGGATGTAATCATCTCCAAACTGCCTGCTTTGGAAGACTAAGAGTGTCTGGGAGGAAGAGTCAGCTAGATAACAGGACTACATAATGAGGGTCTGGGTCTGGGGGAGGGGATGTGTTTACTGGGGGAGGGGATGTGTTTATTGGAGCCTGTTGTTATCATTCTAGCTTCTCTTTGGCCAGGAATTGTAAAAGCTTGTGATTTATTGCTAGAACTTTGATTCAGAGTTGCTAAGCACTTGCTGTTGTATTTCAGGATGTAGGTTTGGACCATGGGGTTACAGAGCCAGTGCTCAGTCCGGACACGGGAGACAAATGTACACAAATAATTACCATATAGTGTTAATCATATGTAGAAGTTCAGAGGATCCTGGAACATCACTTTAGTCTGATTCCTTAATTTTCCTCTGGAGGCAGCTGAGGCCCAAAGCAGGAAGGAGAGACTGGTGTAAGGTAATGCCAGACTGGGGGTGGGGGGTGGTGGTGGTGGTGGTGGTGGTGGTGGTGTGTGTGTGTGTGTGTGTGTGTGAGTGAGTGATTGGACTACCCTAAAATAGGAGCACCATCCTTGAAGACACCGTCTAATTCCTGTCTACTTAAAGCCCACTTCTTGCATAATGTCCCCCTGAGAGCCCTCCTTGCCTCCACTACTACTTGTCTTTTTCTTGGATTTATTGTGCTTTTATGAAATATCTGTCTTCCCTTTTAGATCTTGAAGGTGATCAGGACAAGCACCATACAGGCTGTGGTCTTTGTACCTCTCTCATTTCCCATCCTTAGCACCGTCTGAATAACTGTCAGGTTTAAAGGTTCCAACCTGCTTGCTTCTTTGTGAGATACCTTGGTCTAATCACCTCCTTTTACATCAATAAAAATTCCACTTCTCGGGTCACACGAATACATACTACGAATTGAGTGAGGTTAGTTACTGTTTGATTGCTCAGTTCTGGAGGAGGGGGGAGGCATGGACCAGCAGACATCCTGTAGGGTGAGAAGATGTGTACAAATTGGGAGACAGGGCCAGCCCCAGCCTGGATCCGGTTCGGTAGCTGGGGCCTTGCTGAGCGCGAGGCTAGAGATGCGGGCTGGGCGGGGCTGCGCAGGGGCGCTGTGCGACGGGCTCTGTTGCCGGAACTAGTCCCGGTCGCGCGTCCGGTCGCGCGCAGTGCCGCCCCGCCCCCTCCCCCGCGGGGTGGAAACAAAGGGGGCTTGGCGCGCGGAGCGAGCCTAGGGGGAAAGGGGCGGAGCGTCTGGTGGTTTCGCGCTTAGGGCTCGCTAGGTTCGTTTCTGTAAGGGGACTGGGTGGAGAGGAGGGCGGCGATCCATGCCGGAGGAGTGGCAGTGCCGCGTGCTCGCGTATCCTGCGGCCTGGCGGTGAGGGGCGTCGTCTGCGCGCGCAGCGGAGGGTAGTGCGCCGGCGCGCGGCACGCCGTGTTCCTGAGCACGGAGGCGGGGTGCGGCGGGCGGGACGGTGCCGCGGCCCCGGCAGTTAGGGCCCCGGGGCCGAGAGGATGGAGCCCCCGAGGCGTTAGCTGACTTTGTCAGCTGTGAGCGTGCAGCTGTTCCCTGGCGCGGCCCGTGTGATGGTGCCGGGAGGAAGGAAGCGCCGTGACAGTGCCTCGGTCGGATCCCGGGTTCCGGGGGTGAGGAGGCCCGGGGACGGCGGAGCTGGCGAGCTGGCCCCTGGCTGGGCGAGCGGTCACAATAGGAGGCGGCGGCCCAGCACGGAGCCGCGGGAGCAGCCCCGCAGGGCGGAGCCTCCCCTCGCAGGTACTGGCCGCCCGGCCGTTGGTTCCCGCGTGAGGGCGGGCCGGGCTCGAGCCGCAGGCCGTGGGGAGCCTGCGGGGCCGCTCCCCGCAGCCAGGAGGAGGTGTGGTTGCCCGGTGCTTGGGGGGCGCGGGCAGGGCAGCCCGGCGCTCTTTGTTCCGGTGGCGGCGGTGAGAAGGTGTGGGTGCAGCCAACGGGAGCGCCGGCCTGCCGCCGGCTGGCAGATGGCCTCGCTCTCTCGCTCCCTCCCGTTTTGCCGAGGCGCAGGTGAAATGATGTCACCCAGGAGAACGCGGAACCCGTTCGGAAGGGTCCTTTCGCGTCCTTCTGCCGCTGCGGCTTTCTGGACAGGCTGCGTTTTGTTCACAGGGGATGGAAGTTCTTCCTTTCAGGGCTGAAGAATGAGAGAGGTTGGTTTTGAACCAGGAATTTCCCAAATTATCGAGGGCCAAAGAAAATAAAGTTTTTGTTATCGTGTGTAGGACTTGTAAGAGACATAGCTTTTTCTTTGTGCCACAAAAGTTGGGTATGCTAATTCTTCCACCGTAGAAACGAGCACTTCAACGTATGTCATTGCTGGCACCGTATGAGTTGCCTTCTCTTACGTGGCACACTTTGAAAATTTAAGTGTATGCAACTCATACACAGGCAGTTACTTTAGAATTGCAAGCCTTTGGGGATCCTGTTTGGCCTTGATTACAGGTACTATTGTTAATACTTCAATTCCTTTAAATAGGAAGCAGCCCAGGTAACTTGACTGAAATTTAAAAAAATCCATTTTCAGTTTTTGTATAATCAAAACCTAATAAAAATCTAAGGACAGTTGGGATCGAGTAAAATTGTCTTTGGAGGAATTGGTCCATACGGATAAATGGGATTTCTATAGAAGTAACAAGACAAATTTTATATATCCGTAAAGTGAAGTTGGGACATACTTGCAATCCCAATATGAAATTACTAACTGGAGTTTTAAGTGAGAATTGTCTCTCCTCACATATTCTCCTTTCTCCACTTCTTGCTAGTTTTTAAACTTATTGGCATAATATGTTTCACTTTTTGAAAGCATACTAAACCTTAAATCAGTTCATTACATGAGTTTAGTTTTAAGCCGATTTCTATAATTTTCCGTAAGACTTATCTCTAAGAGATTTGGTAGACTTTAGAGGTTACAGTTAACTAAATTTTGCCACAAACTGGCCATGTGGGCCCCATGGCCTCATCTGCAAAATATGAAAGTTGGATTTAAACGATGGCTGTGGTTCCTTCACCTCTGATATCCTCTGTGATTCTAGAAGGTAGTTTCTATTTCTGTACTTGTCGAGGTTTATATATTCATCCTGCTTTTGTAGCTGAACTAAGGTTGCAAGTATTCATCTGAGTCAGTGTTGAGAATTTTCTTCACTAGTGCGACCTGACTTTTGAGGAAGGTGGACATAGGATGGCATAGTTAGGCATAACTGAATCTGTTAGCATCATAATGTGGAGTGTAGGTCTATTGTCTCTCTGCCAACAGCTTTGGATGAACCTTTTAGTTACATCACCAGATTCTATATTTGTGCTCCTTTTTACTTTATTTCAAGGTTGTGGGTGGGAAGTATGGGTGAGAAATCCTCAAATAAAAATCTCAGAGGATTGATCTGTATGGAAAGGTTATTGGTCAAGATTAACTTGTCTTCTACTTCCAGTCTGTTCCATCCACTTCTCTGTGTTTGTGCTGTCCCAGTTTCGTTTAGGCCACCTTCAGTTTGTAATTCACTTTGCTGGTTTGTGTGTAGTGTCTAGGTCTACTTAATAGTTTTGGTTATTTTCCTTTTAACCACATATATCAGACCTGTGTTTTCACTTCTCTTTTACTTTGGTTAACTCATAGCTTGCTTTATTTTTCTCTGGAGAGAGCATACAGATTGTAAACACATTTGAATGTAGTTTTGGTCAAGTTCATTCATTCAGCAAATGTTAAATTCTTGAAGTGACTGCCTGTCTGGAGGAGATCAAGCAAATGCTTTAACTCTATATAGTAAATTAACAAGTGACAATTTGAGCAAAAAGAGGAAGAGGGGCCGTCTACCTGGTCTCATTTTCCCTTACATCTCATATCTTTTCATGTTAGTTGTTTAAGGATTTCAGCACCTTCTCACTCTAGGTTAGAGGGGCCCTATTCATTTAGTTCCTCTTGAATTGCCCCTCACTAGACTGAGTTTTTGAGGGCAAGAATAATTTTTCCCCATGTATTCATTGAGTCTAGCACATAGTAGGCCTGATATAGATACTGGAATTATGAATTTTATTTAATAAGAATTATAATGATCCTATTCACACTTTATCTTTTCAAATAGTTATGTATTTATATGTATAATTTTTTTTTGTATTGATTTGAACTGGTCATGGTGTAGATACTTTACAAATCTGTGTAATTCTTAGAAATCTTGAAGAGGCACTTTAGAACAGTGTACTAAGAGGTTACCAGCCTAAATAAAATTATTTTAGATGTATTCCCTTGCTGGGAGAATAATCCTTGGGCAGGCAAATCTGGATGTGGAAGGAAAAGAAAAGAACTTTTTTTTTTTTTAAAGTTTATGTATTTATATAGAGAAAGCGCACATGCACGTAAGTGGGGAAGGGAAGAGAGAGAGGGAGAGACTATCCCAAGCAGGTTCTGCACTATCATCGCAGAGCCTGATGCAGGGCTTGAACTCAGGAACTGTGAGATCATGACTTGAACCGAAACCAAGAGTCAGATGCTTAACTGACTGAGACACCAGACACCCGAGAGAAGAACTTTTATTAAAATAATGTGTAACTCAAAAAAAACTTCTTTTTCCCTAACCTTTATGTTCACTATCTCAAAAGATGTAATGCTTAAAGACCTCCTTAGTTGCATGTATACCCACCCTCTTCCGAGTAATTTTTGGGACTGTGGGGGTAGGGAAAGAATGGTGGAACCTTTCAGCTATTTTCACTAAACTTGGTTCTGTTGTGCTCCTAGAAAGACATGAACCCAGTTTGTTGTTTGCCTTAACTCAAGAATAAAAATAATAGTTTTAAACAGTGATTGATTGCCCCAGGGGTGCCTGGGTGGCTCAGTTAGTTAAGCGTCCAACTCCATTTTTGCTCAGGTCATGATCTCACGGCCCTGAGATTGAGCCCAGCCTCATACTTTGCACTGACACAGAGTGTGGAGCCTGCTTGGGATTCCCCCCCGCCACCCCGCTGCTTCCCTGCTTGTGCGAGTGCGCGCTCTCTCTCTCGCTCGCTCTCTCTCTCTCTCTCTCTCTCTCTCTCATACACACACATACACACACACAATATACAAACATTAAAAAAAAAATTGCCTCAGTGCTAAACAGCAGCGATCCTCCATGAGTAGATAGTACCAGTCCTTGAATGGTTTAAGCCTGTGTAATAGACCAGCCAACATATAGACCATTATTTTATTTAGCAAATACTTGTTAAACATTTAGGTTACTTCTAGTTTCCTTTTAAATTGTTGCTGTACTGTGATGAACACGTGTGCATGTGGGTTTTCCCATATTTTGGGATATTCCCATATTTTAG
This sequence comes from Cryptoprocta ferox, assembly GCA_028646485.1. Lineage (NCBI taxonomy): Eukaryota > Metazoa > Chordata > Mammalia > Carnivora > Eupleridae > Cryptoprocta > Cryptoprocta ferox. The sequence continues at coordinate 34,330,971 of CM053568.1, forward strand.
ATTATAACCTGGGAATTTGTCAGATGAAAGATTACTGATACAAACTGTTCAAATAGTTGATAAAATCTACATGATTACTTTCCAGGAGATTAACATTTGCCATCATGGAAGCAGTGAAAATATCTGGATTTTTAGATAATTTGGATTTGACCTTTTCATTTTTTAGTACCCAGTCTTGCACTTAGAGGAAGGAGTAAAAGAGTTGGTGGGGTCAGCAATAAGCACTTGACTTTTTATCGTTTGATTTGGTTTGGTTTTTTCCCTTCTTCTATTAGGCTGTGATTTGAGTGCTTTTGACCAGTTGGTATGCCATTAGTAACAGTGAACAATTTTTTTTCTGGAAAGTAATATGGCTGTTTTGGAGAAGACTATTTGGGCCTTTAAACAATTTATTTTGAATAAAGTAGATTATTTTAACGGTGGCCTAGAAGTCATGTACCTGCATATCCTCTACCACAGCTTTGTAAGAAAAATGTAAATGAATGAAGAAGGAAGCTGTCATCAGAATTGATTTTGGAGGAAGCAAGTTATGGGACAATAATTGGACCTAAGTCCTATGGTATTTTTAGCATCATAACTGATAACAAGCACACTCTTCAAGACACATGTTAAATTGTGGGTTATATTATGGTTTATCACACAGGGAAAGGCCACGTTAAAGAGAAGATGGCCTAAAATAGTACTGTATTGGTGCTTGAAAGGTTAAACTGCTTTCTGTAACTTAAGTCTTGTGAAACAGATGCTTTTCTCAGTTATGCTGGGTAGTTATATAGTTACATGTAAATAAACATTAAAGATGAGAAGTATAGGGAGTTGCGGATTAAGGATGTTTTCTTGGGAGGACTTTTGAAAACATAGGTTGCGTCCTGAGAGAAGACTGAAGTCACTGTATCTTTGTAATGTTCAACAGTTGCCAGATTAGAGAAAAATAGAATTGTATCAGCTTCTAGATATTGTATACCATAAGTAATTTTAAATGAGGAAGATGTAGGGAAGTAGTGGAAAGTTATGTCTAACAATTTGCAAGGAAACATTTACTTTTTGATTACTTGAAATAACTTTAAATAGACTTTATGGAATAGTTATTTACTAATTCAATTAGATTACAAAGAAGATGTTACTTAAAGAATCGTTAAACTACAAAGTGTTTTAATGGGTCGAGCATGAACTTTAGAGCCAGATAGACTTAGCTTCAAATTATGGCTCTGGTATTTATGAAGTATGTGGCTTTAAGCAAGTCACTTAACCCCAACTTGCAGTTTGTAACGATCAGAGAGCCCAGTTCAGTTCCTAGCATGAAGTTAGCTGTTACCATATTGAGGTTTTATTTTTCTTATTTTTTAATTTTTTTTTTTTTTTTTTTTTACATATATTTATTTTGAGAGACAGAGAGACAGAGCGTGAACAGGGGAGGGGCAGAGAGAGAAAGAGACACAGAATCTGAAGGAGGCTTCTGGCTCTGAGCTAGCGGTCAGCACAGAGCCCAATGCAGGGCTTGAACACACAAACCTTGAGATCATGACCTGAGCCGAAGTCGGACGCTCAACCGACTGAGCCACCCAGGTGCTCCACCATATTGAGGTTTTAAAAACTGCTATATTGCTTAGATAAAAAGGTCTTAATTTTTATCTTTCATCAAATGAATACAGCTAAAATTCTGGAGAAGAAACTTTCTTCAGGTGTGGTACAATTTCTGTTTGATACTTAGATGTCATGTTAGTTTTCAGTTGTATGTTACAAATTACCTTACATTAAGTAGTTTAAAACAAATCTATTATCTCATGGGGTACATGGGTCAGAAATCATGGGTGAGCTTCAGGGCCCTCTGTTCAGAGTCTTACTTGGCTGGTTCCATGATGTCATCAGAGGTTTGATGTCCTCTTCCAAGCTCAGTGGCTGTTGGTTCAATATGGCTCTTGTAAGACTGAAGTCCCCCCATTTTCTTGTTAGCAGTCAACTGGTAAACTATTCAGCTCCTAGAGGGTGCCCTTCTGTCTGCCACATGGCCCTCTTCATATGCCTTCTGACGACATAGCAGTTGTCTGCAGAGTTGGGAGGAGAATCTCTTTAGGAAGGGTTGGTTCCTTTTAAAGAGCTTTCTCTAACTCGGGCCTGCCTTGATTAACTTAAAATCAACTGACTTGGGATCTTAATTCACTTGAAAATCCCTTCACTTTGGTGAAGGGGTTCATATCATTAGGTTGTATAATTTAACCAAACCATGGAAATGAAATCCACTCTACAGTCCTGCCTATACACCATGGAGGAATGGATTATACAGGAGATGTATACCAGAGGTGGGAATCTTGGAGGCTGCTTTAGAATTCTGCCTCACATGAACATAACAAAATAATTATATGTGATTTTATCTTACCCAGTGGGTGCACCTGGTTTCAAGCCCATCTTATCATTTTGTCCTGGATCTGTATTAACTACAGCATTTGAATATACCTTTTCTGCATTATATTGTTTGTTCTCCCTCTTGATAGACAAATGGAGCTTCTGACCAAAGGAAATTGTCATGGGTAGGAGAGGAATATGCTCGAAAATTGTTAACTTGTGGCCACAAGGGTCAGGGTTTGCCAGTTTTTTGTTTAATTTGTTTTTTACTTCTATAGGACTGAAATCTTAAGTTTTCAAAGGAACGAAGAACTAAGGAGAGGAAACCTGACCCTCTGATTTCTGTTGACCAAGCTAGCTACTTGTACTGGCAGTCTGTAAGAGTGCTACTCATGTAGACTGCTTTACGTATGACAGTTGAAGGCAAGTGAGCTTATTAAAATGCTCTTCAAAGGCACCTTGCAAATTATGAGCTTAAGAAGATTGCAAAAAGAATATGAAACTTAAAGAAACAGACTGTTTTGAGAAGCAAATGGCTTTAAAGTGGTGAAATCCTTAGATCGAGGAGTCAGGAATGTGAAATACACTTCTTTCTATGAAACCTTTTATATGTCTTCGGATAAACTCAAGGCTCCCTCCTCTATTCTAATTTTTGCTGTATTATGGCATTTAAAACATTATCCTATAGCTGGCTGCTTTGCATCTTTTTTTTTTTTTTAAACTGGAATAAGTGATCCATGTTTTATCTTCTTTCCTAACAACTCTTGACTTGGAGGAGGTGATCGTAAATATTCCTTGATTCAGCACTTCATGCCTCATCATAGTGGTAGAGAATATTGGCACATTTGTGTTTGTGGTGCAGAGACCAGCCTTAGTTCATGTCACAAACATTTTGTGTAGTAGTAGTGAATTGTGAAGTTACTGCCCTTAAGTGATATACTTTTACTCCTAGGAAGGTGTTTGGAATACTTGTAGTCTTACGAACAGCCCTAGTTGTCTGTTTACCAGGCTCATAGCAGACCAGAAACAATAAATAGGTTAAGGAAGGTTATTGTAGAAGTATTAATAATATAATTAGCATGCTACTTCATGTTCTGTCTCTGCGTTCCTCTCTGATTACTTCTGTACTGGCTAGCCATACTGAACATTCTGCAGTTTCTTGACAACACTGCTGTCTTTTGCCAGTTACGTCTCCATAGCACCCAGTGCCTAGCGGTATCATAGAAAGATGATACTGTATATTGTAGGGTGATTTGATTTTGTTTCTTTTTCATAGCATGTACTTTTTGAAGGTAGGAAATCATACATGTCTTCTTGGTTTGGTGCCTGTCACAGAATAGACATTTATATGTAAGGGAATGAATGAGGCTGTGAAACTCTGAAAACCAGACACGTGGTTTGAAGCACATGGTCTTCAATGTAGGGATAAGCAAATTCACAAACCTGAACCCCCAACGGTGGTTCACACCACACCACAGTGGAACAAGTGATGCTCATGATGTCCATGGTTAATAATGCTACAGATTTCAGTATATTTACATATGAGTTGAAGGGGATTAACCTACAATCAAGCCAAGCATTTAAAACATGCATTTGCGTTGGGGCTTATGATCATATCCTTTATTCTTAAGAAGGTTGCTAGGTTTGTGTTGAATAGAGCTGAGATGTCCGCAAACTCTTCTTTTTTATACCTATGGTCACTATAGAAGTTTTGCTACAAGTATTCTGAAATTTCTCGTCTTCTTTGCATGAGCATATAGGAGGTTAATTAAAAAATAGAATGAAAAATAGTCCAGATGGACACTAATCTTTCTATACTTTATATACTTTTATGTCTGGTTTTCTTAACATGAAGTCTTATTTATCCTTTAGGGTTTTAGAATTAATACCAAGAGAAAAGATATTAATTAGGTATTATATGGGAAACATAGGAAACACTTTGCATTTTTGAACAGTGCTTTTTTGCCTTTTAAAAAAGTTTAAGAGATCTGTTGCCAGAGGCAACCTTTGCCATCCTTATATTTGTTTTGATGTTTAAGGTTAATTTTTAATTTCTTTCCAATCTCTGCTAACACAAATACCTAGAAAACCCAGACTGTCCTTCATCAACATGATTCTCCACATTGGTGCGGCTAGCCATGAACTATCCTTTTCTTCTCCCTCTTTTTCCCAGATATCTCCCGGGGCCAATTCAGCACCTCTACCTGGCCATCCTAACAAGGTGATTTGTGAAAGGGTGAGACTTCAGAGCCTGTTCCCTCTCCTCCCAAGTGATCAGAATACTACCGTTCAAGAGGATGCTCACTTCAAAGCTTTCTTCCAGGTTCTTATATATTTACCCTTTCCCTCCATAGGGCTGAAAGTCACCGATACATTTTAGGTTGTTTCTAGGAAGGCTTGAAACAAAATTCTCAATATCTTCTTCTTATTTTCTATTGTATGTGGGAGTAAGTATTCTTCTTAGAGGCCTTCTTCAGTATAACTTAGCCAGCTTTTCTGAAGAATGTTTGTCTTCTCTTGAGCCGCTGTTTATTGTTTGACCACTTAATACTCTTTTTTTTTTATCTTTTGGTCTCAGTCACTTGTCCTAATAGGCCATATTCTGTAGGAAAGTAGAAGATATTACAGATACGTGAAATTGTGTAGGAATGGAAAAATGGAAGCATGCAAGATATTTTTTAAAGCCATTGCTACTTATTTGCTTAGTGCCTAGAGTTTGATAGTGATGTAGATTTCAGAAAGAAACAGGTTTACTTACCATCTACCACTTTTGATACCTGTGGTTAAAATGTGATTAAAATTTTTATTATATGTAAAATGAAAATAAATTAAGGCAAGGACTATTACTAGTTTATTGACAAGATTGCTAGGATGTGCTCAAATAAATTACTGGCTACTAAATTTTCAATCCATTACTCCCAGGGAAGCATGTTTTAGTAATGGAATTCAGTATTACTATTACCAGATGGAAACTAGTCATAGAATTGCTTCTGCACTTTAGGGTTGTGGGCCAAGGTGTGTATTTGTTTATGTGTATATAAATCTGAGGTAGTGAGATTTGCTAATGAAAGCTTGGATTTTTGGATAGAGCTGGCTAATTTTCTTTTTGTGTGAGAGTGGTAGGTTGAAGTTTAGGACTAGTTCTGAAAGAGAAATGTTTGTGATAGCTTAAATAGGAGCTGTGAAATTTCTGTGAACAGCTTTGTAGGTGATCCAGGGCTCTGCATTCTCATATTTCTTGGAATTTGTGCCAGGTTCTCTCCTTTGCATGTATTGCCTCCTTTGTTTTTAGTCCTTGTAACAACAAACCAGTCATGGATGATTTTCTAGATGAAGAAATAAGCTCAGAAAAAACTCTTGAGATGCCCCGTTACATAGCTAGTTATTGGCAGAGCAGAGACTCAGATCAACCTTTTGCTGTTTCTTGTCTTCTATAGCATACCACCTTTAGAAATCAACAAGTATTTCTGTAAACACAGTGCAGTATATGTTAAGAGACATAGTTGTCTGTATTGAATTAAGCAGCATATTGACTACTGTTTTTGATATAATTGGTCTGCAGTAGCTTGATATTTAGTAGCAAATCAGTATAGCTAAGGAAGAAATTGACTTAGTACCTTCACTACTGCCACCAGTAAACAGTTTTATGACACTTTTTTTGTTTTCCATACTTCTTTGTGTCTTCAGGCATTAAGTCAATATTAACTTTAAATTCACGGATTGCTGGCAAATGCAGTAAATTTAAACACACATTTTAAAAACAAAAAAGAGCCAGTTCCATTTGAGTGTTGCAGAAAGGTGAAAATTATTATTGTTAAATTTTTATTCATATCCCTAAACTTAAATCTTACTTTGTTCTAACTTTAAAACAAGGCCTTCAGTGTACTTGGCTCCCAGAGAACTCTGCTCACTTTTCGGCCTACCACTGCATGAAGCAAAGTAAATCCTTCTCACATCCCCTTTGAGATATTGTCAGATACCTTCAACTAATTCTGATAATAAAATTGGGTGTGATTTCTCGTTCCAGTTTTGCTTTTCTCAGTCTTAGAAAATTTAGTTTCCATGTGAAAGGGAGAAGTCTACCCATTTCTTATCCTCACAGAGTTATTTTAATGTGTTATGTTTTCTTGCCTTTCCCCCAAGTTCCTTCCCTCCCAGCTTATTTTCTACTTTTCCTTCCCTTTGGAACACTCCATTTTCAACAGACTCACCTACCTCTTGAATTTTTTTTTCATAAAAGTATCCTTATTTTAGCTGAAACTAGTCTCTTTTTGGAGGACATCATTTTCCCTGCAGCCTTGTGTAGGAGTAAAAAAGAACTGTTGATTTTCCCGCTCCATACATGGGGATTGAGTATGTATCTAGTAAGTGGGATGGTCATAGAGGACATTGAAATGTTCGATATTCCCCTGGGTCTTTATTTCCCACCTCCAGTTGTCTTTGAACAAAAATCTCATCCTGTTTTGGGCTATATTTGTTACTCATCTTCACTCTTTATCAGTTTTGTCACTGTCCTTGTTTATTAAAAACTTTTGTATTTTCTCCTTTTTTACTTGTTTGTCAATATCTTTCAAATGCATGCTCTTTTAATTTTTAAAATTATGAAAAATTTCATATATGAAAGTTACAGTATACAAAGCAGACACATGTATAGTTAAAAAAAAACAAAACACCATCCATCTTCAGAAGTCAGCCATTACCAATACTTTTGAAGTCTTCATATGACCTTCCATATTCTCATACCTGAGCCTTGGGTAAAACTCTGAGTTTTGTATTTAGTGTCCCTTTGCTTCTCTGTGTGGTTTCACCACATGCAGTATCCTTCAAACAGTATCACTCTACTGTTTCTGAACTTAATATAAATGGTATCATGCTTTGTATTTTTGTCCTTTTGAGATTCATCCAATTTGCTGCATGTGGCCATGTAGTTGATTCATTTTCCTTTTAGTGTTTCATTTATATGAATTTGCTGTAGTTTATTCCCTCTCTTTTTGATGGACATTGCCAGTAGTTTTCAGTTTTTTACTGTTATCACAAGTAGTGTTACCATGAATATTCTTGTTATGTCTTTCCTGGTATACATTGAGTTGATATTTTAATTTCTGTGAAAATGATAGCTTTGTGTATTTGTCAGTCTGAGTTTTCTTACAGAAGAGGCAGAGGTATTGGCATATTTGCACCTCTATAAAAATAGTCTATACTTAACATTAGAATCAAAGGTACCCCCTATAATTGTTTTAGAGATTTAAAATTAAGATATAATTAACATACAGTAAAATTCACCCTTTTGGTGTACAGGCCTCTGACTTCTGACGAATACATACAGACGTGGAACCACCATCACAAACAAGACAATAGAACACTTTCGTCTCCTCCCAAACTCCCTCTTGTCTCTCTCAGCCCCTTAACAGTTTTAAAATTAAATTGTAGATAGTCTGCTTTCATAAAACAGATACATTGTAGGGAACTTAGATTTCATGTCTCGCACAGCCCTTGATTTCAAGGGTGTTTGCCTGTATCCTAATGATAGCTGTCTGATACTTTATTTTGTAAATTTACGAAAGTTAATTAGGTGATTGAAATTTTCATGATTAATACACAGAGAAATAGACTAGGTTTCTGAAAGAGAAGACTAATTATTATAAAAAGAATATCTCTTCACCCAGCAAATTTATAGACAATAAAAAATCCAGCCAAAATATCAGAATTTTATGATTTTATAAACCTTATAGAGTTATCCTAAATTCATAAGATTTTCAAAGAAAAGACAGAGAAAAAAACCTTACACTAAATCATATTACAAAGAAATAAGTCCGTGTCACTGAGTTCCTTGTTAAACACAATGACTTTTTCACTCCCCATCTTGCTTGACCTTTCAGTTGAATCCTTGAATCTCCATTCCACTGCCTTCTATCACCACGCTCCACTCTCTCATCAACTACTCGGCATAAAATATTTTTTAGGGTTTAATATTGGACCTCCTTTTCACTGTGTAAATTGTTTGGGGAAATTTTGTCCATGTCTGTACCTTCATTAACCTACCATTTATCCATATACCAAAAACTCCTTAACTTTCTAGTCTCTAGACTTGAGCTGTCTGCAGAACAACTCCACCTGGTTCTCTCAGAGGGATCCCTTGATTTCAGGTTGTTCTTAATATCTTCTCTGTTTTCATTGGTTTCATATTTATGCTTCACATTTTTTATTTTAACCATTGATTTGTGTTTACAGCTTAAAATTATTACAGTCAGATTCATGATGCATAAAATCAAGTGCTTTGGTGGAACTAACATACCATTTGAAAACAAATTATAGCATCAAGGTAAATCTGTTTTTGTGAACCAATGGTGTGTTGTGTAATTAAAAATTAAGAAAAAATAGGACATAAGGTCGTTAATATGTTCTTAAAAAATTAGCCATGTAGGCCTCCCTAAACCCGGAAGCCACTGCTCACTAGCACGTATGGCCAATAGTAGTAACACAATATTGAATTCTATTCCTTATGATAGGACTGCAATGTTGGATGACTAGGATCCCTTTCCAAGCACTCACTACACCTATTTCATGAAAATACACAAACTTGGACCATATCAAACAGCAAAAATTCTGGTTTAAAGTCCAATGTGAATTATGTGAAATAGGACTATTAATTGTGTAGTTCAAGGGCAGTGTAATCATTCACTTGTCTTTGGTTCATCTTGACTAATAGAAACACATTACACTAATCTGGATATAGTTTAAACAAAGACTTCAGATTGTGGAGAATTAAATGAGAGAATATTTAGAGATCATTTTCTAAGCCATATTGTGTGATTCAAATTGTTAATTTCCTGCCTTTCCCTGCTTATATCCTTCCTTTGCAAAAGAAAACAAAAGGGTCTGTCTTGATGGTTATTCTTTATTACCAACTTGCTTTATATGGAATGTTTGAGTTTAAGTAATTTCACATCTATTAAAATGAATGGAATTCAGTAAGTGTTTTTTCTCTCTGGACTGTTTAAATTTAGCGTTTATTTCTTAATTGTGAAATGAGAAATTTTATCTTTTGCCAAAGATAGTTAAGACAAGTAGAGAAAGTCTGGGGGTTTATGAAGAGAATTGGGGACTCTTTTTTTTTTTTTTCTTTTTTTTTTAGTTTATTTTTGAAAGAGAGGGAGGGGCAGAGGAGACAGAGAATCCCAAGCAGGCTCCATGAACTCCCAAACCATGAGATGATGGCCTGAGCTGAAATCAGGTGTTGGACACTTAACCAACTGAGCCACTCAGGCATTTCAGAAATGAGGACTCTTAAATCATGCTGTACTTACTTGTAAGAGATGAAGAATAGTCTTGAATGATGAGTGGAGGGAGAGGACCAGATTATTGGGGTGTTTTACCCCCGCCTACCCTGCCCCTCCCAGTTGCCCCCTTGCTACTTTGAGAAGGAAGTCTTTGAGGCTCACTACTGGTTGCTGAAGTCAGAGGCACATTTCAGTCTCCAGTTTTTATCTACAACTTAGAATCTGTTTCCCCTTTGGGAAAAGTTTGTCTCCACGGGGTCACCCTTTATCTCCAAGAGTTGCTGATTGAGATATATAAATTTGAATTTGTTTATTACATAACACTTCTTTTTACATAATTTTTGTATAAATATATAAAATATCTAAGAATATGTATTTTATATATGTATATGTATGCATGCATATGTGTTGCATGTGTACACTTATTTTTTTACCATAACATTTTGCATTAAATAACTTCAGATTTGCTTTTGGGATCATGGAATGCATTTTCATGTCTCCGGGGTTGTTTTCACTTCTGATGATGATGTTGTGGTTATACAGATGATTTGGTGTTGGAGGCCTGGGTAACTCAGTTGGTTAAGCATCCGACTTCAGCTCAGGTCATGATCTCGCAGTTCATGAGTTCAAGCCCCATGTCGGGCTCTGTGCTGACAGCTCAGAGCCTGGAGCCTGCTTCTGATTCTGTGTCTCCCTCTTTCTCTGCCCCTCCCCCACTTGTGCTCTGTCTCTCTGTTTCTCTCAAAAATAAATAAACATTAAAAAAAATTTTAAGATGATTTGCTGTTAATAAAGTGTAATTCATTTTATCAGATGTTTAATACCAAGTGTAAAAGCTAATTTTCTTTTGTCCTTCCTCCTCTCCTTACTCTCTTGCCTCCCTTGATCCCTAAATCTGTACCAGTATTCTATACCAAAAGGGACAGTACTTGTGCCTCATTAGAATCAACTTCTGGAACTTTCTAAAGTCAGCCCACTGGCACAGAGTCAACAAGGAGAAGAGGGAGCTTCCTTCACTGAAAATTGGAAAAGTAAATTTCTCTTTTAGAGTGAGTCTATCCTTAAAGACTTTTCCTAAGAGCATTCTTTAACTTCTTTTGGTATTTCTCACAGTGTAGTCGCACACCAGCAGCAACAAGCATCATCCAAGATCACGTTAGAAACAAAGGTTCTTGGGCCCTGATCCAAAGTTTCGTAATCAGAGACTGAGGAGCAGGCTGAACAATCTGGGGTTGCTGACACTTGCAGTAGAACCACTGGCCCAGGCGATGGGAGTATCCCTCCAGATTCTGCTGTGCATTCATTTCTGCCGAGAGTATTTGTAGTAGCATAATTCTGGACCAGTGTCTATATTAATTTCTAAGCTTAGAGGCTCATAGGCGACCTCTGTGGGTAATAAAAAAAAATTGAACCCTAAACTTGGTGTTGAGGAGCTAACCTGTGGTTTGAATTCTCAGGGAGCAAATCTCGTCTCCAGTTCCCAGTCCAGATAGAGTAGATATGTTTTCTTATTGATTTTCCATGCCAGTGGGCTTTTTCTAGTTTTCCCTTTTATTGCAGTTATAGTACTTGGGAAATTTGGCTCTTTGCAGGCCTTTCAGTGAGTGATAAGGCCATATCTTCTGTGTCTCGCCCCAAGATTGAAAAAAAAAAAAAAAAGCCTGGGTTTTGGTTTTCCTCTTTGTTTTTGGTCGTTGTTAGTTTCCCTTTTTTCTGAGTTCATTGTTACATTTAAAAACTATTTTTGTTGGGGCGCGTGGGTGGCTCAATCTGGTTAAGCATCTGACTCTTGATTTTGCTCCAGTCATGATCTCACAGTTCGGTTCATGGGTTTGAGCCCTGCGTCTGATTATCTGTGCTGACAGCGTGGAGCCTGCTTGGGATTCTCTCTCCTCTCTCTCTACCCCTCCCTGCTTGCACACTTGCTCTCTCTCAATCTCTCTCAATATAAATAAACTTTAAAAATATTTTTGTTTTATTTAAGCCATTATTTCTAGATGTTTCTATTAGGATTTTCATATTTAGTCCTTGATTTTGTCAAAACAGAAGTCTTTGTAGTTAATTTATCAAAGTTTACAATACTTACATATTTTTTTTCTGTAACTATAGTGCTTTCGTGCCTGGTCTAGGTTGATTATAAAATTGAAAACTGCAAACACTCTCCATAGTGTCAGGAGTATCTGTTATAGTCATTGCAGGACTAAGTAGCATGTTGGCCCCTGGAGGAGGAGGTGTAATCTTCTGCCTCTTCTACTCAAGGAATGCTTTAGGTGACAAAATGATAATGGATTTGTTTTCATCTTTGTTTTTTCTAGATTCTGGTTACCTTTAAAACAAAATTTTTTAATGTTTATTTTTTATTTTGGAGAAGGAGAGACAGAGTGTGGATGGGGGAGGGGCAGAGAGCGAGGGAGACACAGAATCCACAGCAGACTCCAGGCTCTGAGCTGTCAGCAGAGTCCCATGCGGGGCTCAAACCCAGGAGCCGTGAGATCATGACCTTAGCTGAAGTCCAATGCTTAACCGACTGAGCCACCCAGGCGCCCCTGGTTACTTTTCATACTTCCTATGACAGAGAAACTGTGTGCTTAAGTTGTATAAGATTTTCCAAGTTCTCAGTCATACTGTTTTTTAATCCATATTATTTAGAGCATTATTTCTTGGGATCCTCTAGCTTGTTCTATTTGGAATGATTACTTTTCAGACCTGTACTGCCATTGTTCTGAGATTTCACTGCACTTCTGAGTTACTATTACTGTTTATTGGATCGTGTGGGGGGGGTAGGTCAAGTAAAAGAGAGCACACACATGTGCACTAAAAATAAAGTAAAACTTTTTGAAAGGATGTTTGAGAAGCAGCTTTGAATCTTTATAAATATATCTGGCAAATCTTTGTTTTTGCCTTAACACTAGATTAATGGGTTGGAGTATAAAATTTTAGGTTCGGTATTTTCCCTCAGAATTTTTAGCATCTTTTGTTTTCTGAGGGAAGTCTAATGCTAATATAATTCTTGTTTCTTTGTAGGTTATTCCCACTTCCCTTTTCTGGAAACTGAGGATATTTTTGGAGTTGCTTAGAGTACTAAAATTGATGAGGAATGTTGATGAGGAATGTGACGAAACCGTGTTGTATAGATATAGTAAACTTTTTAATATTTCCCTGTCTTTATCCATTTTGGTTTCCTTTTAGTTTGAGTAAAAAAGACTTATTACCATAGTAATAATGAATAGCTCTCTTCCCTCCACTTCCAATTCTTTGTCTCCCCTTTTTCACTAATGTGAATCTATCACAGCACAAAGAGAAGAGGTGGGGAACTTTCCCAGTCACCTTATCTCTTAAAAACAATACATTTGCAGTTTGTTTTTGTGGGTCTGTACCATTTCCCTCCATTTTGGGCAGTGACTTTTTAGAATTCAAAGTCCATATCATAGCTTGAATTAAGCTTCGCAGTAGAGGATATATATATGAAAGCTAATGATCATGATTGGATACTAGCATTTGGTAGTTAAAAAAAAAAAAAAAAGACAATGCTTGTCAAATTTGTTTGACCAACCGGAGATCACTTATTTCAAGTGCGTCTATGTAGTAGTTCATGTATGGCTTTGCCAGGTCTTGACCATTCTGCTGTTTTGTTTTAATCAAAATTATCTACATTTCATTGGTTGTTATTGAAGTTTTAGGGTTATCAGAACATAACTGATTTTCTTCTTAAAATCAGAGGGTAAAAACAACCAAACTTTTAGTAGCAAGCACTATTAAATCTAGGGAGAAATAAGGGGTTTCTTTATGGTTCTGAAAACTGTTTACTATTTTAATTATAATGACAAATTTGAATTATCCTTTCTAAAGGTTATTTATTTATTTTGAGAGAGAGAGAGAGAACCTGTGCACATGAGCCAGGGAAGGGCAGAGAGAGAATTCCAAGCAGGCTTCACACTGTCAGTGCAGAGCCCGACTCAGGGCTCAATCTCACAAACCGTGAAATCATGACTTGAGCCAAGAGTCAGATGCTTAACCGACTGAGCCACCCAGGCACCCTGAATTTTAATATTAAATATAGAAAGACAATGGCATGGTTTTTGGAATACCTCTGCCTAATAATACGGAATGATCAATAGGAACCATTTAGCAATTTGCTTTATTCTTTTCAGCTAATGAGTTCTGTTTTATCTCTTAAAATTTGATGTTGTAGTATTGTAGCCCCATAAACTCTTTTGCTAATATTCTGATTTTTTTGTGCTGGCAGCAGGCACCAATTATTTTGCAACCAAAAGTGCTCTAATGCCCAAGTAATTAGAACTTGAAGGAGATTTGAGATAAGAGATCTTAGAGAGTTACTAATTCAACCAAGAGATCCATACCAATTTTAGTAATGCTGTGATCCTTGAAAACTTCAATGTGTAGTAATAGGTACAGGTTTTGAATTACCCACCACTCCCATGATTTACCTGAAACTCCATGTCTTCCTCAAAATACTGTAATGTTCTAGTTAAGAACAGAAGGTCTAGATCAGTTGACTCTTTATCTGTTTCATATGAATGTTATTTTATTCCTCTAACCCTTATTAAAGAAAATTAGTGGCCTTAAACAGTAGGAATAAAGAAGCAGAAGGCTATTATTTAGAATTAAGTCGAGGGCCTACTAAAATTATACCACCTCCTCAGCTGATCTTTCAGATGAGATTTGATCCCTAAAAGCATACCTTAACTGATGGGGGAACATAGTGGAACTTCTTAATTGGTTTGGGATTTTAAATAAATGGTCAAGTTCCATACAGTTTATTGCCTTATTGTGCAATAAGTGTCCATGGTTCTGAACCATGAGTTCAGAATTAAAATAGTAAACAGTTAATTAAAATCGTAAACAGTTTTCAGAACCATAACTCATGTGTTCATGAGTTTTAATGATGATTTTTAAGAAACAGATTTTACTCTTCATCTGATATTTACTGTGCATCTCCCTTCCCCTATTCAGGATCTTTTTTATTTAAAGAAATTTAATTCGGGTTGACAGCATATTTTCCCCCTTCTTTACTCTTTAAGGTAAATATATTTAAACACCTCTGCATATATAGTAATGCAGAATCCTTAAAAGGTCTCATTAAGTTGATTGATTTTGTTGCATTGGCAGAGTGAAGATAGTCCGAGTCCCAAGAGACAGCGCCTCTCTCATTCAGTCTTTGATTATACATCAGCATCGCCAGCTCCCTCACCACCAATGCGACCATGGGAGATGACATCAAATAGGCAGCCCCCTTCGGTTCGATCAAACCAACATCACTTCTCAGGGGAACGATGCAACACACCTGCACGTAACAGAAGAAGGTTAGTTGATTACAGTGTATTTCTTAAATTATCTTCCATTGGTAGATTTGTGAGTTTTTTTCTATGTCAAAAAGCGTTTTTTCTATAGGCATTTTATAAATACTCATACACTTACCCATGAAAAACGTGACATTATTTATAGACTCCCATACAAGATCATCATTTAGCTTATGGTTGACAGTTGAAGAAATTGAAAGAGGCTAAAGTGATTTACCTAAAATCAATCCATGCCATTATATATGAATTCAGCTACTTTATGGTTTAAGGCTTTTGTGGGCTAGCCTACAATCCTGATTACAAAACATTGAATTTTATAGTTCACAACTGTAATGAAATATGGAAATCCTAGAAATCAGCTACCTCTTTTTTAGTCCATTCCTATTTCTTCTGTATCCATAAGGCAATTGGGAACTTAATTAGGTTTCTTATAAAACTGTGGAGCCTGTGGTACGAAAGAGTGACTGAAGTTTATTTCATTGCTCAGTCCTCTCTCTCCTGGGACTTGGCCCCCGTCTTTCTTTCCTGGAGGAATGTGTTTCTTCTGAGCTTCTTCCTTTTCAGTTGTGGCCTGAGTACATAATTTCTTAGTCAGGGCAATTTGCCTGTCCAGTGGTTGGGTAATCTAAGAAATATTGAAGGTCTGGAGTTAGGAAGGTTTTATGGACTGAATGTTTGTGTCTTCTCAAAATTCATAGTTGAGGCCCTAATTCCCCAGTGTGGCTATATTTGGAGATAGGGTCTCTAAGGAGGTAACTAAGGCTGAATGAAGAAGTCATAAGGGTGGGGCCCCCAATCCAATCGGATTGGTTCCCTTATAAGAAGAGATACCAGAGAGTTCACTCTCTCTGGCATGTGAGGACACACTGAAAAAGGTGGTCATCCTGCAAACCAGGAAGAGAGCTCTCACCAGAAACCAGCCATGCTGACATCTTGATCTTGGACTTGTAGTCTCCAGAACTATGAGAAAATTAATTTTTGTTTTTTAAGCCACCTAGTCTGTGGTATGCTGTTACGGCAGTCCTAGGAAACTAATACTTAAGGACCTTAAAACCACCGTTCTTTATTCTAAATGAGACAAACGTTTCTGAGTTACATTCTGTTGAGACACTAAGACTTTTACATTACCTGGTGGTGCGTTTTTACCCAGTTTTATGGGAATGTTTAAAATAATGTATGTCAACCAGGTAAAATATTTTATAGCTGTTAAATGCAGTAGCTTGAGACAGTATGGTTGGTTGTTTCAGGGTTACAGCCTGAGCATCTACTGTAATCTTTCCCTATTTTATGGTGAAATGTGTCACGCTTTCCAAAGAACCTGTAAAGCGTACACTTAAAAGCATAACATACAAGTGTACCAACACCCAGGTTAAAATAGAGCATTGTTAATACTTCACGAGACCCTGTTCATCCTTCCTAAAGGATAAACCCTGTCCTATGATTCAATAACATTCCTTTGTTACTACTTTCTCATACGTATGAATGTATTCTAAAACAGTGTAATTTTAGTTTTTTGCTAGTTTTACTTTCATTTAAATGTATTCCTCTTTTACTTTGTTTACTAAACATTCTGTTTTTCATGTGGGTAGCAGTAGTTCATTCGTTTTTACTGTGGTATAATCTTCCATTATATTGATACGCCATTATTTATGTATCTACCTACTATTGAGTAATGGTGATGCTCAGTTTCTCACTATTATAAAGAGTGTTATTAGGAACCTTTTATGTACACATTTTCTCGTGTACACGTAGAAACATTTCAGTAGTGTATAAGCCTAGGAGTATAATTCCGTGTCATAGAAAAGTCTCTGGACCAGAAAATGAATGTTAGAAGTGTCTGTTTCCAGATGGTATTACTAACTAGCTGTGGGTTCTAAAATCGAAGCATCATGCTCTAAGGTCATGGAAATACAAAGGGAAAGGATAGGGAGCACTTACCAGGAAAACTTAACTATGGGCTTATTCTGCCCAGCAGTCTTTTGGGATTCCTACTCCATTCTCTCTTTGATACTTTATTATAGGCTAGCTATATACTTAGCTGCCAGATTTCCTCCCAGAAGCAGGCTGTGCAAGCAGATGCAATATTCAATAACAGTCTAACATAATTTCAGATACAAAGATGAGCACACAAAGTGAAAGAAGGACGTTGAACTCAATAAAACAACTTGAAGAAACCGTTAATAGGACAGAATTTTGAGGAAGTATAACATGAGAGAGATGCAAGAAGATACTATATCCATAAAGATCAACTAGAAACCTTAGTTGGCAAAATTTTAGAATTCAGTAAATGTGTAGAAGAGGTGTCCTAGTTTCTGGAAGATCAAGTGGAGAAATTTTTCCGGATGTAGTGTAAAAGGCAAAATGAAAAGTGTGTAGATAAAATAGTTTAAATATAGAGACGGAGCCATCGGTTATAAGTGTGTCTAATAATATTTTTAGATGGAGACAATTGAGAGGACCTCTTTAAAAAAATATTTTTTAAGATTATTTATTTGTTTTAAGAGAGTGTGAATAGGAAAGGGAGAGAGAGAAAGAATCCCCAACACAGAGGCTCGATCCCATGACCCATGAGATCATGACCTGAGCTGAAACCAAGAGTCAGGATGCTTAACCGACTGAGTCACCCAGGCTCTCCTGAAGGGGGGGGACCTTTTTTTTTTAAATTTTATTCTGGTTTTTAATTTTTAAATTTTACTTAAATCCAAGTTAGTTAACATATAGTATAATAATGATTTTAGGAGTAGAATTTAGTGATTTATCACTTACATAATAAACCCAGTGCTCATCCCAACAAGTGCCCTCCTTAATACCCATCACTCATTTAACCAATCTGCCCACCCTCCCCTCCAGCAACCCTCAGTTCTCCGTATTTAAGAGTCTCTTATGGTTTGCTTTTCTCTCTCTTTTAATTTTTCCTTCCCTTCCCCTGTGTTTGGGACCTTTCTAAAGAAATAATGCAAAATCATTTCCCAGAATTTAAGAAAGACTGAATTTTGAACAGGATTTGAACATATACAGCAAGGACAATAAAAAATTCACAAATATTCCAGGACAGAACCTTTTGAATTATGCTAGCTGGCTTATCATCTAACGCCAAAAGATAAAAACATTTCAAATATTCAGAGACAAAATTGACCAGCAAGAAATCCTCCCTGAAAGAATTATTAAAAATTATACTGTCTCCAGGAAGCAGAAAAATAAATGCAAGAACTAGGATTCAAGACCACTGGTTAGCAAAGGAAACAAAGACATGCTTTTAAGTCTGAATAAAGGTCTGTTTAAAAAAAGAGAAAGATGGTGGCTCAGTCGGTTAAGCATTTGACTCTTTGTTTCAGGTCAGGTCATGATCTCACAGTTCATGAGTTCAAGCCCTGCATCAGGCTTCACGCTGATAGCTTAGACTGGGATCCTCTCCTCTCTCTGCCCCTCCCCTGCTAGCGTCTGCGGGCTCTCTGGAGCTCTCTCGCTGTCAAAATAAATTTTTAAAAAATTAAAAAAGAGAGGGGTGCCTGGGTGTATCAGTCAGCTAAACAGCTGACTCTTGATTTCAGCTCAGGTCATGATCTCCCCATTTACGAGATTGAGCTGTGCGTTGGGCTCCACGCTCTCTCGCTGTCAAAATAAATTTTTAAAAAATTAAAAAAGAGAGGGGTGCCTGGGTGTATCAGTCAGCTAAACAGCTGACTCTTGATTTCAGCTCAGGTCATGATCTCCCCATTTACGAGATTGAGCTGTGCGTTGGGCTCTGCACTGACAGCGTGGAGCCTGCTTGGGATTCTCTCTTCCTCTCACTCTGCCCGTCTCCCTCCCGCTTGCTCACGCACTTGCTCTCTCTCGCTCTCTCTCAAATAACTAAGCATTTAAAAACATAAGAAAGAAATATGGAAAAGATCTGCACATGAGATGGGGACAGAGAGAGAAGAGTATATTAAAGGTAATTACTAGGAGAATAGAAATAGAGAATATATAGCTTCTACACATTGAAACATAATATATGTGGAAAACTCAATCCAACAAAAGGCAGGTAAGAGGAGGCAACGGCTTTGGGGTTTTTATAGTTGATACACCTAAAATATGGTAAAATACGGTAAAGTCAACTGAAAGAAATATTTGTCCATAAGAGGAGGCAACAGCTTTGGGGTTTTTACAGTTAATACACCTAAAATACGGTAAAATACGGTAAAGTCAACTTGAAAGAAATATTTGTCCATATTTTATCATTTCTTATTTCTAGATTTTCCAGTTATTCTGCTTCCTAAATACTCTGTCACAAAGGCAAACCTGCCATTTAATGAGGGGCCATATAGTGAAGATAAAGAGACACACATGTCAGCATGAGGACTTGGATCTTAATTTGTGTTTAGTTTGAATGCTGTTGAAATTATTTTTGCGTAGAGAAGTGAGAACAAGTGGCAACAACAGAATAAAATAATAATAAAAGGGGACCTTAAAGTTTGTTATAGGTTGAATAGGTTTTTAGGAGATGAATGATCTGAGCACATATATTCTGATTTAAAGGTAAATATTTTTTCACATCTTAACATCTAGTAAGGACTTTGAATTGATGCTATATCATAGTTTCATTAGCAACTTTTCGTCTTTTTAGTGATACATAAAACAGTCCTTTGTTTTATTTTTTAAGGTTTTTAAGTAATCTCTACACCCAGTGTGGGACTCAAACTCACAACCCCAAGATCAAAAGTCATGCATGTTCCACCGACTGTGCCAGCCAGGCTCTCCATAATATAGTCCTTTAAAATATCTGTACAGTTACAAAGATAATGTGCATACACATGAGTTAGTATACGTAAATAAATTGTTCTTTTAGGGAGACTAAAAATAGTGATTTGTGTGTGGGAGTGAGCACACCTCGCTTCTGAACACCACTCTGCAATTAAAAGAACCAAGGCTCTTTGGAGAACTGGTTAATTCCAGAACTGGTGTAGGGAAAATACAGGATGAGGGAGCATATGTTGTGGTGCCAGATATTAAGGAAGTACTCCAAAGGACAGGGCCACAGTGAAAGGATACGGGAACTAAACAGAGTGCTCCTTTTGGACAAAGTTGAAATAATTTGAACAACAAAAACAGTAGTGTGGATTATAACCCAAACAATAAAATATCTGTGAGTTCATACTGATTATAAATAACTGAATAAACAAAAGTGAGAGAGAAGTGACAGTTTTTCCTTATAGAATTCTGTTTAATACGTGTAGAAGAAATGAGAGATAGGAAATCAGCATTAGAATAGCATACTAATAATAATGATAGCTGAATATCCATTCATACATGCTAAAATTACTGGCAAAACTTTCAGCAGAAGCAGAATGTTTGCATGTTCTCAAAATATCTCTCCCCAAATATTTGTTAATTGCAAAGGGAAGAATGGTGGTTTTGTAGTAGAGGGTCTTGGCAGACACCAGTTTAGCCAAATGGTTAGTGATCCATACATATGCACCAGTGATGCCTATTGATGTCATGTGCCCCTAGATGTGGTGCACTGAAATGGGCATAACATCTCTGTAGTACCCTTTCTAGTAATGTGTAACATCAGACAGATCATGAGAAAACTCAGACAAACCCAGGTTGAGGGACATTCTGCAGAGTAAATGTCTTCAGAGAGGCATCAAGGTCATGAAAGACAAGGGAAGACAGGAGCTATCACACTGGAGAAGGTGAAGGAGCCATGATAACTGTCTGCAATAATGGGATCTTGTATTGGGATTCTCAACAGTAAGGGGACATTGGTGGAAAAACTGGTGAAATCTGAAACGTGCTATGTTGTTTAATACTATAATACAAGGTTTATTTTTTAATTTTAATAATTTCTCTGTGCTTATGGAAGATAACTAGCATGAAGGAAAGCTAGGTGGCAAAGGGTATGCGAAAAAATACTATACTAAAATTATGTCAAAACATTTAAAAAGTGAGTTCTAGGGTGGATGGTATCTTAAATTCAATGAAATATAGTATGTATAATTTGAAGCAAATATATGTATTCTTTGCAAAAAGACATACTAAAAATAGAGGAAGCAATTAATGGAACAAGAACCTGGGGAATGATACCAAGAGTACTATTGCAGGGTTAATGTTGCAAAAGAGTGTTCTTGTACTCTTTAAGATTGGGCAGTTGGGGGTGAGAAAATGGAGATTTAGAAGTACAGAGAGGTGACCTGATCTCAGTAAAGATTGCTGAGGTGGCTGTGTGCAGCTGTGTATGGGAGGGGGCTGTTTGGCCTCTTTTGCCCAGTGTAGAGTACATTTTAATGAGGCTGCTTTTTGAATTGCAGTGGTGCTGAGCCATTATAAAAAGCAATGGAGATAAATTGTAGAATTGTAGAGAAGTGGAAAATGAAAGTCTACTCACATTAACAACTTCATAAAATTTGTGTTTCAGTTTCTTGATTTCTTTCTTTTTAATTGAAATATAGTTGACACACAATGTTTCAGGTATATAAAACAGTGA
Organism: Cryptoprocta ferox; assembly: GCA_028646485.1. Lineage (NCBI taxonomy): Eukaryota > Metazoa > Chordata > Mammalia > Carnivora > Eupleridae > Cryptoprocta > Cryptoprocta ferox. The sequence goes on from CM053568.1 coordinate 34,352,378, forward strand.
TTTGACAAGTCTCTATGCTACCGCTATGCTCATCACAAGTGTAACTACCATCTGTCACCATACAACACTATTACAATACCATTGACTATATTCCCTATGCTATACCTTTCATCTCTATGACTTGTTCATTCCATAACTAGAAGCCTGTATCTCTCACTCTCCCTTCACTCATTTTGCCCCCCCGCTCCCCTCTGGCTACTACCAGTTTGAGGAACTACGTCTTTCTGTATATCTTAGCCAGATAGACAAACATGAAGTGCCCTTTAGGCACGTGTGGAATACTGGCAAGCTATATGAAGATTAAAATTTATTAATATGTTTATAAGATAAAGGGAGCAAAATAGTGGGTTAAACCATGTAAAATTGCTGATATTTGACTACTTTTGCCTATACAAAGGGCAGTTTCATACAATTAAACCAAAAAAATAAAAAAGACCGATTAGTGGGCTATTGATTTCTAAGTACGTGCAGAGCTGAATACCAGTTTTTTTTTGAACATACATTCTGTTTAAATTTATACGTTTTTAGAGCTGATGAGGAACCACCACAACTGTTTAATTGCTCAAGCTTTTGCCTTAGCATAAACTACTGATGGATTGCAGAGAGAAACAATACAGAATCCTCATGGGTTGATTCCAACAGTAAATATTGTAATGACTTCTTTGACATTTGCTATATTACAGTCCTCCTGTCAGGCGCCAGAGAGGAAGAAGGGATCGTCTGTCTCGACATAATTCCATTAGTCAAGATGAAAACTATCACCATCTCCCTTATGCACAGCAGCAAGCAATAGAGGAACCTCGAGCCTTCCACCCTCCGAATGTATCTCCCCGTCTGTTACACCCTGCTGCTCATCCACCCCAGCAAAATGCAGTAATGGTTGACATACATGATCAGGTATAGTAACAAATTGTCCAGGCAATACAGATGCTAAAAGTTGGTGGCAGTTTATTGAGGTTGTGTTTTTTGTTGTAAATTTCTTTTAATTTTACCTGAAAGGAAACGATCTTCCCTAAACTGAAACTGTTTTAGATTCATTCATTCTTTCTTAAGGATTGAAATTTAAATTCTGCACAGCTTAAAGTTGAACTTTAAAAAATGAGCAAGGTTATGAAAGCTCAGAATGGCTTCATGTAATAGTTGGTTTGAAATGACTGATGACAGGATTAATAGCTATCAGACAGCTAGTGGTTTGAATACATATTCCTATTTCCCTCTCCCTTCCAGTTTCTTCTGGAATAATTCAGTAGGAAAGACAGTTGGATGCATCTTTTCTTATAGGTTTCCATGGGTCTGCAAAGAGGTGACAGGTAGAAGGCTTTGTTTCCTTTTGTTCCTACCAGGAACTGAGGGACTAGTTGAGAAGAGGGCTTGCCAGTCTTCAGAGCCTGCAAGTAAAGATCAGAATTGTTTGGATTTCTGTGGAGTTTCTGAAGTCAAAAAAGACTTGTATTCTAATAAAGTTGCTGAATTTTATGGATGAAGAAAAACTCAAGTTTATAGACAGGAGAAATTAACAAAGGGAAAGAGACTCAGACTAGCATCAGTTTTTTCATCTACACTAGCTGGTGTAAACAGTGAAAATACTGTACACTGACAACTGAAAGAAAATATGACTTCCCAGGCACTGTCTCCTGTTAGACTTGTTCTTCCCTTGTGTTAATGAAACACTTCAAAAAATTAATCAAGCAGTAAGAAGTTTTAAAAAGAAAAAATTTTCTAGACCACATTCTTTGTGGTCATAATTTGATAAAACTATAAATTGTAAGTTTGAAAATTGATTTAAAAAATGACACTGAAATATTTGAGGCAAGATTATAATTAAGGAAAATTAAAGGAAAAATCATATCAAAGTCAGTGAAATATATGCCTAGAGCTGTTTTCTGAGAAAATTTTATAATCCTTCGTTATTTTAAAAATTGAAAATAAAGGAACTAATTGCTTGAGTAATTAAGGGGGAGAAATAGAATAAACTAAAAAGAATTGAGAAGAATAAATTACCAGGTAATACAATTTAAATTAATAATATGGAAATCTGTTTTTTGAAGCAGCACAAAGGAAACCCAATCCTGGTGCTTTGAAAAATTGATAGGAATTACAAGCACCTTGTGAGCTTGGCTAAGAAGAAAAGAACAAATACATAAAGAAGAGTAGGAATGATAAAAAGATCTGTATCTATACACATAGGAAACATTCAAAGAATCTTCTTCAATTGTAAAATAAAAACAACTGTCATTAGGGATGTTGGGAGAATTAAGAGTCAATTTTGATCACTTAAACTAGTACCAGTGGTAAGCACTCAAGTAGTATTAGCTTAATTAACTTTGTTCTTAGCTATTATAATGAAATTCTATATATAACTCTGGGAAGACAGAAAGTGTGAAGTTCCAAAACTTGACCAAGAATAATAGAAAATTTTGAATTACCACATAAGTGTGAAAGCTGCTTAGAATTTGCTGTTGAAGAGGCACAGTGACCAGATGGCTTCACAGATGATTTTTCTAATCTTTAAGGAACACTAATGTAATAATATACAAATGATTCTAGGCTTTTCTAGGCTTTTCTTAAGACCAATTTTCTAATTATTTTATGAAGCCCATTTAATTTTAATAACAAGAGTAAATAAAGACAATAAAGTAAATAAAAATAAATAAAAATAAAGTAAATAAAGAGAGCAGTCCCCAAAGGACAACAGAAGAAAACTTTCGAATACATAGGAAGATTTTCTAAATAGATGTTTAGAAATACAACCTAGCAATGTATCAAACAGGGTAATAACCTATGAATAAACAAGGTTTACTCCAAATAAGAGGATAGCTTAATGTGAAAATATTCTTATTACATCAGCAAATAATAGAAAATGATAGTGATTTTATCAGAAGATGTTAAAGTCAGTTAAAATTTAATAAAATCTCTAGTAAGATAGAATAAGAAGGAAATTACTTAAATATAATAAGTAAAATTATCCTAATTGGCCAGAGATGAATTAGCAACTAGCAATGTTTGTTTTGTCTGTTTTTATTTAATGTTATGTTAGTTCTACCAAATGTAATAAGATAATGTAGTAATAGATATAAAGCACTGAAAGAAATAATTGTATTTTTCTCATTATGTAATTGTAGAAGAAAACACAAGAAATTCTAATTTAAAAGGATTTGATAACAGTGCTCAAATGCAGATTCTATGTATAGAAGTCAGTAACTTTATATCCATCAGTTGGTGAATAGACACAATATGGTATATCCATACAATGAAATATTCACTTAAATGTGTAGTGAAGTACTCATTCATGCTACACCATGGATTAACCTTGAAAACATGTTAAGTAAAAGAAGAAACCAGTCACAGAAGGCCACAATTAAATGAAATGTCTAGAATAGGTAAGTCCATAAAAACAGAGATGAATTCTGTTTCCAATATTATTATAGAAGCTAAGCCAGGACAGAAGGCAAGAAAAAGAAAGAATATAAGAATGAGAACAAGTAATACCATCACTACCTGCAGGTGAAATGATGATATGCATAGAAAAATTGCAAAGCATCATAGATGAACTATTAGAATTAAGAATTGAACAGATCGATAGGGTACAAAAACAACTATCAACCATCAGTTGTATTTTTCTATACGAGAAGCACACTTGTAATACACATATATCTTCTTTGAGTGGAGGTGCTGGGAAATGGGCCTGTTACTGTTAGGATTGTGGCTTACTCAGCCTTTTGCAAAAATTTAAAATTCACCCTTTTACCTAGTAATCCCTCTGAAATAAATGAAACTATTATGTAGAGATATATGTATGTTCAGTGATATTTGTTTTGCATTGGCAAAAGAGTGAAAACAACTTGAGTATCCCATTAGTATATTAATGATAGGACTGTGTTGAGTGTACTTGAAATATCTGGCTAGTTAAATTCATTCAAGAAGAATGAGTTGACTTTAACTCCCTTGAAGAGAGCTCTACAATACTAATTGAAAAAAGTAAGTTGCAGGGTAATCTCATTTTTGTTAAGGGAAAAAAAAAATAAACATGACATCAATTTGTGAATAATCATGCTTGTGTGTGTGTGTGTGTGTGTGTGTGCGCGTGCGCGCGCGCGCACGCACGCGCGCGCCCCCATGGAGCTTCAGGTAGGCTAGGAATAGGACTGGCCAAGAGAGAAGGAAATTATTTAACTTCTTTTATACTACTTTACATCGTTTTACTAGTTGGATTTAAAAAAAATTTTTTTGCTATTGGATGCAGCTAGGTATTAGAAGATAGAGGAGCTTTCATGTTTCCAAGTTTCCTCTAGAAAACTTTTGTCTGTAAAGCTGGCTAGAAGAGTTTATACAGCAACCCATTATTCTCTTGGACTTTTCAAGTCTTCTTGAGGCTAAGGTTGAATCCCAGTTTTCTGATTTTCATATACTGTTCTTGAAGCAGCTTTCCTACACAATGACAAAGAATATTCTGGTTGAAACTCTTGGAGAAGTGTATTTTGGAAATCTTTATAACCGAGAAGGGAATCAGTAAAGGCCCAGATTTAAATTTTTAGTAGTTGATGTTTTACCAAATAGCTAAGGTTCTGTTTTTCTTTCCTAATAGCTCCATCAGGGCACTGTCCCTGTTTCTTACACAGTAACAACAGTGGCACCACATGGGATTCCACTCTGCACAGGCCAGCACATCCCTGCTTGCAGTACCCAACAGGTCCCAGGATGCTCTGTGGTTTTCAGTGGACAGCACCTCCCTGTCTGTAGTGTGCCTCCTCCAGTAAGTCCGCAGCCCCTCTTTAGAATGGCTAAGTGTGTCGTGTAAGCAAACAGAATGGAAGAGACTGCCTTTTGTAAAAAGCTTTTCACTTTCAAGTAAAGGACAATTTTATTGCAACAGAAATCTCAAAGCATACGTACAATAACAGTTTAATAAAATTAGCTTTAAAACTTGATATTTTCACATTAATTAAATTTTTTCATATTTGAATATCCTGAAGATCAAAGCATGTTCCCTCATATATCAACACTGTTTATAATTAGACCTTGATAAAGGTTGGGTTTAGGGTACTAACGTAGGCCATCGAACTAGTTAGTAATAAAGTCTCACAGGCTTTACTGATCAGCAGTAACAGTTTCAGCACTTAGTGGATTTTAACAGGCACTTTGAGTGCTTGATGTTACTTACTTAACACTCTAGGAACCCCGCGGTGGTAAAAATGGTATCCCCATTTTCTAGATGATGAAATTGAACATGACTTGGTTAATGTCCTAGAGCTAGAGACACTAAGTTAGTATGAGAGAACAGGGATTCACACCCACTTCTTTCTGCCTTTTAAGCTTATGTTTTATCCTTTATTCTACCAGCCTCCAATCCAACCTCTTTATTTCACAAATGAGGTCATTGCAATCCAGAGGATTAAAAGACTTGTCTAAGGTCTTCAAAGGAAAGCACTTTGCTGAATCTAAATATAGTCCTAATATTCCTCTTTGAATGTGAGATTAAAAGGAACACACAAATACCAACACTAGTTTAACTTATTTATCCCAAGCTTGGTTTCTCAGTAATAGATTATGGAGTCAGTGTACTAAATTAGTAGACTAAAATTAGGAGAGACATAACATAAGGCGCTTAACTGTGTATTGGACTTTTATAAATATAAAAATTCTAGAAATAAAAACATTTCTATAAGATTGTAAAGGAGAACTTCTTGGAAAGGAAAGCAGTAATATCTGCTATATCTTCAGTCAAGTAGAGCGAGCTTACTCTTCTATGCAACACTTTTCACCCCATTTCATAGGACGTTAGGTGTCTTGCTTGACAGATTTGTCAGAACTATATAAAATACAGAATTAAGTACTAATTATCAGTATTTTCTTAATGCAAAAATACACTATTGTTTTATTGTTAATATAGATTACTAAAACAATTTTGGTATTTTGAGGGGGATATGGCATGACATTTCAATTTCAGTGTACAGATGGTTTTAAAATTATTACTACTAGTTACATACTCTGATGCTTTTAACAACAAATAACGCTTTCTTTTACAGATGCTTCAAGCATGTTCGGTTCAGCACTTACCCGTACCATATGCTGCATTCCCCCCCCTTATTTCTAGTGACCCATTTCTTTTACATCCTCCTCACCTTTCTCCCCATCATCCGCCTCATTTGCCACCACCGGGCCAGTTTGTCCCTTTCCAAACACAGCAATCACGATCGGTAGGTATCTATGTACTCTTAACGTCTTTAGTTTTCACAGAATGTATAGAGACCTAAGAGGCAGGTTAATTTAGTAGGTGTAATTTGTTACCATTTAAAAAACTATAAAGAATTAGGTTCTTTAAAGAATTAGGGGTCCTTAAAGAATTAGGGAACTCACACACCTACAAAATATATAAGCATATTTACCTAGAATTAACTTGGTTTCTTTTCTAGTTTTATTTTTATTTTTTTAAAAAGGTGGGGCTTGAATTCACAACCCTGAGATTAAGACCTGAGTTAAATGCTCAACCAACTGAGCCGTTTAGGCACCCTTCTAATTCTTTTATATGTGTCTTGTATAATTTAAATTTGTTCTCTCATATATGCAGTCCTTCAGGAAGTAAATCTGAAGAAAAATTCCGTTCTGTTTTTTCCTTTTATGTATTTCTGAAATAGAAAATATTATAAAATTATTTATATTTGCCACAATAATTTCATTTAGGCAAGTAAAGTAATTTTCTGACCCTCAATTCTTTTTTTCTTAAGTCCTGTTTTTCTATATTCTGATGAGAAGTTGAGATAGTCTATTAACATAGTTAATTCTGTCCTGGGACTGGAATATACCTAAGAGGCGTGTCATTGGGGTGGGGAGGTAGAGGAGGGATAAGCACTGTAGAAGGGGAAGGGAGGGCACAGGAGGAAGACCCAGATGTTCTTTGGACTGGCCAAATTCAGCATCTGAACCATCAGGCATGGTTAAAGATTTCAGCCCTGTGAAAGGAATTTGGTAGTGTATTCTAGTAGAACCTAACCAGCCTTTACCAAGGATTTATGCACCTTGCTGGGTCTCAGGTAGAGGTGAACTTAATGGCTGCTCTCTTCAAAACTATAGACGCCAATTGTGACAGTAGTTTGGCTAATCCAAAAATTTAGAACTACTTCTATAAGAAAAGCTTTTATTAGAATCAGGGCAGGGTTGATGTCAAGATGTTTCTTAGCTTCCAGTACCTGGGAATTCAAGGTTAAAACAAAATTTAGCCGTCACTTATATGTGGGTTTGGAATCCTTTAAAAGGTCCATTCACGTAACCAAATCAGAACTTAGGTTGTGTTATCACAGTGTCAGCAGTTGTGATTTCTCTCAAGCATACATAAGCTCCCAAATTCAGGTGTAATCACTTATGTTTGAATAATGAATAATGTGTTGATATTGCCTCACTACAAGAGGAAGTCAGAGTAACATTTAAGAATATATGTTCCCAAGAGAATCACAAAAATACGCACATAAACATTCATGGCAGCGTTATTCCTAATAGCCAAAAAGTGGAAAGAGTTCACATGTCCCTCAGCTGATGCAGTGGATTATTTCTTCAAAGTAAACAGGAATGAAGTAGTGTTGGCAGTTGTCCAGGGCTTGGAGAGGACTGGAGAAATTGGGTAGTGGACTGCTGCTGGGCACAGGTTGGGGGTGGAGGGATGAAGATGCTCTGGAATTAGGTAGTGGTGATGGTTACACAACTCTTGTGAATCTACTAAAATCTATTGAATTATACTCCTTAGCAGGGTCATTTTTATTGTATGTGAATTCTACCTTAGTAAAGCTGTGAAGAAAAAAAACATGCTCTGTGCTTTGCTTTTGTACATTGTCTCAGTGTTCATAACACACTTTTGAAGTAGGCAGTTCTGTAGATGAAAATGAGGTTCATGTTACATTATTGAAAGTTACGTGGCTGTTTAGTGACAGCAGCAAGAGCCCGTCTAATGCCAAAGCCCATAAGCTTTCTAATACAGCATCATGCCGGCTGAATTTTATTCCATTTAGCCCTGGTTTTGCTTTATAAATACATACTGTGTGTGGGACGCCTGGGTGGCTTAGCTCAGTCAGTTAAGCAAGCAGCTGACTCTTGATTTCAGCTCAGGTTGTGATCTCACAGTTGGTGAGATTGAGCCCCACGTTTTGGGCTCTGTGCTAACAGTGTGAAGCCTGCTTGGGATTCTTTCCCTCCCTCCCACTCTACCCCTCCCCCACACAAGTGTGCACGCTCTCTCTTTATCTCTCTCTCAAACTTTAAAAATAGATAAATATATACTATGTTTAATTTCATCTCTTAAAGATTGCAAATTTTGTGAGTAGGTCAGTGCATATGACTAAAAAGTTATTTTAACTTTCATATGATTGGTTTACCACTTTTTGTCTGTTTTTTAAGAGAAGTTTCAGATAGTAAAAGAATTGTATTGGGGGAGCCTGACTGGCTCAGTTGCTGGAGCTCTTGACTCTTAATCTCAGAGTCAGGAGTTCAGACCCCATGTTGGGTGTGGAGCTTACTTTAAAAAGAAGAAGAAGAAAGAAAGGTATCCTTGAATGGATAGCAGAAACGTTTAATGACCTGTTTCGTGTTTCAGAAAGTGTCTTACTGAAATCCAATTAAAGGAATTTGTAGGAAGATTTTACTATAGACTGTATGTCCACATGTATGAATTTAGATAGATATAAACATGAGGAAATAAATGGCCTTAAAGGTATTTTGTTGGGAGTTAATTTTTATTATAAAACACTGTCTAAACACTAGGTATCTTTCTAATATACTGGAAGTATGTTAATATATTATTTTGTGTTTTTCCTCTCTCAGCCTCTGCAAAGGATAGAAAATGAAGTGGAACTCTTAGGAGAACATCTTCCAGTAGGAGGTTTTACTTACCCTCCATCGGCCCATCCTCCAACATTACCTCCATCAGCTCCCTTGCAGTTCCTAACCCATGATCCTTTGCATCAGGAGGTGTCCTTCGGAGTAGTAAGTTTTCATTCATTGTTATTAATTTATTACTTGTTTTGATAACTTACGCCTAAGCTTTATGTTTTAAACTAGTTGTTGTGTCTAACATTTAAGACATACAAAATGTGACTTAAACGTAAAGAACTTTGTAGCTGTTTTGGTTTCTTTTTTTTTTTTTTTTTTTTTTTTTTTTTTAATAAGAGAGACTATTTGATTAAATAGTTGCAAAGGTGGAGTGATCTTAAATTGTTTTAACATTTTCCCCCTACAGCCTTACCCTCCATTTATGCCTCGGAGGCTCACAGGACGTAGTAGATACCGATCCCAGCAGCCAATACCACCTCCCCCTTATCATCCCAGCTTACTACCATATGTGTTGTAAGTTCTGTTTTTCTCATTTTAATGAATTCTGAATTTTGACACCCTTGAGAGTCTCTTTTTTATGAATATCTTCTATGTGATCTTATAATTTAGGGTGTGTTATATACTAGTTTTGATTTAATGCTGAGCAGTTGGGGTATGGAACCGTTTAAGGGTGAAATAAAGAGAAGAGCCAAAGGAAAAGGGAGAAGTAGGAGAGGAAGAAATTTGTGAGCCAGAAAATGGGTTTAACAAATCAAAAAGAAAAATTGACAGTTTTTGCCTCCTATACAGCTGTCATCACTTGACACCTTTGATTATCCAGCTCTTGATGCTGCTGCTTTTCTCAAGGGAAGAGAGATAAGTTACTTCTGTGCCTGAGAAATATTGTTAGGATTACATTTGTAACATACACACATGGGTTAAATGTGATAGTTCGTTATTTCTCTCTCATGGAATGAAGTTCAGAAGTAGGCAATTCAACGATTGTTACCCCATAACTGAGGAATGGTTCTACCATCTTCAAAATTTTGTAGCTTTCTCTACATGATTAAAGATGGCTCCTCAAGTTCTAGCCATTGTATCTATCCTCCAACTAGCAAAAATGAAAATGGATCTCTCTGCCTACCTCCCTCCTCTCAAGGATACTTCATAGAAGTTGCGTGTCTTACTCCTGCCTATATCCCATTGGCCAGAATTTAGTCTTCTGTCTAATTAATTTCTGAGAAGGGTAGGAAATGCTGTTTTGTACAGAGGGCCGTGTGCCAATATCACACTGTTTTGTAACTTATAAGTCTTAAAATCAGATAGTATCAGAACTTGGTTCTTAAAATTATTTAAAGTCTTGCATGGTCCATATAAAGTTTAAAATCAGCAACTAGGTTTCTACTAAAACATAGCATGCTGGGATTTTGGTGTAGGGACTGCAGGAAATCTGTAAATCAGTTTTGGAAGAGAATTGACATCTTCTAGTCTAGTACATTTCTTTATTTGTTCATTTAAAAAATTTTTTTCTCAGTGTTTTTAGTTCTTAATTGTATAGGTCTTGTACATGTTTTATTAAACTAATCCCTAATGTTTCATGTTTTTTATGCTATTCTGAATGGTATTTTTTTTTAATGTCAGTTTTTATTTATTGCTAGCGAAGTCCATTTCTTTAAAGGGTTGCCACTGATTAACACTGACCATTCTTTACCCGTGTAGCATTAGCCTTGTTCTTCCTATCCTGTTTATTGAAGTAATGTACCAGTGTATCAATGCTAGTTTTGGTTATTTCACTGCAGATCAATGCTTCCAGTGCCACCTGCAGTGGGCCCAACTTTCAGCTTTGAATTGGATGTGGAAGATGGAGAAGTAGAAAATTATGAGGTTAGTACGTGAACTGGGAGTTTGCATAGTATTATGTGCAAAAGAAGTATTGTTCTACTCATTCACTCATCTAATTAAGCATGTATTAGGTAAATTTCACAATACAAATATATCAAGGATGGTTAACATCCTTAAGGATATTTCTGTATGTACCACACAGCTGTGATAAATGAGATAGACTTTGGTCCTCTGTTAGAATTATATACAATTCTTATGAGAGAATATACATGAGAAAGCAATGAATTGTGTGATTGGATATTTTGATAAGATTCTGTGGAAGCACAGTTGTTTGACCTGGCTCCTATAGGATGGGAAAGCTGCTTCATGCATGAGATTGAGATAGGGAAGTGCTGGATATTCTTGAGGACCAACATACAGTTGGTGGCTGAAGTGACCGTTGTAGGAGGAAGGAGCTGCTAAATGTTTTGGTGCCTATAGCATCACATTCTACTAGGAGAATAGGTCAGGCACATAACCATGCAAGTTCTGAACTATGGGAACTGTAAATAGAAAATATATCTTGAGAAACTTTTAAAAATGATTATTCTTAAATATTCAGTTTGAGAGACTTTTCACACTAGAGTCAACAGGAATTGATCACTGAATGGTTTATGGTAGTGACGGTATGCATACAGGGCTGCTAAAAATGATACTCTGCAAAAAAGGTGGCAGTACATGAAGAATGCAGAATCAGAGATGACAGCAGGTCAAGTACATGATGTGGATGTTATTGTTATTTTAAGTATACTTCTTTCTTTATTTTGAGAGAGGGTAAGTGGGGGGGAGGGGCAGAGAGTGAGAGAGACAGAATCCCAAGCAGGCTCTGCACTGCCAGCACAGAGCCTAATGTGGAGCTCAAACTCATGAACCATGAGATCAGGACCTGAGATGAAGTCAGAAGCTTGACTGACTAGGCCATCCAGGCATCCTATATTATTTGAGGTTAGGAATAGGAGGTGCAGTTTACTTTGTGTTGTTGAATGTGAGTGACAGTGTAACACTGTTTTGATTCTGCTAGTTCTCTTGAGATCTCATCCCATCCTCACTTAGTCTCTATTTGGACATTGTGAATAGAAGCTAGAGACAGGGAAGACACACACACACACACACACACACACACACACACACACACACACACAGTCTTAAAACACCTTTGGTTTGTTTTGTTTGGTTTTTTAACACATGTGGAAGGGATTAGGCCAAATGGTATATTCTTTTATAGTTTTCAAAATGCTATTGTGTCATTTTATTTCTACATACATAATCACACTGCACTGACCTTTGGATTCCATTTCCATTTAATTTTTTTAGTGTTTTATTTATTTTTGAGAGAGAGAGGGAGTAGGGGGGAGAGAGATCCCAAGCAGGCTCCTCCCTGACAGCAGAGAACCTGATGCAGGGGTCAAACCCAGGAACTGTGGGATCATGATCTGAGCCAAAGTCAGACGCTTAATTGACTGAGCCACCCAGGCACCCCTCCATTTCCAGATTTCTAGAGAGAGAAAGGGGCTGTAAAAATTTCCTGGTTTTGTTTCTGCACTGATGACATTAGTTTTGTACAAAGGAGTTGGTTATCCTTTAGGCATTGTATACTAAAAGGAAGTCATAAGTCATGTTGCGGAAGAAGCTCTTGATTAAATAGATTATGTATCCATCTATGAAAAAAACAGTAGTATACCATCCCAGTATAAGAAGATTATTTTTGTTTGGCATTAGAATACTTTTCTAAACTGTATTTTAGGTTAAATATGTTTGATCTTTTGCAGTTGTACTTTAATACAGTCAAGAATTTTTTGCTTTTCTGGTTTTTGACCTAAAATCCAGTTTGGAAAGGTATTCCGATGCCAAATAATCTTGCATTCTTGCCTAAGTGCCTGTGTGCCTTTACTAACTTTGTCCTTCTGCCTAAGAACTTTCATCCTCCTCCACATTTTGAAACTTAGTCATCTTTTAAGACCCAGCTAAAAGTACTACTATCTCTATGAAAGGCATTTCTAGTCCATTTCCAGATCTAAATGAGTTTCTCCTTCCTTTTTGTTCTTAAAGTTCTTATGAAACCATGCATACTGGGGCGCCTGGGTGGCTCAGTCAGTTAAGTGTCCTACTTCAGCTCAGTTCATGATCTCAGGGTTCAAGAGTTCGAGTCCTGCCTTGGGCTGTGCACTGACAGTGTGGAACCTCCTTGGGATTCTCTCTCTCTCTGCCCTTCCCCCTCTTGTGTGTGCGCATGCTCTCTCTCCTTCTCCTCCTTTTCCCTCCTCCTCCTCCTCTCCCTCTCCCTCTCCTAAAAAAATACGTAAACTTTAAAAAAAGAAAACCATGCAGACTTGTCATGTCCTGCCTTCAGATGTCTTGCTTGCTAGATAATACAAATTCACTGACGACTTGATTATCATAGCCTCCCCGCAGTAAGGGCTTAATGAACATAACTTTATTGAATATAGTTGTCTTAAGTTGTTTTCACTGACCCAAGTGTCCAGTAGTATAAAGACTTATATCACCTGTATTCTAAATTTTATCTTCTAATTGTAATCAATTGGCTGTCAAACATTTTAGAGGGACTTAAGGGCATGCATGGTGAAGGGGGAGCAATTTACTTAGATGACCCAATTCTCCAAATAAAGCTGTACCAAAAACAGCATTGTGGCTTCATCTTATTAAGACACCACTATCACAGCATTAATTATTGAGATTTTGGGAAATTGGTTCTATTATCCATCATCATTTCATTGTTATCCATTCTCTTAACCCTGTGGCAGCCTAAAAAAGGGGAAAGTAGCATACGAAAGACTGCAAAATTGTAGGATGAAACAAAATGAGTAATTAGAACCACTGAAAACTAGGAGAAAGGAAGTACTGTTGCAAAATCAGTAAGTGTAATAGCAGCCATATATTGAAATATAGCAACTGTCTTAAAATCCATGATTTCTTAGTGATAACTTCAAAAAAGAAAAGAAAAAACTCTCTGGTCTTATCCTGTCTTTTCTATTTAAATTATGGTATTGAGTACAGTTTGATATGGGACAGTTGCTCAGTATTAATATTTCATCTAATAAATCAAGAAAACGATAGAATATTGCCATTTTGCCATCTTTAATGGATTAATGGACCTAGGCATGATGAATGAGCCTTATGATGGAAATAGTTGAAGCTACCAATTTATAGGAAGTACAGGGAACAAGAAAACATAAATCTCAAGGGTAGGTAGGTTTAGTCAGCAAAAATCAGACTGTGGGAATTTGTACAAGCCATTGACCTGGTTTGTTCAACAATTTTTAAAAGTGGTTTTGAAAATAATTGAAACAATCAGAGACATTTGACATTTAAGGAATTAATATTTTTAAGTATGATGGTACTGTGGTTATATTCTTTGAAAACTTCTTTTACTTTTGAGAAGGGTGGGTCTCAACCTGAGGACAGTTTTACTCGATCCCGGCCCCTAGGATATTTAGCAGCATCTGGAGACATTCTTGGTATGCAGTTACTAGCATCCAGCAGCCGGAGGCTGGAGGGGACTGCTAAATACCCCACAATGTACAAGGACAGCTTCCCCCCACAATAAAATTTTGTCCAGCTCAGTGTCAGAGGGCTGAAGTCGACAGGTTGTTTTAAAGATAAACACAAAACTATTTTATCAGTGACATACAATATTTTACTTTAGTTTCAAAATAATCTGGGGTTTGGGAGTAGACAGTACTAGGTGAAATTAGCTATGAATTGTTGAGCCTGGGTAATAGGCATGTGGAAGTTCATTATGCTGTTTTTGTACTAGTTTATGTATTTAAATTTTTCCATATTTAAGATAGGGTTGTGGTTTTTTGTTTGCTTGTGTAGGGGTTTTCAATTACTTAAATAGAAAATTTAAAGAGAGATTAAGATTATGACTCCTTTTTAACCCCTTTCTAGGCCCTCTTAAACCTGGCAGAGCGACTGGGAGAAGCCAAGCCTCGAGGACTGACTAAAGCAGATATCGAACAGCTTCCTTCTTATCGGTTCAATCCTAATAACCACCAGTCAGAACAGACTTTGTAAGTACATTTTGCCAACATCACTCTACGTGAAATTTCCTTTTTTACCTGTATAAAATAAAAGCTTGAGAGTCAAAGATAACTTGATAAAGATAAATAGTCTCTATTGCATACTCTAGGCCTATGCCTTTCAGTCTAAGGTAGCCACTAGTCATGTGTGGCTGTTTAAAATTAAATAAAAAATTAAGTTTATTGCACTAGCTACTGTGTTGGAAGAAGTAGAACATTTCCATCCCAGAAAGTTCTGTTGGATAGTACTGTTCTGGATTTTTAGGTTGCCTAGAAACTTTATGGTTCAATTTCCAACTTGAGAATATTCTATTTATTTTATTATTTTAATGTTTATTTTTGAGACAGAGACAGGGTGAGTGGAGGAGGGACAGAGAAAGAGGGAGACACAAAATCCAAGCTGTCAGCACAGAGCCCGATGTGGGGCTCAAACCTGTGAACTGTGAGATCATGACCTGAGCCAAAGTTAGATGCTTAACCAACTGACCCACACAGGCACCCCTAGAATATTTTATATACAATTGAAGAGTCTCATACATGTAAAGATTGAGGTTATTACCTAAACATTCTGCTTATTATAGTACCTTTAATAACAACTTTATGGAGATATAATTCACATTTAAAGTGTATAATTTAGGGGTGCCGGGGTAGATCAGTTGGTTAAGCTCCCAACTCTTGGTTTCGGCTTGGATTATGATCTCATGGTTCATGGGTTCAAGCCCTGCATTGGACTCCGTGCTAACATCACAGAGCCTGCTTGGGATTCTCTCTCTGCCTTTCCCCTGCTCGCTCTCCTACCCCCCTCCCTCAAAATAAGTAAACATTAAAAAAATATTTTTTAATTAAATAAAATAAACTTTAAAAATATAAGAAATTTTCATGAAGATCTCTCAGTAAAGCAAAGCACTCTTACTAAATGTTATATGTTTTAAGGTCATGATTATTTCAGGGTATTTATAGATTACTTTGTCTTAAAATTTAAATGACATTTTGTAAAGTGAGATGGTAAATGGTGTTCTAGGCTTCAGTAGTCATAACAAAATAGGAAACCACTTGGTTTTATGGTTAAATGATCTTTTTGCTTTCTTTTAGGTGTGTAGTATGCATGTGTGATTTTGAGTCAAGGCAGCTACTTAGAGTTTTACCCTGTAACCACGAGTTCCATGCCAAGTGTGTCGACAAATGGCTTAAGGTAAAGTGATGGCGTCTGTGATGAGAATAACATTAAATTTTCTTTTTTATTGACTTTAGTTTTAAATTCATTGCTTGGTGGATGGTGGGTAAGGAGACAAAATTTTCAGTGGTTTCTGTGAGTGAAGAGAAAAGGTCAGTAAAAATTAACTACAGTCATCAATGTGGCAGTGATTGTGCAAAACTTGAAAATCAGTTATCTGTCCTTGGTCATCAGTGTTTCTTTTTCTCATGGTGTGTGGGGACAAGGCCCGAACTTGATGGGCCAGTTTTCTCTTAAGAGTTTATAAGGTGGACCTCACTGGAACTCCTTTGTTAGAGATTTACTTGGGAAATAAACCTCTAGTGCTTTTAGTGCTTTTATTTAGCTTTTATTTAATTCTGATAATTTTCTTTTTATAGATCTGAAAAACCCAAAGGACACAAGTTCTATATTTTATAATAGAATGAAAATATGATGCAGTAAAATAATTTTTAGGTCAACTTTTTTTTTTTTTTTTTTTCAAGAGCATTCTGATTAGGAGATAATACCTCTGGGTTAGATAAGTTCACAGTTTGGTAGGAAGACAGAGGAGTTAAAATCAGTCCTTCTCTATGAGCACAGATTAAGGGTGTCCAGTTTAGCCCAAACCGAATCCTGAAGGCCAAGGGTCTCAACTTTTTAGAAGAAAATATTATATACGCACGGCCCTGTCACGTGGGAACAGAGACTGACCAGAAAATGACAGATTCCATATGGCTGGTAGCGAGAGTGGCGAGAGAAGAGCTGTTCAAAGATATGGCCAGTGAGTGACAGCTTCTGGTGAGGTCACTACGAGTGTGAGGGAATGCGGACTTGATCCCAGAAACAATGTGGAAGGCTATGCCTGAGATTGTGTTTTAGAAAGATGACTGGCCACCGTTTGTGGACCAGAAAGGGAGAGATCTTTCTGAGAGATGGGGAGATGGTCCTGGGCTAGCCAGAGAACAAGGCAATTGGATGAAAAGAGGAGGACTGATTCGAGAATTGTCAAAATGTAGAAATGGGAATATTTGAGGAATAATGGGTTGTGGAAAGTAGAGCAGGCAATGCTTAGGTTTCTGGCTCGGAAATTGGTGGTGCCATTTGTTGAGAGGGCATTTCGGCTAGTCTTCAGTCTGCCTGAGCCAGTGATGGGTAATCTTGTCTGTGTTGAAACACACCTGTTAGGAAAATCATCAGCTACTAAGTCTTTTGAGTTTGTGGTGTATTTTTTTTTTTTTTTTAAGAAAAATTAAATGATTGCTTTGTACCTTTTTAAAGGAATAAAGAATGTGAAAACTATGTGGGGAGTAAAAAATAGTTTATTGCTTTTAATATGTTTCATTATGTAACTCACAATTCAGACAAATTTATTTCTCTTTTGTGTTTTAGGCAAATCGTACTTGCCCAATTTGCCGAGCTGATGCTTCCGAAGTGCATCGGGATTCAGAATGACCAACCGAAGAGCACAAGTTTAGTTTGGGTGTTCCTCATCACATGTATATATGGACTATCCATTGAACTTAATCTGTGTGGCTTCCAGCCCTCCCTTTACCAAAAGGGTCAATGGACCTTTCTTTGCACTGTGTGACTTAATCAACTATAAAAGCTTACAATTAGTCTTCACAATTATGGGATTGTTATACTAACCGTGTGATTGGAACTCCAAAGACTTTTTCTTTAGCTTAATTTTGTGTGTGCACTAACATTCCCTGGTTTTTGTGTGATCATTCCGAGTGTTGCTGCAAGATTACAGTGGACGTGATCTTTTAGCATGTGCTTTTATAAAAAGTGGTAGCTCCAGATGATATAGCAATCTACCTTATATAGAGCCTTCAGAAACTGTGAGTGGAAATGAATGCAGCGTGTGACTGTTGGTGATAAATGTATCTGTGAGAGAGAGAGTGTGCGCGCAACTACTTGTGTGAGGGCATGGTAGCTAATGTGTGTATGAGATCCTATATACCAGCATGTACCAAGAATGTGTGTGTAGTTTTAATTATGCTGCAATGTATAATCTGGTGTGTTATTTAAACAGCACTAGTACTGTACACTGGTTTTTTTTCCCTTGTGTTTGCTGTTGCACACTGATTGCTAAGGGTGCATCAATGATAAGCATTGAATACTCCATCCCCTTCCCTTCCAATGAATGGAATGAGAAAAGCCTTCTTCTTTTGCTTCAGGCAGCTGTCACCTTCTCTTCGTTGGTGGTCCCTCGTGGGTCACTTAAGAAAAAAAGTGTAACAGATTCTCACTCCATGAACCTGATTTTTTGATTCTGTTGTGGAAAAAAATTTTTTTACTCTCCAACTTGCTGTTTCCAAAAAGAAGGTGCAATATCATACATCATCAGTTAGCAATATTAGCATTTCAATCAGTGATTTGAATGTTGATGCTTTGTTTTTTTCCTTTACATTTCCAGTAAGCTTCTTACAGGAAGTACTTGTGATTTTTTTAATGTTTAGATTTATAGTCTATTCTGAAGATATTTGAGTAATATATTTCTAAGAATACTGCTGGTCCCACGAAGTCTCACCTCTTTTACTTCCACCAGAACAAAATCTGTTAACTAATTCATCTTGACTTCCGATATGTTCTTTGTTAAGCTCTCTTAGGCAACTAAAATGTTTTAAGAAAACTATTATTTCTGTTCGTATTGATTCACCTGCCAACCCCCAATTCTGAAAGTTGTCTAGTTGTGCTTCTCCTGGAAACCCTCATTTCCGGGATGGATCAAGTACTGTGACAGCTCAAATTCTTAGACCTGATGTGCTTTGATGTTTATTGTTTTTTAAAAAGTTTTTTTGTTTGAATGAGAAAAATTTAATATAACAGGTCCAGAATACTTGCAGTATAAATGAAGATTTGATTTTTGTATAAAAAATAATGCTGTAAAACAGGAATTGACCTTCATTTAGTTGATCTGAAATAATACATAGCTGTGTGGGTTTTTTTTTATAGGTTCATTGAGCATCATTTAGATTGTTTAAAGTCATTTTTCCAGTAATGTTTTGATTCCTCTCCTTCTTCTGTTGTATTCAGCATTGTCTGCCTCTTCCTGCAGTTGGTGTCATTGCTTTGTTTGCAGTAGCACAAGCTGCGTAATCCTAGTCAGGAATGTGAGAACTCCCGCCAGCCTCACTCAGCTCTCCGCTGGCTCTGTGTCAGTTTTCTACTCAGTGTTAACAACTTGTTACTGCCATGCTACTTGCCTTCCCTTGATGTCTCCATAAGCTCATCCCAGCCTAGAGTTCAGTAAAGTCAATTCACACAGAAGCACAATTTTGCCCTTTTCCAGACACTGTTGCCTCTATCTAGTCATACAAATAGGATTTTGCACACTTTCTGTTTGCCCCTGTATTTGTCAGTGCATCAGAAATACATCTCAACAGTAGTAGTAAAGTGCACATGTTACTTTTAACTCATTAGGACATTCCCCACCTGTTCCTGATGAATAAAAAGTGTGTTAAAGACCAAAATTATTGGCATAATCAGCTACGTTACAAATCACGTATAGTTTAATCTTTTTTTAATTAAAAAATCATGTTTAAAATGGCAAAAGCCCATCTTATACATAGACTCTTTTATATAGCTGCAAAAAATTTCTATCTGTACAGATCTAACGTAACACTATTACACTCAGTATTCATTTTATTGAAGCATGCAAGTAAAGCACTTTTTCTAATTTATATAGATACCTAATTAACAAGGCACATTGTACTAATGACTAGGAAAAGTAGCCTTTTCTTCCCTCCCTCTGACGATGAATTCTTATCATACTACCCTTTTCCAGAAAATTTTTGAGAGGCAGTTGGCAATTTAGGAGGCAGCAGGGTCTATTTTGGTAAAATCCTGAATTGTTGCACTCTTATGACTGATCTCTCTTTGGGAATGTCTTTCTCTGCATGGGGCCCTTAGAGATGTGTACAGACTTGCTTATTAGGTGGGTAGTGTGGATTAGGAGCGTGCGTGCATGTACTCTGAACCAGCTCACACCAGCCATGGTGAGCAACCGTGTGACTAGCAGAAGAGAAGGAACAGATGATCCGTGCCCAGCTGTTGCCACCTTGAGCGATGTGCCAGGTAGCAGGCAGATGTTGGTTTGTTGCCTTCTTCCTCTTTTCTCCTAAAACAATATTGGCTTTACCATCTTAACTCTGCTGTGGGGTTTTGTTTTGCATGAATAATTATCTGGAAATTTTTTTTAGCTCTCCCCCCCCCCCCCCACCTGCCCCAATAGAACAAAACAAAAAACAAGGCAAGGCCTCCAGGTATCAAGATCTCATTAGGATTTTCTGTCCTGAATTTTTTTTTTTTTGAGCAAAATCTGGAAAATGTGAAAGCATATTTAGATTTTATACACTCTCTGAAATGTGATTTATTAAGATTCTTAAATTTGAGCCTCTTATAATATTTTGAATGAGATCTACCAACTCACTTAAAGAGAATATTTTTCACAGATATCTTTAGGCCTTCGTTAGAAATCTATTTTCCCCCCTGTTGGTCCATTTGGTTACCTCATTTTGCTGTTTGTTTCAGATTATGAAAGCTTACAGGGGTGTTTTTTGGAATCATTTGCTGAGTCATTTCTTCAAATCATATTCCATTGTATCAGTTAACATAGTTTTAAATGTACGTATTATAAATATCTGTAACCAAATCATTTGAAGGCTTGATAAATTTTTAACAAAGTTTGTACATTTTTTATGAAAGTTACTAGTAATGCTTTACTAAGTAGTGCAATGAATTTTTATTTTTAATCCCTGTGCCCAATTTTGGAGTTGAGAGGGTTGTTGGTAATAAATGTATGATGTACACTTAAAACACGTTGTTGTGGCTCGTGTTGATGCTGTGGAAGGGGTGGGGTTGTGTGCGCCGAAAGGGAGGGCGGTAGCAGCGTCCCAGCTGGGAGATAGAGCTGCTGAGCTACCAACAGCCAAATTTAATTTTTAGACTGTAATTCAGATTTTGTTTCTGTTGTCTTAGAAACATAACAACTAGCATTGCAACATATGGAACATAATTCTGTCTTCTAAAAAGCCAAGAAGATAGCTGAATGTAGCCCTACGTGTGGTCTAAACTCACCAGACAGTAGGGCAATGTCAGTAGATTTCTTTCTATATACGTTGACCATAAGATGCAGGAAAAAAGACAATAGTCGATAACTGGGCCAAGTTGTCCACAATAGCTGCAGCTTACATCCAACTTCTTGTCAACATAATAGGGAAAGAGGAGCCTCCGTCATTTTCTGCACACGTTTGTGTAATGCCTTTGACTAGAAATGAAGAAAATAAGAATATAACCTACTTTTGTGTATATGCTGTTACTTGAGAAGGAAAGTAGAAAAAAGATACAAAAAATTGAGGCAAAATAATAGATCCCACTTCCATTCCCTCTTTCAGGAAGCATTCATTCTTTGGCTTAATTAAGGGGAGACGATGCCCTCTGCCTGGCTTTGGTAGTTAATCGATTGAGGCATTCAGTAAAGTGACCAAGTCCTGATTGTTTCTCTCATGTACCAGCATATTTGAAAGCGCGTTTGTGTTGGACTTTGAATACCTCAAAACCGACAGGCTAAAACCTAAATCAGAGACCCTCTCCCCTCCCCGTGTGTAAGAGCAGGAATAATCTTTTGAGAATATTGCCTTCATGCAAATTAAAGGTAAGTTTTTATGCATGACATCCACACCAGGGGGCACTGTGGTATACAACCATGTTCCAAACAAAAGCCTTTTAATATTCAGGTCAGGATCGACGCGGTTATAAATGTCCAAAATGTGCCTTAATGTTGCTTTTACTTAAAGCATTCATTAAAAAATCTTTTCTCAGAATAGTACAAGATCACAACAGCTCAGAGACTCATTCCTTTATGAGTAACACTGTTCTGTATGAAGTAGGGTTTCTAACAGTTAAAAAAAAATTTTTTTTTTAACGTTTAGTTTACCGTTGGTTGGTTGGGGCTGTATTCTAAAATGCAGTTTGGTTTAAAATCAGGCTCCCTTTGGGGAGCCTGGGTGGCTCAGTCGGTTAAGCATCTGACTTCATCTCAGGTCATGATCTCAGTGAGTTCAAGCCCCGCATCCGGCTCTGTGCTGACAGCTCAGAGCCTGGAGCCTGCTTTGGATTCTGTGTCTCCTCTCTTTGGCTCTCCTCTACTGTGCCCTGTCTCTTTCTGTCTCTCAAAAATGAATAAATGTTAAAATTTTTTTAAAACATCAGGCTCCCTTTATATTGATAAAGATCGATTCATACATATGATCTCCACTCCCATGCTCCTCCTACATGCACACAGGTGAGACGGAGGCTACTGTGTACCAGCAGCTTCTTAAATGTCAAGTCTGATGAGCACTTTCCAGTCTTAGTCTTGCTGGACTCCTCTCTGGTGTATGATACCACTCATTTCTTAGAGCTGTATGCCTTTCGCTTTCATGATGCTCTTTCCGTTCCATACTCCTTATTTCTCTCTGCGTATATTCTCTCCCTGCTCTCATGTTTCTTTTCTTTGGCCCGCCCCTTTCCTTTCCGGGCTCCCTAGAATGGTCCTCATCCTCTGGTTTTCCTATTCTGCACAGTCCCCCTAGAGTGACTGTGTCCTCCTGTTGATTCAACAGTTCCCTCGGTTCTCATGATTCACAGATTCATACCTCTTATCCCAGCATCTCCCCCCAAGAGCTCCTGCCTGTGTTCCCAGCTTCCTGCTGACCGCCCCTCCCTAATATCCCACAGGCACTCAATCTCAGTGCCTCCAAATACAAACTCATCACATTTCCACCACCCCCCCCCCCCAACCCAGGCTTGTTTCTCCTTCTGTTTTCTCTGTTTCCTTTTGCTGGCCCCACCAACCACCCAAACACCCCAGCCAGAATCTGAGAAGCCGTCTTAACTCACTCATCTCCCATCTCCCCCAAATTTGATCAGTTGTCCCTTTGTCTTCCCTTCCTCCTCCCCTGTCTCCCCTGGTTCAGTTTCCATCATCTGCCTTTTCAAGATACTGCTTTGAGCTTTGCATCCCTCCCACCCACCCTCTTATTCAAACCTCTTCACAGCTTCCTACGTGAGTCATTCAAAATGCAAATCTGATTCCCTTCACCACCCACCTCCAACCAAAGTCCCAAACCCTCAAATGGTTCTCCATTGCCTGCAGATCTAGGTCCAGTCTCTCCAACAAAAGTCCTCCTAAGTCTGCTTCTAATCATGGTTCCAGTCTTAATGTTCAAGACACCCCCTCCCCGCCTCTCTCTTCTCTCCTGACTCAACGCAGGTACACCTCTTCCAGGAAACCTTTCCTGATCCCTGTGAGCTGGGTTAGACACTCCACTCCTCCTCCTGAACAACCTGATGTGTCATCAGCACTTGTTCTTATGGGTTCCCCTCTGGCCTGTGAGCATCTTGAGCCTGCGCTGATGCATGTAGGGCCTGGCACCAGAGTACTGGCTCAAGAAAGGTTTCTTGAGCAGAGGAATGGAGAATGACTCCTCAGCTTGAAGGGTTAGGCGGCTGGAGGGAACAATGGCCCAAGGAATGAATCTTGCAGAAGGAGCAGGATTTGACAAAAACGAGGACGGGAGAGGAGAGTGTGTGCGAAAGATGAGGACCTGGCCTTTAGACACCCTGTGAGGTGAACACACAGGGACGGATATACAGTACCCAGGTCTGGAGCTCCAGAGAGAAGCTTGGGCCACTGGGTGTTAGAAACATTAAATCGTGTCAGCTAAGAAAAGGTGGACTTCAGGAGGCCGCACCAGGAGGTCTCCTCAGGGCTGCCTGGGGGGCCATCTCCACCTTCTCACAGATCTAGGCCAGGTTCCACATGGCTCTGGATGGTAGAAAATAAACACACTCTTTTGCTGACACGGGCCAGAGAGAGGCTGCCGAGGCTGCCCATGACTCTCCCAGTTGTAAACTGTAAACTGCCCTTCCTGGATTTGTGTACTGAGTGACCTCAGGTCCCCATTAGCCCAGGCAGGGCGAGAGCCGCACCCCACACGCCAAATACAGGAAGAGACCTCAATCAGGAGCAAGACCCGTCATGTGCACGGAGCACAAATGCCATCAGCTCCTTGCCTATCCAGGGTCCAGCCTTTGTCTAGAAAGCACCTTGCTTGTCCCCCCTGGGCTGGCTTTCATGACTCTTCCTAGGAATCCACTACCCAACCTAGAACCAAAGTCCACGCTGGAGGAAATGCCCCAGGATCGAATTGCACAGCAAGGTAGCAGGAAACTCACGTTCCAAGCAACTGTTTCATTGAGGGCTCTCAGTCCACCCTGAATTGTGCAATAAACACCTGTTGGACAACAGGCCTGCAGAGAAAGAAAAGTCGGCAACCAGCAGAAGTGCGCTCAAAACTCATTTCACAGTGACCCACCTGCTGCTGTAAGACCCTGACTGAGCACACAGAGGTTTGCTACCTATTGCTGATCCGCAAAGAAAATACTGCTCCTGGGTTATGCACTGCACTCATCACGACCTTAGTTAGGGGGCCAGGGAGCAGCCATTTTGTATAATGTCACTCACCTCACCGCCTGTGTCCATGGGTGTGCCGTCTCTGGGATTTGGGAATTGAAGGAGAAAGAAGAGGACAGTGACTTTAGTGGCATAGACAACCCTGGCACGATGTGGGAAGGGGCTCCTCAAGGGTGCAGATGCAGGGAGGCCAGGATCGCTGGGGGCCGTCTTGGGGTCTGGCCACCAGAGTGGTGCATGGAAAGATGCCCAGACGGGCGGAGGAGGATGACTGCATCTCCTGGAGGCCTGGCACCAGAATCCTAAACAGCTCACTACAAAGGACAAATGTTCTTGACATCTCCTGACTTAACTCTCTTGTGTTAAGTACTGAATAATTATGTTACATACCGTTTTCACCAAAACTTTTAAATAAATGTGACACTGCCATAGCCCCATGGTATACATTGGGTGTGTCCAGTGGTAAGCTTCTCCCAGTCTGAGAAGCAGGGCAGGGGCTTAGATGGTGTGGGGAGGCCAACATGACAAATGTGTAATAATTAGCAGCTAATTTAAAAACCTGCCCGAGGTAGCTTGTGAGCATACACACAAAACAACCCAATGTCCGTCATGAAATAAACGATGGCATCTGTGACTGGGTATTAAGACAGGATTCTTTGTGTCTGTGTTTCAGCTGAGACCCCAAAGGCCGAGACTACATACACGATGGATGCTTAGTTCCCCTACATCCCAAGGGAAGGGCTGGACCACATATGTGGGTTGTGCTAAGACATCATGAAACACGGCTTTGCTGGCATCAGTGTCACCCCCCAGCCGGCCTATGAAAGGACAGCAGGCTGAAGTTCCTGGAGTGCCAAGGCCCCCCTCCCCTCTCCATCACCCAGTAGAGAGGAGAGATGCTTCCCCCTCCCCGGAAGCTTCCCCCTCCCCTGAAGTTGTGCCCCTGGACTTTGGGAGATGACATCTGATGCCTATCTGAGAAGCGGGGAGGCAGAGGGTACATGCGGCTGAGCAGGGCTGCACCAGCAGCAGTGACCTCCCACCGGCCAGGGCTGGACAACAGGTGTTCAGATAGTGAGCTACCTGCACTTGAGTGTGTAGAAGGATCGAAACCAGAATATTAACAGTGACTGTCTGCAGAGGGGAGTGAAATTCGGGGTGGAAAAGAGTGGAAAGGAACTCTCTGATGTTTTAATCCCAAACTTCTACATTGCCCAAATAAAACGTGCTTGTATGCTACAAAGACCAAAAGAGAGAGAGAGACAGAGACAGAGACAGAGAAAAAAGAAAAGGAAGATAAAGGAATAAAAAAGTACACACAATAAACACAAGACAATAAATTGTTTCTCCTAGGAGGCAGTACTGGGAAAACACTTGCAGTGATTTTAGATTTTCATTGTGTTTGAAATTTTTACAATGAATACATTTTATTTTTAGAAATAGAAACATATCCAAAGACAGAACTTAATAAATAGTGAGTGAATGAATGAATGAGGGAATGCATGTATGAGTGAATGAATCAATGAATGAATGAATGGAGTAAAAGCCACCACACTGGCCAGTTGCATCCCTCTTCTCTTCATTTCAACACACAACTCAGACCAGCTGGGTGGGGCTGCCACTCCCCTGCCGTGGGGGCCACTGGCACCGGTAGAATGTTCTCTCGTTTTCTCAGACTGCCCACACTCAGAGTGGAGGTGTCTAGCCAGGATTGCAGGTGGGTCTGTGTTCAGGAGCAGCAGTGGGAAACTGGGACAAGGAAGTCGAGCAGGAGATTAGAGAGAGGCAGGGCCAGGGCTGGGACCCAGGTGTCCTAGTGGGAAACTGGGACAAGGAAGTCTAGCAGGAGATTAGAGAGAGGGAGGGCCAGGGCTGGGACCCAGGTGTCCTAGTGGCTAGTATCATGGTATTTCCGTTAGTGGTGTTCCTGTGGGTGGAGGCAAGCATGGGGACATTTTTCCTCCTTCACCCTCCTCCAACCGGCAACACAGCAAACTCACCTATTTGCTCTTTGGGAAGTAAATGAGATAGGCGAGGTTTTTTTGTTTGTCTTGGGGTTTGATTTGTACAGCACTGGATTCCTAGGAAAAACAGAGCGAGCACTCTTTGCTTACTGTGTCCCTACAGAAGCCTCAGCATTGCCGGATAAGAAACCTGGAGGCTCTGCGGTGTCTGCAGTTAGCTCCCCGCACTCTCCACCCCTCCTTACCTACAGCAGGGACAGATTTCTGGGGCAGCCACTCTGATAGCCCTCCACAGCCTAGAGCTTTGCTATCCCCAGAGGTTGCTTTTTTTTTTTTTTAAATTTTTAATGCTTTTTTAAAAAAATTTATTTTTGACAAAGAGAGAGACAGAGCATGAGCAGGGGAGGGGCAGAGAGAGATGGAAACACAGAATCTGAAGCCGGCTCCAGGCTCGGAGCTGTCAGCACGGAGCCCGACATGAGGCTCAAACCGCAAGATCATGACCTGAGCTAAAGTCGGCTGCTTAACCGACCGCGCCACCCAGGCGCCCCCGGAGGTTGCTTCTTAAGCCATCCATACCAGTTCCCCCCAGACACTTTCTCCTCTCTGGTCAAAGCCCCTTCCTGTTGGCTTCTGGCCATGCCCCTCCATCCCTGGGGGACTGACTTGGAGAAATGGGCTGTCCCCAGAGTTAATGTGTCCTTGACGCGTGGCCAGACTCTACAATAGCCTCCTTAATGAAAGAGAGAAATTAAGTTCAAGTGGGTGTTTAACACTGAACTTTGGCTCATACGCTCACTGATCCAATGGTAGCGGGGTCATCAAACAAAGACCATAAAGTTCATCGTGACCTTCTTGAGGCAAGATGTTTGGGGTCTGGGAGTTCTTCAATAGGCGGGGCAGCTGGCTGGCAGGTGTTTGGAGCCGGCTGGGAGTTTTAAGCAGACAGCTGCTGAGTCTGTAAGGGAACCAGCTGATGCTGCAGAGTGAGAGACCCCTAAGGGGCCAGGGTCCCCAAGCCTCTGCTGATTTCAGCTCTAACTTAGGTGCTTCAATTCCATTGTACAGCTGTTGGGAGATGGCAGTGCGGAATGTCAGCCTTGACTTTCGTTTCCTTCATGTCTCCGGGGGCCTCCACCCATTTTCTCCCACATCTCCATCCTATTCTCTGTTGGCCCTTGGTCAACTTTCCAGGGCATGAGCAACAAAGAGCTTTGTGTCTTCTGAAAAGGATGTGGAAACGGAACTAAACACGTCTGTACTTTCGGGACCTCCCCTTTGCTGGCAGCTGTTCTGGGTTCTTAACCTTTCTGTGTGCCATGAGCTCACTCCTTTGGCAGGCTGGCGAGCTCTGTGGACTGCTTCTCAGAATGCTGTTTCTTAGAATTAATTAATTAATTAGTTAATTAATTTTAATTTTAGAGCATGCAAGTGGGGGAGAGGAGCAGAGGGAGAGAGAAAGAAGAGAGAGAGAGAGAACCTTAAGCAGGCTCCATGATCAACGTGGAGGCCAATGCAGGGCTCTGTCTCACAACCATGAGATTATGACCTGAACCGAAATCAAGAGTCGGAAGTTCTGTTTCTAACACCTAAAATAAGTGCAAAGGGAACTGATCATATTGAAATATAGTTACCAAAATATAAACAAACGTGAGGTGGAAAATAAATGTTACTCTCTTAATGTCTTAAAGGACAAAATCTAGGGGCGCCTGGATGACTCACTCAGTTAAGGGTCCAGCTCTTGATCTTGACTCAGGTCATGATCTCACGCTGGAGATCCAGTCCACCCTCAGGCTCTGTGCTGATAGCGCGGAGCCTGCTTGGGATTCTGTCTCTCTGCCCCTCCCCGGCTCATGTGCACTCTCTGTCTCTGTCTCTGTCTCTCAAAATAAATACATAAACTTAAAAAGGACAAAATCTAGCAGTAGGTCTAATAACGACTATGCTTTTGAAGAAGTGATGAACGGGGCACATGGGTGGCTCAGTCGGTTAAGCCTCCGACTTCAGCTCAGGTCATGATCTCACGGTTCGTGGGTTTGAGATCCGCATCAGGTTCTGTGCTGACAGCTCGGAGCCTGGAGCCTCCTTTAGATTCTGTGTCTCCCTCTCTCTGCCGCTTCCCTGCTTGCACTCTTGTCTCTGTCTGTCTGTCTCTCTCTTTCTCTCTCTCTCAAAAATAAATAAGCATTAAAAAAAATTGAGGAGGTAATGAGTGTAAGTGATATTTTAAGGTATCTGCAACAATCATGTGATAGTGAAAACTATGTTACGTCCAGCTGGGGCAAATGCCGTGGTTTGTTGCCTACATTCTTAACTGAAGGAAAGGCTACATTGTACTTAGTGGTTACTGAAAATCACAGTGGAATGGTTTGCTTACTGATCCTACATACGCTCTGAGTCCTATCTGTGAGTGTCTGAGAGCCCCCAAGTCAAGACTTCTGCCTGTAACAGGCTCCTTGATAGCGCTGGCTGGGGTCTTGCAGCCAGGCTCCCACCTTTATTCTCACCCTGCCCTGAGCCCCCAGTCCCCTTTAGCCTCTCCTTGGTGCTCTTTCCTCAGGGCTGGGAGTTAACGTTTTCAGATTTAGATCCATTTGGCAAGAGGCGGGCACTGTATTCCCCAGGGAACCAGCTGGTAGACAGGTAATGTCAGCCTCCAAACCCAGTTCTGTCAGTGCCCAAAATAATGTCTTTTCCTGCTAGGCCTGCGGCTTTCCCAGCCATCCATGAGTGTTTCCCCCGGAAGAGCAATGACTGTCTCTGCCTCCCTCTAGCTCTGCAGTGGTTCACGCAAATAAAGGGCAGCCAGTCAGACCTGCAATAGAACTTTCAAATGCTGCCATGCACAGCGAGGCCGGAGAGCGCTCATTTGGTTTTGCTTGCCTGTTCTTCAGAGGCTCTGCCCTGTGCACCCCAACATGATGGCATTGCAAAATGTTGCTTGGTAAATGGAGCACCTGGGTGGCTCAGTTGGTTAAGTGTCCAACTTCGGCTCAGGTCATGATCTTGTGGTTCATGGGTTCGAGCCCCGCATTGGGCTGACAGCTCAGAGCCTGCATCAGATTCTGTGTCCCCCCATCTCTGCCCCTCCCCTGCTTGCTCTCTGTCTCTGTCTCTCTCTCTCAAAAGTAAACATTAAAATTTTTTTTTGGATGTTGTTTGGTAAAGATTTCATAATGCCTTCTCCCGTTACAGTCTCTATTAAAACTGGGGAAAAGGATCCAGGCCAAAACCTCTCCCTGCCAAAGCCACATACTTGCTTGTGTTTATTGTCTCTGTGTCCTCCACACATTAATCAGAAAGCCTCTTTGCCTGGACACAGGGGAAATAAAGGTCACACTAGCCCCTGCACACATTGCTGAGGCCGAACAAAGGTTTGCCCACAAAAGGCAAGGGTCTGCTTCTACTTTCTTTGCAAAGGATTTAGAAAGCTGTCCACCAGCCAAACCTCTTTTTGAATGGCTCCTCTGCTCCCCCCCCAACTCACACTCTGTCCCCCCTTCCATAATCTTGATGGAATCAATATGGCCTTGCATATTTCATTCATTCATTTATTCACCCATTCACTATTCATCACTTGTTGAATATATAGATAGGTGGATGAAGCCAGTCTCATCAAGCTCACAATCATTGGAATACCCTTTAAAGTGGATGTAACGCCGTGTTCTTACGTTGCTTTTTATTTTTTCTAGAAACACTTTAAAAAATAGGATATTGGTATCCGAAAACAATTTATATATAAGCCTATGGATTACGGCTGGTTGTTATAGAAGAGACAGAGCTTTAGCTCTGCCTGAAGGACTGAAGGATGGAAATCTGTCCTCCCTCCCCTGATAGCCAGAGCCCTCTGGATGGCCATAGGGATGGTCCTAACCCATCTCCTCAGCACCATCCTGTGTAAACCCTTGGCTCTAGGAGCTCTGGGCAGGCTTAGTCTTCACCGCCTCCTCCATAGGGAGCACCTCTCTGTCTCTGCTTCGGCCCTGAAACCCTCTGCCTTCCCTTGAGGCCCCGTGGGGGCCAGATGTCCTCTGTGGGGAGCCTTTCCTGTTCCCATGAAGCGAACACCCTCCCCTCTGAACAGATATGCTATTGTCTGTGCTTCTTATCTGATGGTGGCCACATGTGTTGTGGGACCTTGTATGCACGTCACGTCTCTGTGTTATTTATGATCCAGCCGGGCTGGGCCCTGGCCTCCAAGTTCTTGAGGAGCTGCTGCATCATGTTCCTTACATCTGAACCTTTTTGTCAATGACCTCAAGCCCTTGTTACTTCATCCTGAATATAACCATTCATTTAGTGTCAGGTGCCTACTGGAGGCCATGCCATGTTCTTTTTTTCAGTTTTATTGAGGTGACAAATAAAATTGTAAGATATTTAGACATACGTGATGAGTTGATATATTCACATTGTGAAAAGAGTCCTACTATTGAGTTAATGAACCGTGCATTCTTACGTCACATATTTACCTGTCTTCTCTCTTTCCCTTTCTCCCTTCCTCCCTCCTTTCCTCCCTCCTTTCCTTCGCTCTCTCCCTCCTTCCTTCCTTCCTTTCTACCTTCCTTCCTTCCTTCCTTCCTTAGGAGAACACTTAAGTTCTACTCTTACAAAGGGCAGAGTCTGCTTCTGCTTTCTTCACAGCTGATTTAATTTGGGGTCTGTCCTTTGGGTGGCAGCTGTGAACGTTGGGGCACTAGATGTGTGGACAAGCTCCTTCTAGGAAGATAATAGTGACCGGGGGTTACTGTGGAGCAGGCTGGAGGGAGAAGGCAGGAGGATTTTGAGGACAGCAGCCAGCCCCTAGCATAGAAGCCAGGCCCTCAGACAGCAGCTTGAGTAGAGTATGCAATCAAACCTCTGTCAGGAAGGGGCACTCGGGTGGCTCAGTCCATTAAGGGTCTGGCTTCGGCTCAGGTCATGATGTCGTGGTTCGTGAGTTTGAGTCCTGAGGCAGGCTCTGTGCTGACAGCTTGGAGCCTGGAGCCTGGAGCCTGCTTCAGATTCTGTGTCTCCCTCTCTCTCTGCTCCTTCCCTGCTCATGCTCTGTATCTGTCTCTCAAAAATAAATAAAAGACGTTTTAACAAATGTAAAAAAACAAATGGTTTTTAACAAAAAAAACCCTCTATCAGGGAAAGACTGGGCACTCTGGCCCTCTCTCCCTGTGCTGAGCCCTGGGGAGACAGCAGTGGTGCTGGAGGCCCACTGATAACGGTTTCTTGTTGGCTGTAGTCCTGTGAGTCTTTTGGAGGCCAGTCTTTCACATGGGATCTCTTTTATTTATTTTATTATTATTATTTTTTACATCCAAGGTAGTTAGCATATAGTGCAATAATGATTTCAGGAGTAGAATCCAGTGATTCATCCCCTATGTATAACACTCAGTGCTCATCCCAACAAGTGTCCTCCTTAATGCCCCTCACCCATTTAGCCCATCCCCCCACCCACGACCCCTCCAGCAACCCTCAGTTTGTTCTCTGTATTTAAGAGTCTCTTATGTTTTGTCCCCCTCCCTGTTTTTATTTTATTTTTGCTTCCTTTCTTTTATGTTCATCTGCTTTGTATCTTAAATTTCACATATGAGTGAAGTCATATGATATTTGTCTTTCTCTGACTAATTTCACTTAGCATAATATCCTCTAGTTCCATCCACGTTATTCCAAATGGCAAGATTTCATTCTTTTGATTGCCGAGTGATACTCCATTATATGTGTGTGTGTGTGTGTGTGTGTGTGTGTGTGTGTATTTAATGTTTATTTATTTATTTATTCTGCGTGAGAGGTAGAGAGTGGAGGGAGGGGCAGAGAGAGAGAGTCTCAAGCAGGTTCCACACTGTCAGCTCGGAGCCTGACAAGGGGCTCAATCTCACGCTTCATGAGATCATGATCTGAGCCGAAATCAAGAGTCGACGCTCGGCCAAATGAGCCACCCAGTCCCCCCTATTCTAACACTATCTCTTCAGTCAATGTTTATTTAACATCCAATTAAATACCATTTAAACAATTTAACACCGTTCAATATATATTTAACACCTGATATTGGGTGGTGGTAGAGTGGAATAGTTTCAGCTATCAAAAAACTACAACTTAATTGAAGATGCAAGAAGTAACAGGTTTTAGAACTGTAGACAAGTTAAATGATATGATACAAGATAGTGCATGATAACTCCAAGGTAGTCCATGATGAATTGTTTGCCAAACCACACGGTTTTGCAAAATTCAGGGTACATTGGTTCTCTCTTTGGCTTAGCTTGAGGGTTTGCGAGGGCAAAGTAGCAGAGTGGTCTGGGAAGCTACCTTGGGCTACCAGCTGGAGTAAAAAAATGGTTAGTTTTGGAACTGGTTGCCCATGCACCCTGTCTCTCATCCCCATCGTGTCCCAGAGAGAGCAGGATTCCTGTCCTCAGAGACTGGGAGTAAGAAACTGGCTATGATAAGGGCCTGCCTATCTAGATCTAGGCTGTTCTCAACTGACTTTGTGGTCCCGTAATTCAGAGTGAGAGAATGGCAAAGCCTGCCTCCCAGGCCACATCCTAAATTAGGTGTAGGTTTCATTAGGGAAAACTGTCCAAGATAGTGAAATAGGCAAAAGTGATCACATACTAGGTTTCCTTTCATTAGAATGCTTAGGGGCGCCTGGGTGGCTCAGTCAGTCAGTTGAGCGTCTGACTTCAGCTCAGGTCATGATGATCTCATGGTCTGTGGGATCAAGCACTAAGTCGGTCTCTGTCCTGACAGCTCAGAGCCTGGAGCCCACTTTGGATTCCAGGTCTCTCTCTTTCTGCCCCTCCCATGCTCATGCTCCTGTCTCTCTCAAAAAAAAAATACATAAAAAAAATTTTTTTTAAAGAATGCTTATCACTGCCTCTTGGAATCTCTATCATTTTCTTTTTTTTTTTACATTTTTTAAATGTTTATTTATTTTTGAGAGAGAGATACAGAGCATGGGCAGCGGAGGGGCAGAGAGAGGGAGACACAGAATCTGAAGCAGGCTCCAGGCTCCCAGCTGTCAGCACAGAGCCCGACATAGGGCTCTAACTCACAAACCATGAGATCATGACCTGAGCTGAAATCGGACGCTTAACTGACAGCCACCCAGACACCCTGGAATCTGTCATTTTCTGTTTCTATAGATTTGTGCAGTTTGACTGATTTCTTATTGGTTGAGCTATTTTCCAACTCTGTTGGAATTCAGGCAAACTTGTAAAAAATATTGCTGTGCCTGGGTGGCTCAATCAGTTGAGCGTCC
This sequence comes from Cryptoprocta ferox, assembly GCA_028646485.1. Taxonomy (NCBI): domain Eukaryota; kingdom Metazoa; phylum Chordata; class Mammalia; order Carnivora; family Eupleridae; genus Cryptoprocta; species Cryptoprocta ferox. Next base: position 34,385,961 of record CM053568.1, read on the forward strand.
GACTCTTGATTTTGACTTAGGTCATGATCCCAGGGTCATGGGATCAAGCCGCAGGTTGGGTCCCAAGCTGAGCACTGAGCGAGGAGCCTGCTTAGGATTTCTCTCTCTCTCTCTCTCTCTCTCTCTCTCTCTCCCCACCCACCCACTTGAGTACTGTCTCTCTCTCTAAAAAACAAAACAACAACAACAAAACAACAAAAAAAACAAAAAACATAAAAACCCAAATTGTTAGTAATGCAAGTGGTTCTTATCCATAACAATACAAATGAATGTTGTCTGGTAAGATACAAGCAATTTATTCCTGCAGAAAAGATAACCCCAAACATGACATTCTATTGCACTAGGATATTAAATTCGTTTTGCATGTATTAGCAAAACTATTTCATCTTTCCTCATTGCCTCTCTGTTCCTCACATTCTCCTTTGAAACAGTCTTAACATCTTACTGGTGCCCTTATGAATTGATGGGTTTGATTAAAATCTTTGGCCTGTGTTTATGTTAGATTTGCCTGGAAGTCAGATTTTTACATTTTTGAAAAAATCATTCTTTAACACTGTTAATTCCTGCAGGTTCTCCAGCATTTAGGTTAATCAGAAGAAAGGATCTGTCACAATTTCCATTAATGAATCAGAAGTAGTTTCCAGAAATTCTAACTGTGGGGCTTGTTGGCAACACTTTCAGAATTCTAAGCAGAGTTTTAAACAGATGCTTTATGAGCAATTAGAAAAGACGGGGAAAAAAACATTTACTCTGTATATTGCCAATTGCCACACTAGGTGATTTACATATATTATCTCTCTTGATCCCCAGGCCATCTCTGAAATAGGGATTATTGTCCTGATTTTGCAGGTGAATAGGCAGGAAATATTTGAGTAAGTGTGGTAACACCCGTCTGCAGATCATGTTATATAAGTGGTAAATTACAGTAATGGTTTGTGAACCCCAGAGGTTAAAAGGGGACACCATAGGGGCCTCCCGGGTGGCTCAGTTGGTTAAGCATTCAACTCTTAATTTCGGCTCAAGTCGTGATCTCACAGTTCGTGGGTTCTAGCCTTCTGTTGGGCTCTATGCTGATAGTGTAGAGCTTACTTAGGATTCTTTCTCTCTCTCTCTCTCTCTCTCTCTCTCTCTCTTTCTGCCCCTCCCCTGCCCCTGCTCTCTCTCTCTCTCTCTCTCTCTCAAAAATAAACTTAAAAAAAAAAGGCATGAAAAAATAAGGCTGTAAATGCAATAAACATGCGAGTGAGCAGATAACCAGCAAGATTAAAGTCATAAATGAGTAAAACCGGTGCTAACGCCCAGCTGTGCTCTTAGTGACACGGGTAGAGATATTTAAACATCCTGTTTCTTTAGACCTCAGTTAACAACAGATCTTCCCACATATCTACCTTCTGTCTGCTTCCCCTTCTGAGCAAGAAAGAGCGAATTTAGGGATCACTTCAGTACCGAGGGACGCGTGCTCCACTTGCCAGGCGGTGCCACCGACAAGAAGCTGAAGGAAATGGAGTCGCCTCTTAGAGACAGGAAGGGTGGACCCCCCCCCCCCGCCATCTGTGATATTGATCTCATTACAAGAGTTATTGCAAAATGGCATAATGCTGTCATTTAAAAGCTGGGCAGTTACATTTTTCTCTGTTCTTGCCTCTATGTTTCATTCCAAAAAAAGTTTCTTGTTAAGAGGAAAAAAAAGATCTGGAGGGAAAAGGTTTACACTATCCATTTCGAGTCTGGTCCACCCTCTAACAGCAGAGAGATGAGGAGGCCGCAGGAAGGCAGGGATGATGCCAGGTGCTCTTGACACCCCTCGGGCCCGGTGCCACTCCTGCTGCTCCCAGGCCACGGGCTCTTGCTGTCTGTGTCTGGCCTCCCTGGTCCACAGGCCTCTCTGTCTTCCACGTGATAGACGCCTCTTCCTCTTGGACACCGTCTCTGGGAAAACTCGGGCCAGCACAGGAGACCCCACACTTAGGAGATGTGCTGGCGGGGGCCATGAGCGCCTGTGGGTCTCGTTCCTCCCTGGACTCGCTCTCCTGGCTTCGGTTCTCACCCAGCCCCACCCTCTGAACTTTCTGCTCCTCCTCTCTGGGTCTGTGTGTTTTATTTAATACTCTCATCAATATATCCCCATCCAATGCACGCACACACATTCACACACACACAAGGCCCAGACCAGTGTGTCCCAGGTGCTGCAACTTCACAACAAGCACCTGTTGATAGTAAAGCCGGGCCTGGGGGGTGGGTTCCTGCCAAGTTTTGCCGGAAGCTGACCCGTCCGCTCTGCTTCTGGGAACTACTGCTGTCATGGGGTGGACGGGGTGGCCCGCCCGCTTCTACCGCCTCATTACACTCTGGCAGCGCTGCCCAAGTTGTTGGGAGGAGGAGTTGGGGTCTCCCATTCCGGCAACACGTGAGTGAGTACGGCTCTAGGAGAGCACCCATCACGCCTCCCCAGGGCGCCTGTTTCCCAACTGGCAGAGAAGCCACTGATGTTTAAAAGAGGTTTCTACCACCGTCTGATAAAGAGGAAGGCCTGTAAGGGCCTCCAGGTCGAGGCAGACAGGTAGGGGTGCGGAAGGAGCCTGAAATTGCAGCAGGGGCGGGGCCTGCCCACGGGGTGGCCACAGGAACATTCCTCAGGCCTTTGTTTTCCTGACCTTACCTGAGTCTCAGGTCACTCGGACACTGTCACAATCACCGTATCTCAGGAGCTCTTCCTTCTGTCTAAATCCCACCCACGAGTCTTTAGGGTAAATGGTCTTACTTCACTCTCACCTGACCCCCAGGTCTCCCTCCTGACAGTGAGTCTATTCTGACCAGCTCTGACCGCCATCCGTCTGGACCCTGCCGGCACAGTGCCCCAGGCAGCTGACTGGTTTGCTTCCTGTGTATAGAAAGCAAGGCGGCTGGTGTGTGCTGTGTCTCATTCGTTGTGAATCGTCTCGTTCTTCTGAACCACCTGACTCCCGGGGATCATGCTTCCTTTCTGAAACCCTGGGTTTTTCCTAATGACCTTCTCAGAGGCCTCGTCATGTGCCTTTCACCATTTCTATTTTGAGTTTTGGGCTCTGCGGGGGCGTGAGACTGGAACATGAGAGAGAGAATCTCTCGTGAAGGCTGAAGGTCCACTGTGTGGAAGGGCAGAAAATGGCAGGGACGGAGTTGCTCTGAGAGAGTTGGTAAGTGCAGGGAGACAGGAAAAGGGGCCAGAAAACACAGCCCTCTGGCTGCCCTCATCCTGGGGGGAAGATGAGTCAGAAAAAGCCTTGAAAAGTAGCCACACAAGGACACTTGGTCCCGGAGCCAAAGGGGGGTCAATGCGCCGTCCCGGGCTGCTGAGGTGGACAAGGGCGGTGACTTTTCAGACGGCAGTTTCGGGAGAGTGGCGGGGCCTGCAGACAGGCTGGACAAATTAAGGAAGAGCAGGTGGCCGGCAAATGGAGACCCTAAGTGTCACCTGTTCTTAGGATATCGTGTCGTGAGAGGAAGGAAAGAGATGGGCCCCACCTGCAAAGTGGATACAGTAGCGAGAACTGGTTTGGGTTGATTGTGTTTGTTTTTGTCCTGGACAGATACGTTGGTACACAGAGAGGAAGGCCTGGAGGGAAAGGAGGGGACTGAAAAGGCAAAAGACGAAGGGGATGAATGAGCAAGCCCAGTCCCGGGAAGCAGGAGCCTCGGAAAGTCCGACTGTTGCATTAGCGGAAGCCGCATGCGCACTGACAGAGGCAGACACAGCCGGCCGGGAGCTCTCGGCCTAGCACAGAGCTGGCGTCTCCTAAACCACCCCCATATCTGAACCTTGGCATCTTCCTAGCGCATGGACTCGGAGCCCCAAGCCATGTTATGAGAAGGAAGTAGGACCCTGAGGAAAAGAAGAGAGGATAAGTGTGGGTGGCTTACCCAGTCGCCATGGCCCTGAGCCAGTTTACTCATGCAACCGCCTGCAATGAGGAACTGAAGGCAGAGAGAGAGAGAGAAACACACACACACACACACACACACACACACACAGGACGGCCAAACCGGCACAGTGGCCTTGAGTCGACTGTTGCACTTACCTATAAGGAAGACTTAGATGAAAAAGTAAGAACAAAATGCTCAGGCCCTCAAATAGATCCCCCCCTGACCCTTTCAACTTCCCTCCCTTCCCTACATGGAGGCAGAGGAAGGGCAGAAGAAAGGCTCCAGGGGCGCCTGGCTGGCTCAGTCAGTAGAGCACGAGACTCTAGATCTCAGCGTTGTGAGTTGGAGCCCCATGTGGGGTGTAGTGATTACTTTAAAATAATAATAATAATAAATAAACTTGAATGCAAGAAAGCCTCCAACCCAAGGCCTGGGATCTAGTGCACCCTGCCTGGGCTCCTTGGTAAACACATAACAGACCTTCCTAACTAGTGTGGCAAGCCCTTGATCTTAGTCCCAGGAACAAGGGGGCTCTGAGGTGAACTGCCTCAGCTTGGGTGCTCGAGCGCCTAGATTTGTGGCAGGCCGTTCTAACAGAAAAAGTCACTCTAATATCTGCTAAATGAATGACTACATGTGTTCATTATAATTTGTATTAGAAAAAAGATGTATAACTAGCATGGTAATCCTACCAAAAGCATTAAAGTCACTCCATGTCTTTTGAATATCTGTGCGTTGGAAAAATATATAATTAGTTAAACCCCTGATGTCACAAATATTATTGGCTAGTACAAGGCTAAGTAAAGAAAAAAAAAAGAATTGATTTAAAGTGGGTTTCAGGAAAAATAGAAGTAAAACAATATTACAAGCAGATAGGGCAGTCATCAGACGGAGACACACTGTCTCACCCATTGCCCTCCACCCATGAGCGCCTGCGTCCCATTCTGCCCGGGGCTGGGGGAGGGGAAAGAAGCTCACTGAATGTGAGGTGCTGGGTGTGCATTTTGCATAGGTGTCTCCTTCCACCTGGCAACAGCCCTCTGAATATTCTCCCTTCGGAAGTATCATCAACCTTAGAAAAGTCCAAGATCAAGCTGGACTTTCAACAGCAGCTACCACTGGCAGAGGCAGAATTCAAACGCAGCTCTGGCTGATGCCTCCGTCTGGCTCCGTTTACTCTCTGCCAGGCACCGAGAGGAGGGTGACTCAGTGTTTAGAAAACATTCAGCTGAGGGGAGGAAGCATGAGGGAGTTTCCCTGGAAGGTTCTCTGTCTCCACAAAGTCAGTGGTGAGGCCACTGTGGGGGATTTGATAAGAAATCACACTGACTGAAATGTTCATCTTGATATGATAGAAAAATTAAAAGAAATACAAACTCTGCAAAAGGAAAGCCCTTATTAGTAGGTTTGCGACCACGCATGGCACCTTATGCTGGGAACTAATACTTAGGGTATTAGTATCCTGTGGCGAGATACTGTTACACTCCTCCCCGTATTTGAAGGGTCTCAAGGTTTCACAGTCCCCCCTTTCACAGAGATCCCTAGCTCCTTACTGCTCCCAGTGTGGTCGGTTGGACCAGTATTACGGTCATCAACTCGGTTGGCTTGGGGCTCAGGGTTTGCTTGGGACAAGGACATTTCAGGGCTATAACTGGGATGCTCCTGGGACGCATTGGTCACTCTCACCGTAGCAGCTGGAAGGCTTGTTAGAAATGGGGAATCCTGGGCCTCATTCCAGATCTACTGAGTCAGACCTGCACTTGAGCAAAATCGTGTGCCCATTCAGGTCTGAGAAGCAGTGTTATAGAAGAGATATTGGTGTGGTAGATCTAGGGTAGCCCCCTGTGTTAGTCAGCGTTCTCCAGAGAAACAGAGCCAAGACACAATATATATGTAGATATATATTAAAAGAGGTTTATTTTAATGAATTGGATCACCTGACTCTGGAGGCTTGGCAAGTCCAAAACCTGAATGGGAGGGGCTGACAGGCTGGAAACTCAGTAAAGTTGTTATTTGAGTCCAAAGGCAGTTAGGCTGGAGACCCAGGAAGAGCCAATATGTAGATGAAGTTCAACCAAAGGCCATCTGCTGGCAGGATTTCCTCCTGCTTGGTGGAGGTCAGCCTTTTGTCCCATTCAGACCTTCAACTGATTGGATGAGGCCCACCCACATCATGGAAGACAGTCTGCTTTACTCAAAGTCTACTGATTTAAATGTAAATCTCATGTAAAAATACCCTCACAGAAATATCTAGAATAATTTTTGGCCACATATCTGGGCACCATGGCCCGAGCCAGTTTGACACATAAAATTAATCATCACACCCCCTCATGTCAAATCCTGGGAACCTGTAAGTATGTGTTACCTTACTGATAAAAAAGAGTCTTTGCAGATGTAATTATATATCTTGGGATGAGAACATTTGGATTCTCCATGTAAGCCCTTAATCCAATGATAAGCGTCCTTATGAGGGAGACACAGAAGAAAAGGTCATGTGAAGATGCACTAGAGGTGAGCATGATGTGGCCCCAGCCAAAGGAGGCCCACCTACAGCCACCAGAAGCTGGAAGAGGCAAAGGACTCTCCCCTAGAACCTCCAGAAGGGTTGAGGCCCTGCTGGCACCTTGATTTTGGACTTCTGCCCTCCAGGACTGTGAGGGAATCCTTGTGGTTGTTTTAAGGCCCCAGTTTGTGGTAGCTTGTTGGCTGCCATAGAAAAAGAATGTGACCGGAAATAGCCAGAGGCTCCTTCTCGGCCACCTCTCTGCTGCCGCCCATCACCCGCTCACTTGGCCACAGATGAGAAAAGGCTAGAGGCAGTCCTTCCCTCCTGCTCCCGGATTCTGCTATTTGGGTGGTTTGACTCCAGCCCCCCATCCCACGTCAGGACCCTTCATCCCACGTCTAGTCCCCTCCAACCTCCTGCGCTGCAAGCCTGCCCGCCTCAGACCCTACAGACTGCCAGTCTCTGGGGACATGGTGCAGATGGTCTCTCTCAGGCCCTCTGCGCTGTCCTGGGCCCCCACCCTGTCACTGTCTCAAGTCAGCAAGCCTGTGTTGTGTGTCTGCTTCTGATGCCCTCAGAAGTCCTGCCCTCCTTAGGTTTACTGTCAGTTCAGTCAGTTTCCACCCTCTCACCTCTCCAGAAACATGGCCTGTGGCCACCGAGTCCCAGCAATCCGCGCAGCGCCCGCTCCTCGCTCCCTCTGGGTGCGAGCACAGCGCTGTTGGGAATGTGCACTTCACCTGCTGGCCTTTGCTGGTACGAAACGAAAATAAGGCGTAAGGCGTGGGCTGAATTCGACCCCTGGAGTCCTAGATTGTTCTTTCCTGAAAGCCTCAGACCCAGGGCTCAGGCATGTTTGTATAAGAAAAGAGAGGGAACAATGAGGGCATGTTTTCCAAACTAGAGTAGTTAAAACTTACGTATCCGTGACCACAGCCCTTGGAAAAATGCAAGAGCAGGCCTCATTTCAAATCCCGCATCATTAAAAAAAACTTCACACTGTAAAATCCACTCACTTCAATAACTGAGATATTTCATCTCAAATCCTGCATCATTAAAACAACATCCCACTGTAAAATCCACTCACTTCAATAATTGAGATATTTCATCAGTATAGATTTGTATTTATTTACCAAATTATGATACTCTTTGAGGATCAGAGAGCATACTCTCTCCACATCTGATTTTCCTAAAAAAAAAAAAAGAATTCTCTTTCATATCTTTGATATAGTTGTCCTTTTAAATAAACCAAAATGTGTTTAATTACTTTAAACAAATTTTTTAATGCTTTATTTATTTTTGAGAGAGAGAGAGAGCGCATGAGCAGGGGAGGGGCAGAGAGAGAGAGGGAGACACAGAAACTGAAGCAGGCTCCAGGCTCTGGGCTGTCAGCACAGTGCCCAATGTGGGGCTTGAACTCATGAACTGTGAGATCATGACCTGAGCTGAAGTCAAACGCTCAACCGACTGAGCCACCAAGGTGCCCTGTGTTTGTTTACTTTTAATAGATCAAATAATCTACTTGACATAAAATCATGAAGATTAAGATTGAACTGACCTTTAGCACCAATAAGACCATTCTTGTCTTTCTCAGCTTTTTTTTTAACCTCCTTATATCAGAAATCATGGGGGTAATATCTTACCCCTATTTATAGCAGAAATTATCTCACTTTAATTGAACTCATTAACTATTTACTGAGTGTCTACTATGTGCCTAGCGTTATGCAAGATTCTGGAAGCACAAAAATGGAGAAGATGGCTGTGGCCAACCCTAATGGAGTTTACAGTCCACCAGAGGTGCCAGTCTGTTAAACATAGTACACAGCCAGCAGTGGTTCTCACAGTGTGGTCTAGGGACCTCAGGGAAGGGAGGAGCCCTGCGACGCTTGCAGGGCTGGGTGTGAAGCCCAAACCATATCCCGATATTCACAATAATGTAGCCTATTCTCATTACTTGCAGTAGTTCTGTTCTATGAGCTGGCTGTGGGCACTGAATCCATGAATACTCTTGCTCCCAAGGGAAATGTAAGAGGGAAATGTAAGGTGATGTTCCTGCATATGTCTGGTCACAACATTTTTGCCAATGGATCAATTGAAAACCTTGTTTTGTGTGTGTTTTTGTTTAAAGACACCTTGATGTGAGGGGATGGGAAGCTTGTGGGCCATCTCTCATTCACCTCCCAAACTTCTCTAGGAGGATATCAGGACATGATTTCTTTTTCTTTCTTTATTCTTTTTAAGTTGTATTTATTTATTTTGAGAGAGACAGAGATGGCGTGAGTGGAGGAGGGGCAGAGAGAGAGGGAGAGAGAGAATCCCAAGCAGGTTCTGCAATGCCTGCGCAGAGCCTGATGTAAGGCTCAAACTCACAGTACCATGAAAGCATGACCTGATCTGAAACCAAGAGTCAGACGCTTAACCGACTGAGCCACCCAGGCACCCCTGATGACATGATTTCTTATGATCTTCTAGGTTCTGATGAGTGCTGGGAGCCGCATGGGCCTCGCTGGATGACACAGTCACAGCGAGGAAATGGCAGATGTGTGCACAGCTCCTGCCATGAAGCGAAACTGGTATCTCCTTCTACTATTGGCTCATATTGGGAACGGGACTGCAGTTATTGATTAGGCCTCACAGTGTTCCAAATCAGACCGGTATTTCCCACACAGATACCTCATGGGAAGAAGCATGAGCACCTCTACAAAGAAGAATTTAGACAAAGCACTGCAGACGTTTGTCGAAAGGCTCTTCTAATGAGCCTCACGAACCCAAGACATAGATAATAAAGAGGGTTAAAGAACACAAGAGTTAACTATTAACTCTGGCCCGGAGAAAAAGAGCCTAACTTAGAGATCAGAAACAGACAAGAGCCAGACATAAGTTACTGCTCATACCTTTGCTAATTGGTGCCACAAATACCTTCCCTGACACTGATATCCGTTATAAGGATGGGTAAGAGTAGTTAAAACTTAAACTCACACACAAAGGCTGGCACATCTAGGGCCCCTATGGTGCTTACACCTTCAACATCAAATAACAAGGTTTACACAAGCAACTTACTAACCAGCGCAAATACATTCTTCCTTTTGTGAGCCAGACAGAATGACTCCTAGCCTAGCCTATGCCTGAATCTTAGCGTTATTGATATAAACAAGTGTGTTTGCTTTCTGCTTCTCACAGAGAACATCCTGCTATCTTCTTAGTTGTAAGATTTGCTACCGGTTTAAACAAATGTGTATGTTATCTGCTTTTCACTGAGAATATCCTGTTATCCTATTATTTGTAAAATTAACTACGTCACTGAAATTAGAGTAGTTCTGCAAAAATGCTTCCGTAAAACCTGTTTCTGAACACTTTTCAAAGCATCTTATCACTGAGATTTATTTGTAGTAAAAATTCCACATTTTGATGTTATGTTAACGCTTGAACTGTAAATAAAGACACAAAAACTGACAGAGCAGAAATGCCTGCCTGGTGATCAGAAAGAAACTCAAGGCTCTCTCGTCTCTCATTCTCTCACTCCCTTTCGCTGACACCGTCCATCCTTTCAGGGACCCCTGGACCTGCTGGAGCTGGACTCTGGCAGATGAGGAGAGGTCTTCTGCCCCAGTCCCCTCAAAATAGAGCTTCAGCGTATTAAACTGCTCGGCTGCAGCCCAGAATGGGCTCTTCAAAAGCGGGTGTCCCAACTCTTGACAGAAGCTGCCAACTGGCTTCTGTATCGTCCTTTCTGGTGTGTGGGACGAAGACCAGGGGAATTGGCACCCTAAAAGTGGCTTGTTGTATCTTTACCCTGTCAGGCTCTTCCTCCACCTTGTGGGTGCTTGATAATCAGAGAGACCCAAGGGCAGATGTCGGAGAGGCACACGCCCCAGTTACTCTGTCCACAGCTGGGCCCTCTGACTCCCGGATCCCAGCCTGCAAGCCAGTGATGAGAACATTCTTTCAGTTTCAGCCCTCACAGCTGAGCCTTAGTGACAGAGACGGGAAAAGGAGGGAGGGGGGAAGAGGACTTTTTTTCCCCCCGAGAGTTTTTAGGTAAGTGAGGAGGAGCAGATCGGATGTGAGGAAATGAATGGGAATGAAGAGTGGAGATTTAATGAAAGAATATGGCTGAGGGTTATGTATACCCTTAGTCCCTTTTGGCAAATGTAAGAAAAAAAATAGAGTTATTTAAAAATATTCTTTGGTGGCCCCGCTAGTTTCTCTGATTGCAACACTGCTTTTAAATTCAGACCATGGCTTGCTTCATAATCTGTCAATATATAATGATTAACCAGGAATTTCTGTGCCTGGGGGGAGACTCGTGATGCATGACAGCCTTGAATGTCCCGACCAAATGACAGAAGACAATTCTATTATTTTCTATGTAAGTACAAATTCTTTAAGCTTTCTACATGTGCTGAAAAGAAAGTGGGCATAATACTTCAGCAGAATTTCCCAATGGGAATGGTCCTGCCACTTGGGGCAGGAAAATTTTTTTGTTGGGCAACAGAGTTCCTAGCATTGGGAAAAGTTCTTCCCCCGTGAAAATCAAAAGCATTTCTCCCCCTTGTGACAATGAAAAATAACCCTCCTCCTCCACACACATTTTTTTTTAAAGTTTATTTATTTATTTCGAGAGAGACAGGGAGAGAGTGTGTGTGAGCATGCACAAGCAGGGGAGGGGCAGAGAGAGGGAGAGAGAGAATCCTAAGCAGGCTCCACACTGTCAGCACAGAGCCCGATGCGTGGTTCAATCCTGTGAACTGTAAGATCGTGACCTGAGTCAAAACCAAGAACCAGACATTTAACTGACTGAGCCACCCAGACACCCCCCCCCAGTTAAAAAATATACCCCCCCCCTTGGGGATGGAACTGCATCCATTGAGAACTACTTCGAGTCAAGAGTAGATGGAGAATATCTGAGAAATTCAGCTCCAGCTTCCCTCTGCCTAACTGTGCCATATCATTTCACTCCTGTAGCCTCCCCATGGTGATGGGGCCAGGGGGAAGGGGGCCCATCCTATGAGGCATTCTTATGGACTAAATGTTTGTGTCTCCCCCAAAACTCATATGTTGAAACCCTATCCCCCCCCCTCAAACATGATGGTAAGGGATGTGACCTGTGGGAGGTGGTTCAAATTAGATGAGATTATGAAGGTGGGGCCCTCAGGGTGGGATTAGAAAAATCGGGACAGTGCTGGCTTTCCCTCTGCTCTCCCCAACCTGAGGATGCAGCAGAAAGTCAAGATGTTGACAGTTAGTGCTGGAAAGAGGGCCTTCACCAGAATGTGGCCATGTAGGTACCTTGAGCTCAGACTTTCAGTCCCAGAACTGTGAAAGGTACATTTCTGTTGTTTACAAACCAGTAAATTATTTAACTATAGACTGCAAGCTTCTTCTCATAATTAACTATACACTGAAAATAAAAATTTAAACTCCCACAAAACATTTTATGTGGAGTCATTATGCTATTATAGGTCATTCATTCATTCACTCATCCATCCAACCATTCTACAAATATTTATAGAGTACTTACTGTACTCCAGGCACTGGGTTAGGTGCTGGGAGCACAGTGAGAACAAGACAGACATGGCCTCTTTTCATCAAGCAGCTTTCAGTATACAGGGACAGAAAAACAACCTTAAAAATTAAACCAATAAAAATCCCAGTTGGGTTTCTCATGCAACTTCACAAGTTGATCCTAAAATTTATGTGGAAAAGCAAAGAATAGATGAAAAAGGAATAGTCAGTGTCTCATAATACTAAAATAATTAAATAGTAAAGACTATATAACTGAATTTTCCAAATCCATAATAGGTTTAAGTGAAGATTGGAAATCCTATTTGAATTGTGTTTTTTTGAATGTTACATTGCTTTGGAAATTAAATGCGATTTAGGGACTATAATAGGTATTGACATATGTATACATAGCTATCAAATGTATAGAATATAGTTTAGATTTCTTTTTCACATACATGGGATCACATTATTCATATAGTTTTGATGCTCCTTTTTCTTTTCTTTGCTTTTCTTACCTTTCCTTTCCTTTTCAAGTAGGCTCCCAGTATGCCCAGTATGGAGCCCAATTAGGGGCTTGAATTCATGACCTTGAGATAAAGACCTGAGCTGAGATCAAGAGGCTGATGCTGAACCAACTGAGCCACCCAGGCATCCCTGATACTCCTTTTTCATTTAATAGTGTGTCCTAGAAGTGATCCATATGTGTTCCTTTTTTTTTTCCAGATTAATTAATTTTTTAATTTACATCCAAGTTAGTTAGCATATGGTGCAACAATGATTTCAGGAGTAGATTCCTTAATGTCCCTCACCCATTTAGCCCATCCCCCCTCCCCTAACCCCTCCAGTAACCCTCTGTTTCTTCTCTATATTTAAGAGTCTCTTATGTTTTGTCCCCCTCCCTGTTTTTATATTATTTTTGCTTCCATTCCCTTATGTTCATCTGTTTTGTATCTTAAATTCTTCGTTATGTGTGAGTCATATGATATTTGTCTTTCTCCAACTAATTTCGTTTAGCATAATACCCTCTAGTTCCATCCATGTAGCTGCAAATGGCAAGATTTCATTCTTTCTGATTGCCGACTAATACTCCATTGTATATATATACCACATCTTTATCTATTCATCTGTCAGTGGTCATTTCAGCTCTTTCCATACTTTGGCTATTGTTGATAGTGCTGCTATAAACACGGGGGTGCATGTGCCCCTTCAAAACAGCACACCTGTATCCCTTGGATAAATACCTAGTAGTGCAATTGCTGGGTTGTAGGGAAGTTCTATTTTTAATTTTTTGAGGAACCTCCATACTGTTTTCCAGAGTGGCTGCACCAGTTTGCATTCCCAGCAGCAGTGCAAAAGAGGTCCTCTTTCTCCGCATCCTCGCCAACATCTGTTGCTGCCTGCGTTGTTAATGTTTGCCATTCTGACAGGTGTGAGGTGGTGTCTCATTGTGGTTTTGATCTGTATTTCCCTGATGATGAGTGATGTTGAGCATTTTTTCATGTGTCAGTTGGCCACCCGGATGTCTTCTTTGGAGAAGGGTCTATTCATGCCTTTTGCCCATTTCTTCACTGGATTATTTGTTTTCTGGGTGTTGAGTTTGATAAGTTCTTTATAGATTTTGGATACTAACCAAAATGTGACTGATATGTCATTTGCAAATACTTCTCCCATTCGGTCGGTTGCCTTTTAGTTTTGCTAATTGTTTCCTTTGCTGTGCAGACATATGTGTTCCTTTTAACAATTACATGATATTTTATAGTATGGATATTCTGCATTTATTTAACTGGTCTTCTACTAGAGCTATTTAGGTTATCTTCAGTTTGTTAGAAAGGGACAATGATCATGATTGTACAAGTATCTTTATATGCATTTGCAGGTACATATGTGTAATAGATGAGTAGAAGTGGCAGTAATTAGTCAAATAGTATATACATTAAAATTAAAAATATCGATAGATGACAAGGTGCCTAGGTAGCTCAGTTGGTTAATTGACGGACTTCTTGTTTCAGCTCAGGTCATGATCTCATGGTTGGTGAGTTCAATCCCCTCGTCGTGCTCCATGATGACAGCAAGGAAGGAGCCTGCTCGGAATTCTCTCTCTCCTTCTCCTCTGCCCCTCCCCTGCTCAAGCATGCTCTCTCCCTCTCTCAAAATAAATCAATGAACTTAAAAAAACACTGATAGATATTGCCAAATTGTTCTCCAAGAAGGATGTAACCATTTATACTCTTATCAGTAGAGAATGAAAGTTCTTGTTCCACTAACATCATCGCCATCATTATATATTATCAAATTATTTTATTTTATTTTATTTTATTTTATTTTATTTTATTTTATTTTTAGAGAGAGGAGAGAACATGAGTGGAGGAGAGGGGCAGAAGGAGAGAGAAAGAATCTTACGTAGGCTCCCATGCTCAGCCTAGAGCCTGACGAGGTGCTCAATCCCAAACCCTTGGAATCATGACTTGAGCCAAAATCAAGAGTTGGGTGATCCATTAACAAAGCTACCTAGGTGCCCCCAAATCAGCTTAGCTTCAGAAGATTTGATAGGCAAAAGATAATTACTCTGTCTTTGTTTTCATTTACATTTCCCTAAGTACTAGTGAGGTTGAAGATCTTTTCAAATATTTACTGGAATATTTGTGGGTTTTGTTAGTTCTTTTTTAAGTTTTTTCAATTATTTTTATTCTTTTTATTTTTGGAGAGAGAGGGAGAGTACGAGGAGGGGAGAGGGGCAGAAGGAGAGAGAAGGAATCTTAAGCATGGAGTCTGACTTGGGGCTGGATCCCACGACCCTGGGATCATGACCTCAGCCAAAATCAAGAGTCGGACACTTAACTGACTAAGCTACCCAGGTGCCCCATCAAATATTTACTGGAATATTTGTGTTGCTTCTTCCAAGAATTATCTGTGTTTCTACTCTGTCTTTTTTGTCTATTGGCCTTCTTATTTTTAATCCTATATTTATAGAAATTCTATGTATTACAGTTAAGCATTTGTCTATGGTATATGTTGCAAATATGTTTTCTAGTCATTCACTATGAGAAGTTTTGAATTTCTGTTTAATAAAATATGATTTTTGCTTATGACTACTGATTCTTTTTCATCCCAGGGTTATAAAGATATTGCCCTGTGCTTTCTTCTAGTGCTTTTATAATGTAGTTCTTGAATCAGTCTGGACTTATTTTTGAGTATGGTATGGGATAGGAATTCACTTCAGTTTTTGTCCTTGTGGCACTTTTATTGTCTCAGTACTATTTCTGTTTTTAAATTTTTTAATGTTTATTTATTTTTGAGAGGGAGAGACAGAGTGTGAGCTGGGGAGGGGCAGAAAGAGAGGGAGACACACAGAATCTGAAGCAGGCTCCAGGCTCTGAGCTGTCAGCACAGAGCCCGATGGGGGGCTTGAACTCACAAACCCCAAGATCATGACCTGAGCCAAAGTCGGACACTTAACCAACTGAGCCGCCCAGGCACCCCTCTTTCTGAATAATCTTTCATTTTCCCACTGTTTAGAAATTCTGCCTTTATCGTATGCTAAATTCCTATGAGTACACAGATAAATTTCTGGACTCTATCCTCTTTCATTAATTTGTTTATTCTTACTCCAGTACTGCATTGTTTTAATCACTCTAGTTTTATAGATTGTTTTCATATCTGTAAGTTCTTCACCTCATTTTTTTCCTCAAACTTTTTTTCATTATTTTTGTTGGCTGTACCAGCTTGCATTCCCACCAACAATGCACGAGGGTTCCTTTCCCTCTACATCCTCACCAACACTTGCTATTTCTTGTGTTTTTGATTTTAGCCATTCTGACAGATGTGAAATTTCACATTGTGCTTTTGACTTGCATTTCCCTGATGATGAGTGATGTTGAGCATCTTTTCATGTGTCTATTGGCCATCTGTATGTCTTCTTTGGAAAAATGTCTATTAATGTCTCCTGCCCATTTTTAATTGGATTATTTGGGATTTTTTGGTGTTGTGTAAGTTCTTTATATATTTTGAATATTAACCCCTTACTGGATATACCATTTGCAAGTATTTTCTCCCATTTGGTAGGTTGCCTTTTTATTTTGTTGATAGTTTCCTTCATTCTGCAAAAGCTTTCTATATTGGTGTAGTCCCAACAGTTTAATTTTGCTTTTGTTTCCCTTGCCAAAGGAGACATATCTAGAAAAATGTCTCTATAGCCAATGTCAAAGATATTGCTGCCTATGTTTTCTTCTAGAATTTTTATGGTTTCAGGTTTCATATTTAGGTCCTTAATCCATTTTGAGTTTATTTTTGTGTCATGTAAGAAAGTGGTAGTTTCATTCTTTTGCTTGTAGCACTATTTGCTAAAAGTTTTCTAGCACTATTTGTTGAAGGACTATCCCATTGTTTATTCTTGCCTCCTTTGTCATAGATTAATTGACCATATAATCACGAGTTTATTTCTGGGCTCTCTATTCTGTTCCATTGATCTGTGTGTCTATTTTTGTGCCAATACATACTGCTGTGTTTACTACAGCTTTGTAGTGTATCTTGAAATCTGGGATTGTGTTGTTTCCAGTTCTGTTCTTTTTCATGATTGCTTTAGCTCTTTGGGGTCTTTTGTGGTTCCATACAAATTTTAGGACAATTTGTTCTAGTTCTGTGAGAAGTTGGTTATTTTAATACTACCCAAGACAATCTACACATTTAATCCGATTAAATGTGTGGATTGTCTTGGGTAGTATGGACATTATAACAATATTTGTTCTTTGAACCTGTGAGCACGGAAGGTCTTTGCATTTCTTTGCATTGTCTTGAATTTGTTTCATTAGTCAGAATATAGATCTTTCACCTCTTTTGTTAAGTTTATTCCTAGATATTTTTTATTGTTTTTGGTGCGATTGTAAATGGGGCTGTTTTCTTAATTTCACTTTCTGCTGCTTCATTATTATTAGAAATGCAACACATTTCTTATAGTGATTTTGTATCCTGCAACTTCATTGAATTCATCTACCAGTTCCCAGTTCTAGTGGTTTTTTGTTAGCATCTTTAGGGTTTCCCATATATGTTATCGTGTCAGCTGCAAATAGTGAGAGCTTTACTACTTCCTCACCAATTTGGATGCCTTTTATTTCTTTTTGTTGTCTGATTGTTGTGGCTAGCATTTGCAGTACTATGTTGAATAAAAGTGGTAAGAGTGGACATCTTTGTCTTGTTCCTGATCTTAGATGGAAAGTTTTGTTGTTACCCACTGAGGATGATGTTAGCTGTGGGTTTTTCATATATGGCCTTTATTATGTTGAGCTATGTTCTCTCTAAACCTACTTTGTTGAGAGTTTTTCTCATAGTAGATATTGTACTTTGTCAAATGCTTTTTCTGCATCTATTGGAATGGCTATATGGTTTTTAATCTTCCTCTTGTTAATGTGGTATATCACATTGGTTGATTTGTGAACATTGAACCACCTTTGCATCCTGGGAATAAATCCCACTTGATCACGGTGAATGATTTTTTTAATGTATCATCGGATTCAGTTTACTAATATTTTGCTGAGGACTTTTGCATCTATGTTCATCAGAGATCTTTGCCTATAGTTTCTTTTTTTGTAGTGTCTTTGTCTGGTTTTGGTATTAGGGTAATGCTAGCCTTGTAAATTGAATTTGGAACCTTTCCTTACTCTTCCATCTTTTGGAATAGTTTGAGAAAAGTAGTATGAACTTTTCTTTAAATGTTTAGTAGACTCTATCTCTGAAGCCGTCTTGTCATGGACTTTTGTTTGTTGATAGTTTTTTGATTACTAATTCAATTTCATTGCTAATTGATCTGTTTGAATTTTGATGTATTCCTGATTAACTTTTGGGAGGTTATATGTTTCTAGGAGTTTCTGTATTTCTTGTAGATTTTCCAATTTGTTGGTGTATAATTTTTCATAATAGTCTCTCTAAAAAAAGCTTTTTTTAAATAGTCGCTTATAATCCTTTGTATTTCTGTGGTATTGGTTGTTATTTCTTCTCTTTCATTTCTGATTTTATTTATTTGATTGGGATTCTTTAAACTAATTTCATTTTTGATTTGTGCTAGCTTGCGCTGGTTCAGTAAATGTGCTGGCCTATGCTAGTGTATATGCTTCCCATCGTTCATTGTTTTTTTTAAATTTTTAAAATGTTATTTATTTTATAAATTTTTATTTAAAAATTTTTTTAATGATTTCTTATTTTTGAGACAGAGAGACAGAGAACGAGCAGGGAAGGGGCAGAAGGGGAGACACAGAATCCTAAGCGGGCTCCAGGCTCCAAGCTGACAGCACAGAGCCCAACGCGGGGCTCAAACTCACAACCTGTGAGATCATGACCTGAGCTGAAGTCAGATGCTTAACCAACGGAGCCACTCAGGCGCCCCTAAAATGTTTATTTATTTTTGAGAGAGACAGAGTGTGAGCAGGGGAAGGACAGGGAGAGAAGAAGACACAGAGTCTTAAGCAGGCTCCAGGCTCTGAGCTGTCAGCACAGAGTCCGATGCGGGGCTTGAACTCAAAAACATGAGACCATGGTCTGAGCTGAAGTTGGAAGCCCAACTGACTGAGCCACCCAGGTGCCTGTTCATTGGTTTTTAAAAACAGCAGTATAAAGTGTTCCAAAGTAGAATGTAAAGTTGTGTAGTAGGTAAGGCTAGGCTGGTGATGTGTTCAAATGGACATATACCAATGAAATGGAAATAAGCAGATGATCAGCCTATATTTGCCACCAATCTGGCTGTGAGGGTCCCTTAGCACCAAAAGTGCAAGGTACATCCTTTATAAAATGTAGCAATAATGTTCTAACATAGCTTAAATAAAATGCAACAGTACTGATTTTTCCTTCAATCTCATGAAACTAAGGCTTCTAAATCTGTTGAGGTCTGTGACTATTAAAAACCTTAAATCCTCCTTTAATTTTAGTTTAATGTTTCAATTAAAATTTTTAATTTTTTTAGTTTTAATTTAATTTTAGTTTAAGTTCTTTCCTTTTATTCCTTTGCTCAAGTAGTACATCAGTTGGGATTCTGATGGTAGATTTTTATTTCTACCTTCAATAAACTCAGAAGAAAATACTTTTGCTAGTATTCTATAGAATACTGTTCTATAGAATCAAATGGTGGAAACAGGGAAGTAACACTCAGGCACTGAGTGTCCTTTTACTTTCGAGCTACTATCCAGGAGGAATTTAGAATCACTTTTCTTTTTTTTTTTTCTTTTTTTTTTTTTTTTTTTTTTTTGGTCTTCCTTTTCAGGGAGGCGGGGCTCAAGATTTAGTCTGGAGTTCAGATGCCTATTAATGACTGCTCTGTGGCAGCTAAGCCAAGAGAACAAACAGCTGCCCTGTTCATTAATTTGAACAACACCAGGTCCAGAGCTTGTGCTACAAAGCTTTTTGCTCCAGGATGGAAATCAATGTGTACACCCACTGGAAGTTATGTTTTCAAGGACCTCATGTAAGTAATTTAGCAATTCAATAGAGCTTCATCATGAAAATTGCAGTCAGAAAAGAATAAAATGAGGACATTACAAGGAAGAAGGGGAAAGCTTTGGTTTTAAATATGTCCCAGCCATCTTTTTTTTTTTTTTTTTAATGTCTTCTTTTTACTGCTAACTCAGGTCAGTCATTCTGTGGTTGCTATTTGTTTCTCAGTGACTGTTCTGAAACCCCCAGTCTCTCAGCATTTCTAAACTACAGCTGAAAATGAACTCTTTCCTTCAGATTCCTAATGTCTTCATCAGATAAGGAGAGTTTGCTTTTACTTTTTGAAACTTCTGCTTCATAAATGCAGTTTATTTCCAAGTGTGCTGTTCATTGCAACTATTTTTACTTTCTCCTTTGTTTTTCATACATGATGTATAGAGGGGCCCAGCTAATACTCCTTTCTCTCCCAATTATTTAACTATTGACTAACCGCATGGGGGAGAAGAGTGTTTATTCTGAGTTAGTTAGTATCCAGTGATAATGGAAATTACCATGTTTATTAAAATATATCTATGTCGTATACTGTACTATATTATAATGTAACTTATTTAACTAAATTTTTTATTGAGGTGTATGGAAATCCAGATATTTTAGGAAGTTATCATCACATTTCAATTTGGTGATGAAAAAAAAAATATATATGTATTTTTTTTTAAGATCATTTAGGAGTACCTGGATGGCTGAGTCAGTAAAGCATGTAATTCTGGGTCTCAGGACAGGGAATTCGAGCTCCACGCTGGGTATAGAGATTACTTAAAAAAATAAAATATTAAAAAAATAAAGATCATCTACAGTTAAGGAATGGTTTATAAACAGTTTTCAATCAAATAACGTCATTCTTGCAATTATTTACAACACAGTTGACGCCTAGCTATGTAGCATTAATGCCTAATTTCAATTTGCCTTCCTCATTGAGAATTTATCTTTATTTTTCGTAGCACTTGCACTTACATTTAGATTTTCAAGGTCAGATTTTCTGAGCTCTGAGTTGGAACTTCTTAGGTTTTTTTTCCCTCCCTGTCGTGTCTTCAAAGAAATCTAAGAAATAGTTGTCTCTAGTTATAAAGGTAATAGCTGAGTCCTATTTTGCATGTGACTGATTTTTTTAAAATGTGCCCTGAAATTACCGTTTCATCCATCTGCATAATGTTTAGTGGTTTTACAACCATATCAACTGTGAAATACTGTATGTGGTTTTTAAGTTACCTTTCAAGGTACTCTTCCCCCTTGATTCTACAACCGTATTTTCCAATATTCCTCAACAAAACTTCTCCTGTCAGGCTAGTCTGCTCTGTATGCTATTCTCACTCCCTTATTATGTTCAGCCACACCATGTTCTCTTCTAGGAAAATGGTGAAATGTAAAATTGATAGGATTTCATGACAGAGTGAATTTGAGAGCTAAGGGAGGAGAAGTTGAGGAAGCCTCCTAGTTACTGGGTGGAGGATGATACCGTTCACTGAGAACTAGAGTAGAGAAAACCCAAGTTTACAGAGGAGAAGAGAATTTTATTTTGGCAAGTTGATTTGAATCTGCCAAACGCAGATGTCCTAAAAGGAGTTGGTTATTTGGGTTTGGGCTGAGAAGACGGGGATGGAGATTCAGATTTAGCAAAAACTTAAAATGCTAGTTTGTGAAGCCATGCAGGTGGATCTGGTCACCCTGGGTATATCAGGTCATCCTAGGTGTATAGGAAAGTGAGATGAGAGGAAGCTAAGTGGAGAATGCCTAGAACACATTAACTTTTGGGGTTTGTGGTTTGAGGAAGTATAGCACCCAGAGAGGTTGCAGGTAGGCAGGAAATCAGACGGAAGCCTGGGAAGTAGAACGTTTCACGAGTGAGGCAGTGACCACAGGTGTAAAGAAGGGGTTAAGACAAGCACAGCTGGAGGGCAGGAAAGACTAGGTACCCGGGCAATCAGAAAAAGTATGTGGGGAAAGAGGGAACGTGGCCAGGAAAACACCAGTGAATGTTTGACACGACACACAACAAACTGAAGTCTCTGGGTCTCCACCGAGTTTTATATCCTAATAATGTCTAAGAGTCTAATCATCTAAGACTTAGAAAACTGTTATATGTAGAATATTAGAACAAGTGGTCTGAACTGGCCAAGAGTAAAAATATAACAGACTGGGCTGGGCATCAGGGCCATTAAAAATGTCTGGCCAAACAGGTAGAACCAGAAATGTAGTTGGGTGCCTTGGGCTAAGAGTGTGCGGTGTGTTTCAAAATAGATAGGAATTTTGTTGAGTGAATTACGCTTATCACAATATGTATCTCCGACCCGTATCATTCTCTAGGTCCCTAGTCAAATGAAAATGCCCTTTAAGTACTGCAAATTCAACCTATCCAAATCAGAGATTCTATCTTATCACCGCTTCCTGCCCATCCCCTGAACCTGTTTCTCCTCTGTTTCAGACAGCTCTGCTTGAAATAGAAACCTCAGTCCTTCTTTTATATCATCAGCCCTTTCACATCATCTCTGCCATCAAGTCCGGCCCATGCTCTCTCCACATTCTTTTGATTCCATCCTCTTAATTACACAGCACCTCCTTAATTCAGGTCCCGAAACAGGATTCCTGACTGGTCTGCTTTCTTCTAGTCCTTCCCCCTCTTCCTGACCATCTTCCACAATTATAATTAAGCAAAACTGCTCATGTCACTCCCCTGATTTACAAAATCTCCCACTTCTAGTGAGGAAAAAGAAAGCCTGACCTCTTCAGCAGGAAATCATGCAAGGCCCGTGCTGACCTGGTTTACCCCGTATCTTAGCGGCATCCCGTTACTCTCTGCTTCCCCATGCAGCGTATAACACCATTAAGTTTCTCCCATTCTTCAGCTCACCATGCTTTTTTACACTGGATCCACTATAAAGTCCAAGCATCAGTGCTGTGCTAGTAAGATCATAAGCTTGGGTGCTGGAGGAGGGGAGATGGGGAAGTTGAATCCAAGTGACGTGGACTAGCCATAGAGAAAGAAACTGGGTTGGGGTGCCCGAGTGGCTCAGTCGGGTAAGCGGCCGACTTCAGCTCGGGTCATGATCTCACAGCTCATGGGTGTGAGCCTCATGTTGGGCTCTGTGCTGACAGCTCAGAGCCTGGAGCCTGCTTTGGATTCTGTGTCTCCTTCTCTCTCTGCACTTCCCCTGCTTACGCTCTGTCTTGCAAAAATAAATAAACATTAAAAAAAGTTTTTTAAAGAAGAGAAAGGAATTGGGATGGCAATGACTTTTTTTTTTTTTAAGATTTCATTTCCATTAAGTAATCTTTACACCCAACATAGGGCTGAAACTTACAACTCTGAGATCAAGAGTCACATGCTGTACCGACTGAGCCAGCCAGCCGACTGGCAATGACTCTTTGATAAGAGATATGATCTCCCCATTTCATTCAATGCTTATTAGATTGTATTTTTTTTAATGTGTATTTCTTTATTTTGTGTGTGTGTGTGTGAGAGAGAGAGAGAGAGAGTGTGTGTGTGTATGTGTGTGTGTGTGGGTGCACCCACAAGTGAGGGAGGGGCAGAGAGAGAGGGAGAGAGAATCCCAAGCAGGCTTCATGACATCATCGCACAGCCTGATGGCTGTGAGATCATGACCTGAGGCTAAATCAAGAGTTGGACACTTAACTGACTGAGCCACCCAGGCACCCCAGATTGTATTTCTTTTAAAAGTTTTTTTTAAATGTTTATGTATTTTTGAGAGAGAGAGAGAGAGACAGATAGAGAGACAGAGTGCAAGAGGGGAAGAGGCAGAGAGAGGGAGACTCACAGAATCTGAAGCAGACTCTAGGCTCTGAGCTGTCAGCACAAAGACCCATGTGGGGCTTGAACTCGCTAACTGTGAGATCATGACCTAAGTTGAAGTTGGAAGCTCAACAGACTGAGCCCCCCAGGCACCCCCCAGATTGCATTTCTTACATAAGTCATGGAACTATCAGGGAGACTAATATACCCAACAGAATGAACTTCAAGGAATTTCTGATCTGATGAGAAAAATAGGACATAGAGAGTGAGTAACTAAAGTGACCGATTTTCTTAGGTTCCATATAAAAGATCAGATCCATTATTTTACAGTCATAAATATATACATTCAAAGACACCAGGTAATTAAGAATAAGTGTGAAATGAGTAATCAAGACAAGTGCTACAGGCATTTAGAGGAAAAAGCGATTATTTTGGGATGTTCTGATTAGGTTTTAAAACAGAGATAGGACCTGAAGCATGAGTAGCATGTAAGTAGCAGGGGGGATGGTAGCTTTCTCATTGTGGGCAATGACACAACGTGAGGCAGAGAAGGATCTGTTCAGGACAGAAGGATTTGGGTAGAGGAAAATGTTGGTGACAGAAAAAGGTCAGGGTGTGAGGCTGGGGGACCTTCAAAGCCAAAGTTGATGCCCTAGGCATACATTACCCAGCAGGGAATGGAGTCACTGAAGTTTTTCTTAAGCAGAGAAATGACTTAATGAAAGCAGTCCCTTACGGGGGGGGGGGGGGGGATTAACCAAGCAGTGCTGTGCAGGACAGATTATAAAAGCAAGGGAACACAGGCTGGAAGAGCAAGTAGAAGCACGGTAATTTAGGTCTAAGATGCCATATTTTCCTAATTCCAAGACAATATTGACATAACAGAGTTTGTAATTAAAAAAACTCTACATGAAGTGCATACATTGATTATAAGATAAATCTTGATTTTAGGTATGAAATATCATAAAAATGTAGGCAACTCAGAATTAAGGAAATAAGGGCTCCTAGGTGGCTCAGTTGGTTAAGCGTCCAACTCTTGATCTTGTCTCAGGTCATGATCTCACAGTTCGTAAGATCAAGCCCCATGTGGGCTCCATGCTGACAGCATGGAACCTGTTTGGGATTCTCTCTCTCTCTCTCTCTCTCTCTCTCTCCCTCCCTCTCAAAATAAATAAACTTAAAAAAAAAAAAACCCAAAGCCATTTTGAAGAAGGTGAGACATTGGATGTTAAAAGTCAGAGAGAGGGGCACCTGGGTGACTCAGTCAGTAAAGCGTCTGACTTCAGCTCGAGTCATGATCTCATGGTTCATGGGTTTGGGCCCTGCATCAGGTTCTGTGCTGACAGCTCAGCGACTGGAGCCTGCTTTAGATTCAGTGTCTCCCTCTCTCTCTGCCCCTCCCCTGCTCACATTCTGTCTCTCTCGCTCTCAAAAATAAATAAACATAAAAATTTTTTAAAAAGTCAGAAGACTAAAATGACTCTGCTTTTGAGTCTGAATGCAAGTGGCAAGTTGGTACCATTAAAAGACATGGGGAAGTCAAGAGGAAAAAAAATGAACTAAATTTTATATATTGAGTTTGAGGTGAGGAAATATTTAGCAGGCAATTGGGATATGGGCCTAGAACTCGGAAAAAAGATCAGGCTAGTATGCATCCAAGGAATTATGCACACAGAAGTCAAAATGGACGACTTGAAAGTGAATAAAACTGAAGCATGGAGTATGTAGAGGACTGGGTGCAGAGTCCTTAGGAAATCCTTAGGAAATACCCACATTTGGAGACAGGAAGCAGGGCAGGGAAGAAACAGAAATGATGTGGAAGTTTGGATTAGATTCATCCCAGGGTAGGGGCATGAAAGTCATGAGAAGGGAAAGGTTGAGGTGTTATGTTCTTCCTTAGGATTTATAGACACTTATTATGTGTACTTGGATGTGTCTCAAGCATTCACACAAGTATGAAGAAGCCCATTTCAGCCCAGCCGAATGTCCATGTGGGATCCCACCTTCATCCTTAGCTGCAGACTCACTACCAGGTGTGGGCTGTTCCTCAGCTCCACAGGGTTTGGATCAGTACCTTGGCTGGTTCCTCAGCCTATGTTGAGAAATCATGAAATTTCCCCAAAGGCTTATTGCTGGTATTGAGTGCTGTTGATTTTAGCCAGACCCTTTTAAGTCCAAAAGAATATCCTTGTCTCTGAACTCTTTAATAAGTATATATTTTAGAACATAATTTTGTTGATCTGTTTATAACAGAGTCAAAGACTAGTTTTTAACACATTTCCAGTTCTTCTGGAATGGCTGTGCAAATTAAACTTTGTGAACTCCAGTTAGTCAGGGATGGCTGAGCTCTCTCTGGCTTACCTCATTCCCTGAGCAGACAGATAAAATTGTTCACTGGTTTGAAATAGGACACTTTCATAGCTCATGAAGAAAGATACACTTGAGGGCGCCTGGGTGGCTCAGTTGGCTGAGGGTCTGACTTCAGCTCAGGTCGTGATCTCACAGCTTGTGAGTTCGAGCCCCTAACTGGCTCTCTGCTATCAGCACAGAACCCACTTCAGATCCTCTGTCCCCCTCTCTCTCTGTCCCTCCCGTGCTCATGCTCGCTCTCTCTCAAAAATAAATAAGCATTAAAAAAAAAGAAAGATACACTTAAAGAGCCCAAAAAAGGGCAACATTTCACAAAAACAAACACACGGTTGTTGTATTTATTTGTACTTTTCTTCTATAATTGAGAAACTGGCCCAGGGAGGGCTCACAACCACAGGTGCTCTCAAAAGCTGATTGGCTGACCTAATACACTGATTAGCCATTGAGGATATGAATAGTGATTAAATGGTCCTGAAATATGAATTTCAAAAGGCTTCCCCCCTTGTTACAAATATCTTAATCAGTACCTTTGTAAGCATATCTTTCCATCTCATGCTCTTGCAAACTTGAAGTTGACACATACAGTTTAGGATATTACTGAATTATTTTCAGTCAAGGTTACCTTGATCCTTACGTGCTTTTCCTAAAGGGAAAAGAATTGTTTTCCCAGCTGTGTAGTGTAGACTCATCAGAGCAACAGGAGCAATTGTCTCTGTTCTGGGGAGATGCCTCTACGACTTGGTTGGGCTATAAACAGTCTTATGTAGGGATATCTGGTTTGTAAGATGTGTTTTACCTTCTTTATATACTCAAGATTCTGGCAATTGAAAGTATTGTGCCTGAGATACAGAGTAGGGTGAGGGGAAGAGTTAATGGAAGGATATTTACTAAAGGGGAAATATGCAGCTTAATACGGTGATTAGTTGCTCCATTTTTGCCATGTCTTGATTTCTTGATAACATTAGCTAAGGGCAGGAATGGCAAGTACGTGGCACCATCCCTGCCTTCCTTCCATCCTGACCCCAAAACAGCATAACAGATACCAGAAGAGTCTTTTCCATTGAACTCAGTCTTTTCCATTTTCCACACAGTTCTCTCAGCAGCTGCTATTGGCCGGAGTTGGGAATTGAAACGATGGGGTTGGGGATTCTTCCTGGTTTATGGTTTTGATGTGGGTATCTTCGGATTGCAAGGAAACAGGGCACCTTAAGAAAAAGCAGATTTATTTTAAGGATACACATGGGTTGAAGTTGTTCAGGATCCGAGGCAAGTCAGGGACTGGATTCTCTCCCTGGCCTCCCTTTTATAGCATATCTGCTGGGTCTGTGTTTTCGTACCTCATTTTCCAATCCACTACCAACTGGCCAATCCTCCCAGTATTCCACAGTCTAAATGCTTCCAAGAGCTGGTTTAACACACTTAATCAGTACCCTTGTGTCTATTAGTAAGCACAGTCTTGATGCTAGGTCTCTTCATGGGCCATGGAGAGGCAGTCCTTGGGTAGACAGCTCACAAACACTGGGAATGTTTTCTTTATTTTAGTGGTAGTTATCTAGGTATGTTCACTTTATGAAAATTCAGAATTTAACACATACTTATTATGTGCAAGTTTCCTTGATCTATTGCAAGAAAAAGTTTATTTTTTTTTCAAAAAAAGGGCCAAACTGATCTCATTTTCTTGTTTGAAGGCTTTATAAAACTTGTACATCAGGAGACTGTCACAGACATTGTATATCTTGATTAAAGGAGATATCTTTACAAGTTTCTTAAGACATTTATATGAGCAATTCAGAGACATGTGGCTGGATAATAGAAGAGTTATGTGAATTCTTTTTTTAAAGTTTATTTATTTATTTTAAGAGAGAGGGAGCGAGCGTGCACGTGGGAGGGGCAGAGAGAGAGGGACTGAGAGATAGTACCAAGCAGGCTCTACACTGTCAACACAGAGACCTATGCAGCGCTCGAACTCACGAACGGTGAGATCATGACTTGAGCTGAAATCAAGAGTCAGATGCTTCACCGACTGAGCCACCCAGGCGCTCCAAGAGTTATGTAATTTCTTAACTAGTGGAACAGCCTACCCGAAGATCCGTGAGCAAGTTCAGCCTGAAGATGGGTTTCTGTCATAAGAAGGACACTGTTTAGTATAAAGAGAAAATAGAGGGTAGTGGCTAAACATGTGGGATCAAGGGCTGGGTTCTTCTACATAACAATTGTGTGATCATAGGCAACTTTCCCTTTTGTGTTTCAGTCTCCCTATCTATAAAATGGGGGTGATGAAATCTACATTTTTGTTGTTAAGAGTACTGAGTGAATGTAAATAAAGTCTTTAGAATAGTAGAGTACAAATCCATGGGCAGGATTTATAGAGAGAGTACTTTTTTAATTAAACCACCAAATAAAAGAGGAAAATAAGTCCCTATTAGAAGAAATGTTTCCAAAGTCAGATGAACATTTGTCGGGGATGATTTAGAGAGGTCTCCTCCTTCAATTAAAAGGGTGGGTTAGATAATATTTTAATATTAAGGATACTTGGGGTGCTTGGGTAGCTCAGTTGGTTAAACATGTGACTCTTGACTTGGGTTCAGGTCATGATTCCAGGGTCGTGAGATCCAGCCTCACTATCCGGCTCCATGCTGGGTGTGGAGCCTGCTTAAGATTCTCTCTCTCTCTCTCTCTCTCTCTCTCTGTCTTTCTCCCTCCCCCTCCCTGTGTCCCTACCCCACTCAAGCTCACTCTTCTCTTTATCTCAAAGGAGAAAAGATTTAATAACCTAATTATGCCATAAATGCTTGAAGTTATAATTCTATTTATGGAGTAATCTATAGAAAATTTGATTTTATTATATTATAAAGCCATGAAAATACTTTTTCATAGCTTGTAAAATCTTCAGATTAAAGCCAAAGGAAACCAAACCAGGCATACAGAATGTAATGACTTGGGAAGATTTTTGATATGTTAATTCATACTGTTAAATAAGAAAATAACAGAGATCCAGAAATATAATATTACCTATTGAAATGTGATCTCAAAAAGCCGGAAGGAAATGCCTCCTATAGCTCCTTGTTACAACTTCATCTCAAGAGAACATAGGGGAAAATTCTAAAAAGAAGGCCATTTCATTCATTTCAATTTCATTTCAAGATGAAATGATTCCATGAACACAGAACTACTTGACTATATATGGAAATATACAGTTCTCAATATTGGTCAAACAAATACAAAATCTACAAGTGGCTTAATAAGGGCACAAACTGTATTATCTTTACTAAACATATTTATATTTCTCGTCACATTTTTCCTAGCTATAATCTTTTTTTAATGTTTATTTTTGACACACACACACGCGCGCGCACACACACACACACACACACACACACACACAGATTTCGAGTAGGGGAGGGGCAGAGGGAGAGGGAGACACAGAATCTGAAGCAGGCTCTAGGCTCTGAGCTGTCAGCACAGAGCCTGACACAGGGCTTGAACTCACGAACTGTGAGATCATGACCTGAGCCGAAGTCAGATGCTTAACCAACTGAGCCACCCAGATACCCCTGCATTAAGTATTTTAAAAATATATTGTACTTAGGGGGCACCTGGGTGGCTCAGTCAGTTAGCCACCAACTCTTGATTTCAGCTCAGGTCAAGATCTCACAGTTTTTGTGTTCGAGCCCTTGCATGGGGCTCTGTGCTGACAGTGTGGAGCCAGCTTGGAATTCTCTGACTCCTCTCTCTGCCCCTCCCCTGATGTCTCTCTCTCTCTCTCAAAATAAATAAAGAGTAAAAAAATATATTGTACTTATATATACAAAAAAGTGCAGATATATTAAGCGTAGAGTCTGAGTTCTAATAAACTAAATACACCCACGTAATAAACACCGAGATTTTTAAAAACTGAACATTTACACTATTTTTAAAAAATATTTTTTCCTAACTCTCGAGAGAAAAAAAATCAGTGTTCTTTTCTGGATATTTGGTGGTATGGCATGTAACTTTATTTATTTATCTTTAAATTTTTATTTAAAAAATTTTAATGTTTTTTTTTTTTACTTTATTATTGAGACAGAGAGAAACAGAGCATGAGTGGGGGATGGGTAGAGAGAGAGGGAGACACAGAATCTGAAGCAGGCTCCAGGCTCTGAGCTGTCAGCACAGAGCCCAATGTGGGGCTTGAACCCACAAACCGTGAGATCATGACCTGAGCCGAAGTCGGCCGCTTAACCGACTGAGCCACCCAGGCACCCCTTTAAAGTTTTTAATTTAAAGTAATCTTTACACTCAGCATGGGGTGAACTCACAAACCTGAGATCAAGAGTCACATGTTCCACCAGCCAAGCCAGCCAGGCACCCTTGGCATGTAATGTTAAAAACAATATGCCCATCTTGAACATCTCTTGAGAGTTTCAATAGCACCTGTGGTAGGCAACATAGCTTCTGAAAGATAGCCATGTCTTAATCCCTAGAATTTATGAATGTTTCCTTATATAACAAGAGAGATTTTGCAGGTGTGATTAAATTAAGGATTTGGGGATAGGAAGATTATCCTGGACTATCTAAGTGGACAGACACAATGTAATCAAAAGAGTCTTTTTAAGCGAAAGAGAGAGAGAGGAGCCCAAGCAGACTCCGTGCCATCATCACAGAGCCCAACACAGGGCTCAAACTCACAAAACTGTGAGATCATGACCTGAGCCGAAACCAAGAGTCAGCTGCTTAACTGACTGAGCCACCCAGGTGCCCCCCACTGATACCTTTAAAAATTTTTTCGACATATACATTATATGATATATATTATATTAGTTTCAAGTGTACAACATAATCATTTGGCATATGTATATACTATGAGATGATCACCACAATGTCTAGCTAACATCCGTCCCCACACATAGTCACAATTTTTTTCTTGCGATGATACCAGCATTGCTACTTTGATTTTAGCTGGGTGAAACCCATTTCAGACTCCTAACCTCCAGAACTGTTAAGATAATATCTTTGTTTTTAGCCACTAAGTTTCATGTAATTTGTTGTAGCAGCAATAGGAAACTAATACACCCTCTGGTGAATCCGTGTCCAGATTCATATATATTATTGCTCATTTAATAGCTTCATACGGCTACTTCATAGGCATCTCAAACATATACCAAATTAAAACTTCACTTTTAACTCCCCAAACCTGGTCATTCCCTCAGCTTTTCTCTCATCTTGGTAAACGGCTCCTATCAACCAATTACTAATGCCAGATACCTGGAAGTCATCCTTGTTTCTTTTCCTTCTTTTTCTGTCATTCCCTCATACCTAATCCGTAATTTTCAGTTCTACTTCCAAACTAAATCTTATGTCCATCCATAAGTTGAGTTTCACTGGCACCATTATTTTTTACAATTAATTTTATTCTCCTGAATACGGAATATGTACATATGCTGCAAAATACAAAAGATATTATAAATAGGCATTCCGTGGAAAAGTCCGTCTTGCAGCCCTGTCAGTGTTACCAGTTTTTTATGCATACTTTCAGAGGTTTTTTTTTTTACTGCCACTATTTTTTTCAATGCCAATCCATTCTCCCCACAGTAACCAAAGTGATATTTTAAACAGAAATCTGATGGTACGTTACACAAATCCGCTTAAGATTTGTCCTTTTGTGTCTGATGGCTTGTAGTAGCTTCAAGCTAGCTGCAGGGTAACTGATAGTACATTAAGTACTCTGCAAATTAGAGCTTCATTATTAATGTTTATTTAGTTCTGAGAGAGAGAGAGAGAGAGAGAGAGAGAGAGCGAGAGCACGAGCAGGGGAGGAGCAGAGAGAGGGAGACACAGAATCCAAAGCAAGCTCCAGGCTCTGAGCTGTCAGCACAGAGCCCCAACTCCGGGCTCAATCTCATCAACAGTTAAATTGAACACTTAACCAAGTGAGCCACCCAAGCACCCCTAGAACTTACTAATTGAAATATGTGAAATGCAAAAGTTTGATTGGATTTGGAATTTGTTTTTTTTAATGTTTATTTATATTTGAAGAGACAGTGAGTGAGCAGGGGAGGGGCAGAGAGAGATTGAGACAGAATCTGAAGCAGGCTCCAGGCTCTAAGCTGTCAGCACAGAGCCCTACCTGGGGCTTGAGCTCAGCAGCTGTGAAATCATGACCTGAAGTCCACCTGCTTAACCAACTGAGCCACCCAGGTGCCACTGAAATTTGCTTTATAGCAAGAACTGTGGATGAGTTGTTAGATTATTTAAATAGTTCTACCTGTGGTAAATTACTCAAGGACTGTAAAAACTGTTTTACTGTTTTGTAACACCAACTCATTCAATTTGGTGAATCAATCTGAAAAGATTCTTAAATAGTCTTTATTAGGAGCTGTGGGAGCCCTTTCCGTGACACCTTTTCTTCTGCTGCCGAGTTCCGCTCCGGACGTCCCTGGGCCAGGACCGCTGGGAGGCTTCCTAAAGAGGAGGCCTAGGCTGAGCGTCTTAAAACGATCAGCCTGTATCTGCCTTGTTTGGGTCAGCATCAACACTCCATCAGAGCATTCTAGGAGACATGGTCCTGGAGTAACAAGGGTTTAACTCGAGAGATGGCTCTGGGGCGGAGCGGCCGCACGACAGTATTGTTTTGGTCATAGCCTACGAAATGCTGGAGGGAACACAAGGCGTAATTCCCGCTTGGGTGCAAGGCCAAAACCACGACCGTGCGTGAGGACCGGGGTTCCCGAGCGTGCGTGGCGGCGCAAGAGAACGCGTCGGGGCGGGAAGGTAGCAAGACCAGCAAGACCCCGACAGCCACGACAGCGGAAGGCACTCCGCACCCCGGCACCGGGCGCCCTCCAGAGACCGTTTGGCGAGGGGGTGGGGCGCGGGCGGGCGCAGCCAATCACAGGGTCGCTCTCAGGTTACGTAAGGGCGCGGTCGCCGATTCGGCGCTCGGTGGGCGTGCGGGGGCGTGCGTGGCTGCGATAGAGACCCGAGTCATCCAAGCGCTCCGGCGACGTGCTGGAGGCTTGGGGGAGGACTTGGGGCGGCGGCCCGCTTTCTGGTGCTGCGTTCGGCTCTCACCCGTGAGGCGGGGCGGCGGCGTGCGAGGGAGCTGCGCGCCAGCGTCTGGTGAGAGCTCCGCGTCGGCCCGGACTCGGGAGACGGGCCGGGGAGAGCATCCTCCGGGCCCCCACGGCCTCTTCCTCCGGCCCCCGCCGCGTGGCCTCCGCCGTCCGGGGGCAGCTTGGTACACCCACGCGTCCCCAGGCCCGCACAGACCCTGGCCTCGCCCGGTCTTCCGCAGGCCTACGTGCCAGGGCCCCTCCGTAGTCCTGTTACAGGCTCCATCCTGAAGCCCGCGGAGCAGATCGCTTCCTTGCGGGCCCCGGGCGGGGAGCGGGAGGCCTGGCCTGACTCCATCCCTGGGCAGCGCTGCCCAGTCAGGAAACGGGCTGTTCTGGGTCAGAGTGAGGTTCTGTTAGGGGGTGTGCAAAAGAGGGCGGAGAGCTCCTTGGCAGACAAGTTGCCCTGGGGAGTAAACGGTTGGATTAAAAGAGAATTTTGAAGGTCTGCGCCCAACCCTGACATTCTGAGTCTGGGCTTCCTTGGGAGTTTGATGTGCGTCTATTTCCCTCCCCCCCCCCCCCAAATATTGAGCACACCTGTAAAATTGTTAGAGCACGAACAGGTGTTCTGGGATTCTCTGAAAGGAGGGGTGCCGTGTAGCTTAGGAATAGGCTTCTGAAATTTCAGGCCGCTTTTGTGTAGCTCCTTCCTTCTTAATTGTGAGTCGCATCCCCGCAGCACCGAGGGAGGAGTGGTGTATCATGTTCTCTTCATTGCCATGGGGCCTGGCAGGACCTGTCACAAAGAAGGCCCACGGATGTTAAGGAACAGACACTAGGCAAACTGGATGTGTAATATCCCGCGTGTTGGGGTTGACTTTTAGTTCTGGCAATTAACTGTGATTTGGGGCAGGTAAATTATTTTGTCTGTACCTCAGTGTCCCCGTCTGTAAAACAGGGATTGGTGAGAGGGATGTCAGGATGAAATGGTTAATGTAAAGCTCTAAACCTAGCGCCCAGCACCTCCGAAGTACTTAGCAAATGCTTACTGTTACCGGTTCCTCTGCTCAGTGACTGCTTGAGCCAAGTGCCTGGTGAGTTTTTTTTTCCCAACAGTTCAGTTGAGAGGCCCAGAGGAATATTTTTCTGGAAAGTGTTGGTTGATCACCTTTTGTTAGTATTTAAAATGGTCACTCTTGAGAGAATGCAGAAAGTGGGCTTTCAGAATTGGGTTTCTAAAAAAAAAAAAAAAAAAATTGGGTTTCTCAGAGATTGCCAGTGAATTTGAGATGATAGCATACTTCTCTGGCATTTATCTATATTTTAGTTACAATTCTGGAATTGATAGGTGAAATGGGTATAACTGTCCAGCCCCTCCTGACTTTCTGAGCTTTAGGCTTGAGGGAAATGTGGACAACATCCCTATTTCACAGTGTCTGTTTAAAAGATGTCTTGTTTTTGATAGTGACAATTTCAAATATGCTGAAAAGGACAGAGGGCAATATGACACCATCTACCAGTCACCAAGATTTAACACATATTAATATGTTACTGTGTTTGTTCCACACCTCTGCCTATGGTATGATTTAAAACAAAATAAATGTTAGCTAAAGCCTTTTCAGCCCCATTTTTCTTTCCCTTCCCTCCCTCTCCAGAGGTAATAACTACTTTCCTGAGTTGGTGTGTAACTTTACTGTAGATCAATAAACAACATATAATAATGTTTTATACACTTAAACATTACATTATACATTAAAACGTTTACAAAACATGGTACCTTATTGTATGTAACATTTTAGAAATTGCTGTTTTCCTCTCATGTTCTGTTTCTGAGATTCATCAGTGTGGACAAATACATAGTCCATTCTTTTTCATTGCCATCTGGCATTCCAGAGTGTAAAGAAAGGAGTTTTATCTTGTTTGCTTTACGTTGCACTTTATGCAACTTAAGTCATCCTGGTATAGTTTAAGTCCATTTTGCCACATTTATTCTATACTGGTCACAGGGACTCTGGTTACAGTTCTCAGTATAAAAATGTATCTTTGGGTATAACTTCTTATGCAGAATAAATAATTATACTGGCTGAGAAAAAAATGTGTTTTGTTTCTGGTGCTTCTATTTGGGAAAGTGAACTAATTAAGATCTATTATGTGGCCTGGTGTCAGGTACTAGATTTAAGTTTCTAAAAGTCAGAGACTAGGTCTTCCTCAGCTCTGTGTCTCTCTCAGCTCTTTTCATAGTTCTTTGCACAGAGTAGATACTCAATAAGTGTGACACTGATTATTTTTACTTTTGGGGTTCTCATAACCTTCATATATTTGAAGAGAATATGGTGCAATTTTCAAAACTCTGCACCTTTAGGTTTGATATTTCCAGTGCCTTTTAAGTTTTCCCGTTTCCCCCATTCAATTTGGAAACAAAGTTAAAAGCATTTTAAAAAGTAAGGTATGCAGTATCAGTTTGTAGAATATTACCAGTTGCATAATATGTGCTCTGTGTATTTATAAGCAAATACATCTGTATTTATATATGCATATAGTTTACTTACAGAAGTATAGGTAAGAAACTAGTAACTCATAGCATCCAGTGAGAACAACTACATGGCTGGGGAACACAGAAGAATTTTTGCTATATAGCTTCTAGTGACTTTTCAGTTTTAAACCATACAAATGTATTACCTAATCAAAAAATAAGTTAAAATTTATTTTTAATAATTTAAATTTTTTATAAAAATTTAAATTATAAATAAATTTATAATTTTAAATAATTTAAAGAATTTTAATAAAAATTTTATGTATATAAACTTCTCCCCTTAAAAAGCCATTTTGCCATGTTTCTAAGATTTAACTTTTTTCCTTAAAAAAAGCTTTGCCCTTCACCCTCCTACACTGTTGGTGGGAATGCAAACTGCTGCAGCTGCTCTGGAAAACAGTGTGGAGGTTCCTCAAAAAATTAATAGAACTCCCCTATGACCCAGCAATAGCACTGCTAGGAATTTACCCAAGGGGCACAGGAGTGCTGATGCATAGGGGCACATGTACCCCAATGTTCATAGCAGCACGTTCAACAATAGCCAAATCATGGAAAGAGCCTAAATGTCCATCAACTGATGAATGGATCAAGAAGATGTGGTTTATATATACACTACATGGCCATGAGAAAGAATGAAATCTGGCCATTTGTAGCAATGTGGATGGAACTCGAGGATGTCATGCTAAGTGAAATAAGTCAGGTAGAGAAGGACAGATACCATATGTTTTCACTCATATGTGGAACAGGAGAAACTTAACAGAGGACCATGGGGGAGGGGAAGGGGGAAAATAGTTGAGAGGGAGGGAGGCAAACCGTAAGAGACTCTTAAATCCTGAGAACAAACTGAGGGTTGATTGGGGGGGGTGGGGGAGAGGGGAAAATGGGTGATGGGCATGGAGGAGGGCACTTGTTGGGATGAGCACTGGGTGTTATATGGAAACGAACTTGACAATAAACTATAAAAGAAAAAAAAAGCTTTGCCCTTAATAACATTTTTGCCTTTTTCATAGTTCATTTAGCTAGCTTACTAAATTCATTTAGCTAGTTTTGTTAGAATAACCTTTGAGTTACTTGGTAAATACTAAGTATTTCAGTATTGCAAAATGACGTTTACTGTTCTTCTAAAATGAAAACAAATTAGCCAACCATGAAAAATTTGTTTTGCCTCACCCAGCAAGTTGAGTATCACCAACAATTTATTCAACTCAAATTTAATCATGTGAAAGAGGCATTATGCACAAGTACATTTAAAATAACTATTTTTGGAAAAATATTTTTGTCTTTAACGATACTGGGAGAGCTTAGATATTATGAATACAACCATCTTGACAGAATGCTTATTTCATTACGTTATAAATGGTTTCTGTTGGGTGGCGTTAGCTTTTACTGGAGATTGTTAAGTTCAGAATGGGCCTAATGGTGGGGCAGTTTGTGTGCTCACAGAAGTTCTGGCCTAATACAGAGGTGAGATGGCCACTGGTGACATTTCCAGTGGGTTTTAGAGTTTATCCTGAACTAAAGGGCGGCTTCCCTTTTACTGGCATCCTTACCCAAGCTTCTCTGTATTACTGATTGCAAGTTTAAATATTGACACAACTTCCTGAAGCAAAAGCATTCCATCCATGAGGTGGAATTTTACATTGATACAGAGAAGTTTAAAATGCTCCATATAACATCTTATCCCTTGCCCCCGATTTTTACTTTTGAATGGAGGGTATAGATGGCAGGAGGGCAGAGGAGTTGAACAGAAGTGTATATGTGTATGGTAGGGTCATCGTGCTCAGAGGAAGACAGCAACTCCAAGGGGTGCAGTGGAGAGAACTGAAGTTTATGTAAAGGTTTTTAGGAAGAGGCAACCCTTAGACTGGTTTTAGAGGATGAGGAGGAGCCCGGGCAAGAGGGAAAGGAAGTTTTAGGTAGAGGTACTTCCATCTAGAAAGGCACAGAGATTTGGAGACTCATTGGTTGAATTGCAGGCACTTTGGTATGGCTTTGGCACCGAGTACAGGTAATTATAGGTTGAGGAGAAGTGGTTGGAAAGATGGGCTAGGCCCAGATCAGCAATTTGTCCTTCCTCCATAAGTTATGTATTCTGTTGAGCATGGTAATCAGATTTATAAACTTTGGATGGACCACTCTGAAAGCCTGTGCGAGGCAGGGCAAGACTAGCGACAGGCAAACTCCTTCGGCAGCTCTTAACAGTAGCTCAGACCTAAAATGAGGGGTTGGGCTAGGAGATGTCGTGATGGGGATGAAGAGGAGGAACTAGATTTGAAAGCTGTTTAGGAGGTGGAATTTACAGGGCTTGGGAGGTACAGAGTAAGACCAGGGAAGACAAGGATGTTAAGGCATTTGGGTGAATGGAAGTTCATAACTGACTTACAGAACAAGGAAGGAGGAACAGAAATGAGGAAAAAGAAAATGTCAAGTTGGGCCATTGACTTTAAGGTGTGTATAAGAAGACGTTTCGTAGGCATTTGGAGTTGTCAAGTTTGTAGGTATTGGCCGTCGGTGCTAATGAGGCCTTGAAGGTAGGTTCTTTTATTTTACCGTTCTCTTCCTCAGCAATGCTTTTGTATATAGTGGGTGTTTAGTGTGAGGGTGAATAGATCTTATCCCTTATAAGATGTGATCTTGAATCTTGAAGTAATTTCCTCTCTCAAGACCTGTGTTTCTCTTTTTCTGAGAGAGGGAGTGGAACCAGATCAGTTACGCTCACAGTTCTGCAGTAGACCGGTATGCTGGGATCCGTTGTGAGGCATGGGAAGTAGGTTCTAACTAATGAAGAGCTGATGGTTGCTTGCCTTTTAAATGGGAGTTGATTTATATCACTGTTTCTTAAGTGCATTCCAGTGTGTTTCCTTAGGTGTGACAGAAAGAGGTGGTGGAGTTAGTCAGCTGGAATTTCCTAGCTCCGGTTTGCCAGTGGGTGTGTCACACAGGAGTGGGAGTGGAAAGAAGGTTAAGCACTGTAGCAAAT
The DNA here is from genome assembly GCA_028646485.1 of Cryptoprocta ferox. Lineage (NCBI taxonomy): Eukaryota > Metazoa > Chordata > Mammalia > Carnivora > Eupleridae > Cryptoprocta > Cryptoprocta ferox. The sequence continues at coordinate 34,424,013 of CM053568.1, forward strand.
GTTGGTTAAAGGCTCAGAACTGCACAATTCTGTGTTTATATTTAGGACCTATCATTCTGATTATAAATAATTTCTCTTTTTGCAACTTCAGGAACTCTATTTTAAGAACCTCTCAAAACAAAAGAAACAAGTCATGGAGAAGAATGGGAATAACCGAAAGCTTCGGGTTTGTGTTGCGACTTGCAACCGTGCCGATTATTCGAAACTTGCCCCGATCATGTTTGGCATTAAAATGGAACCTGAGTTCTTTGAACTTGATGTGGTGGTACTTGGCTCTCACCTGATAGATGATTATGGGTAAGATGAAAGCATTTTCTTATGATATTCTTTATGGCAACATGGTGCGCAGAGAGCTTGGATCTTGGCTTTCTGTGGACCTAGCTTCAAATCCCAGTTCTACCGCTTAGTTTTTATATGGCCTTGGAGAAGTTGCATCTTCAGGTCCGTCAGTTATAAAATGGAACGGAAGCCTCTGTTGCATGTTACTGTGGAGAATGGAGATCATGCTCTAAAAGCGTACATCACAGTGTTGCTGCTTAACAGGTGCTTGATAAATGATAGCTATAAATATTCTATTCCTTGTTACGTTCAGGAGAAATGCTGCTTATGAATATATATTGTGTGGCTATAATAACGTAACTCCCTGTGGTGTATTTTGTGACTTCTAATGGTACTTTGTTAAAACTCATGTATAGATCGACAACATCCAAAGTAGTAGATGCGGAATAGGTTTTAAGAATCTAATTGATCTACAATAAAAGGTTGAATGTTACATTACTGTTGGTATTTATTTTGGTGATATTAGGTTTATTATTGATCACAGTCTTAAATTTGAAAAAAATGACAGTTGGGAAATTTTGGAATAGAATGTCTAAACTGAAGATGAGCATTCATTGTGTTCTGTGTAATAAAGTGGCATCTAGTGCACTCTTGTGGCATAAAAACATTAATGCAGCTTCCAAAGATATCAATAATACAATATTACATGTGAAAGAACCTTGTATTAAAAGTAAAATTGCCTTTTCAGACTATTCTTTAAAAGCAAGACGATGACAAAACAAAAGCAAACAAAAGCCTGTCTCTAAAAACCAATCTGCTCTAAGAAAATACATAAATACATAAAGCAGAGAAGAAACTTACGGATGGCTAAAAAATTCATAGGTTTTAAACATGTGAAATGAATTCTGGCTATTTAAGAAAATCCACTGGGTTTTTGTACATTCATAGAACAAAGTAGAAGAGAAATTTTAACCAGAACCTGAGATAAAAGTCTAAGTGGTTCTTTTACTTCTGTGAGAAGAATTTGACAGGAATACCAGTGGAAGAGAGGCTGTGAAGGAACTTGTGGTAGGTTTCTTATCTACCTGCCATAGTAAGTAAGGGTAGAAAGGCAGTATTTGTTTGGTGAGACTGTTAGATAGCAAACTTGACTGGTACTTAACGGAAATGTTGTATGAAGTGCACGAACATAAGTTTCTGGGGAGGAACTGGATGACTAGGAAACAAAAGTGAGAAGGTAGCATTTTCACTGTAGAGCCTTTTGTATCTTAAATTTCAAACCATGTAAATTTATTATTTATATTAAAAACATTAAAACAACAGAAAAGTAAGCTACCTTCTATTTCAACTACTTGGGTACCTTTTTTTAAAAACAGCATTTTTAGGGGTGCCTGGGTGACTCAGTTGGTTAAGCATCTGACTCTTGATTTCAGCTCAGGTCATGATATCATGGTTCAGGATCTCATGGTTTGAGTCCCGCGTGGGGCTCTTCACTGACAGTGCGGAGCCTGCTTGGGATTCTCTCCCTCCCTCCCTCTCTGCCCCTCTCTTGCTTGTATGCATGTGTGTGTTCTATCCCTCTGTCAAAATAAATAAACATCAAACGTAGCATTTTTATACTCCCTAAGAATTGGGTGAAAAGAAATCAAATAAGTAGGGGCACCTGGGTGGCTCAGTCGGTTAAGCGTCCGACTTCGGCTCAGGTCATGATCTCACAGTTCATGGGTTCGCGCCTCGCATTAGGCTCTGTGCTGACGGCTAGCTCGGAGCCTGGAGTCTGTCTTCAGATTCTGTGTCTCCCTCTCTCTCTGACCCTCCCCTGCTCATGTTGTCTCTCTCTGTCTCTCTCAAAAAAAAAAAAAGCCATTAAAAAAAATCAAATAACAGCAGACTACTTAGAAATTCATTTGTTCATTTATTTCATATGAGTCGGTAATAAAAAATATTTAAAAATTTTAGAGCAGTTTTGGATTCACAGCAAAATTGAGCAGAAGATTCAGGGGTTTCCTGTATACCTCTCTGCCTTTGCACATACATAGCCTCCCTGGTTCTCAACATCAGCCGGCGGCCCCCAGGGATACATTTGTTACAGTTGAACTTAAATTGATACTTCATTATCATCCAAAGTCCATAGTTTACCTTAGGGGTCACCTTAGTGATGTGAGTCCTCTATGTTTGGACAAATGTATAATGACACGTATCTACCATTATAGTATCAGAGTCATTTTGTTTCACTGCCCTAAAAAATCTGTTCTTTAACCACTGATCCTTTTACCATCTCCAGAGATTGGCCTTTTCCAAAATGTCATGTAGTTGGAATCATATAGTATACTGTCATTTCAGGTTGGTTTCTTTCACTTAGTAATATGCATTTAGGTCTCTATGTATTTTCATGGCTTGATAATCCTTTCTTTTTAGCACTGAATAATATTCAATTTTCTAGATGTACCGTAGTTTATTGATTGATTCACCTACTGAAGGGCATCTTAGTTACTCCCAAGTTTAGGCATTTATGAATAAAGCTGCTTTAAATATCTGTTTTGTAGATTTTTGTGTAGACATAAGTTTTCAGCTCCTTTGAGAAATACCAAGGGGCATGATTGCTGGATTGTGTGGTAAGAATATTTTTAGTTGTGTAGGAAACTGCTGAGCTGTCTTCCAAAGTGGCTGTGTCATTTTGTTTTCCCAGCATCAGTGAGTGAGTTTATCTGTTGTTCCACTTCCTTGTCAGTGTTCTGATTTTGGCCGTTCTAATAGGTTTGTAGCAGTATCTCATTGTTTTAATTTGCATTTCTATGTTATATGATATGGAGCATCTTTTCATATGCTTATTTGCCAATTTTGTATCCTCTGTGATGAGGTGTCTGTTAAGGTCTTTAGCTCATTTTTAAATCAGGTTGTTTTGGGGCACCTGAGTGGCTCGGTTGGTCAAGCTTCTAACTCTTGATTTCAGTTCCAGTCATGATCCCAGGGTCGTGGGATTGAGCCCTGAGTCAGGCTCTGCGTGGAGCGTGGAGCCGGCTTAGGATTCTCTCTCTCCCTCTGCCCCTTTCCCCTGCTTGCGCCTCTCTCTCTCTCTCAAAGAATAGGTTGTTTTCTCTTACTGCTGAGTTCTTTTTTTTTTTTTTTTAATGTTTATTCATTTTGGAGAGAGCACACGTGAGAGTGAGCGGGGGAGGGGCAGAAAGGGAGACTGAGGATCCAAAGTCTGCTCTGAGCTGAGGGCAGAGAGCCTGATGCAAAGCCAAACTGACGAACTGCAAGACCATGACCTGAGCCGAAGTTGGATGCTTAACCAACTGAGCCACCCAGGTCTTACTGTTGAGTTCTAAGCCTGCGGACCAAATAAATTTTAAGGGAAATTAGAAAAGCTTTTGAACTGAATAATATTACAATATATCAAAATTTGTGGGTATAGATGGAGTGCTTGGAGGAAATTTATAGCTTTAAAAACTTAGGTTACAAAGGAGAAGTTTAGAGTTAATGGTCTGTTTTCACTTTCTTAAATGAGAAAAAGATGAGAAAACACCTAAGTAAGTAGAAGGGAGGAAACAATGAAGAGTGGAATTCAGTGAAGCAAAAGTAGATTAAGCAATGAAAGAATTACATTTGAAAATATTAAGTTGACAGATTCCTAGCAGAGCATGAGAAAAAGAGAACACAGAGATTACTAATTTAAGATGAGAAAGAGGCTATCACTACTGATCTTCTACCCATTAAAAGCATAAAAGAATGTTAGGCCAGTAAATTTGGCAGTCAGTTTATGTAAGATGGACAGAGTCCTTGGGAAAAACAGTGCTTACCAAATTGACAGAGAAGAAGTAGAAAAACCACAATAGCCCTGTATCAAAGAAATTGAATTCATTATTGAACACTTCCTATAAAAATAATTTCCCACAAAGATGGAGTCACTTATGAAGTCTGTCAAACAAGCAAGAAGTAAGTATTTTTTTTTTTTAGTTTTAAATTTTAATTCCAGTATAGTTAACATACAGTATTATATTAGTTTCAGGTATATAATATAGTGATCGTATACATTACTCAGTGCTTGTCATGATAAGTATACTCTTTTAATTCCCATCACCTATTTCATATATTCCTCCCCTCCAACATCTCCTCTCTGGTAACCATCAGTTTATTTTCTACAGTTAAGAGTCTGTTTCTTGGTGTCTCTCTTTTTTTCTCTTTTGTTTGGAAGTAACACCAAACTTCTTCTATATTTAAAAAAATTTTTTTAAGTTTATTATTTATTTTTCAGAGAGAGAGAGAGAGCACGTGCACATGTGAGGGAGGGGGCAGAGAGAGGGAGAGAGAGAATCTTAAGCAGACAGTATGCTGTCAGTGCAGAGCCCATTGTGGGGTTCAAACTCACAAACTGTGAGATCATGACCTGAGCCAAAATCAAGAGTCAGAGACTTAACTGACTGAGCTACCCAAGGTGCCTTGGGAATAACACCAATCTTATATAAACTCTTTTAGAAAATAGAGGAGAAGGGAACTTTCCCAGATTGTTTATAAAATCTGCATAATCTTGATAATAAAACCTGACAAAGACATTGTAAGAAAAAAAAATTCAGACAAGTATCCCTTATGAACATAGACATAATTTTTTTTTTAATTTTAGAGAGCATGTGAGTGGGGGTGAGAGAGAGAGAGAGAGAGAAACGAACCTTAAACACGCTCCATGCTCAGCACAGAACGTAACACAGGGCTTAATCCTGTCACCTTGGGATTCATGACCTGAGCCAAAATCAAGAGTCAGATGCTCAACCGACTGAGCCACCCAGGTGCCCCCATAGACATAAAATTTTTAAACAAAATGGTAAGTCACATTCACCAATATAAAAAACATAATACATCATAACTAAGTGGGTTTATCTCAGGAAATCAAGATTGATAGAACATTTGAAAATCAGTGTTATTCACATATTAACAGAATAAAGGGGAAATACCTGATCGTCTCAATAGAGGTCTAAAAAGCGTTTGACAAAATTAAATCAGTTATGATAGAAGCTCTTAGCAGACGTTGAATAGAAGGGAAGTTCCTCAATCTGGTAAAGACCATTGGTGGAAAAACCTATAGCTAACATAAAAATAGGCTTCCCCCCTGAGATTGAGAACAAGGTAAGGGTTTTTGCTTTCACCACTTCTCTTCAACTTGTACTAGACATAGCAGCCAGTGCAATAAAGTGAGAAACAGAAACAAAGACATAAAGATTGTCTTTGTTTACAGACAACATGGTAGTTTGTGTAGGAAAATCCAAAGGAATCTGTAAAATGACTGTTAGAACATACATATGATTATAAAATGATGTATGTAAAGAATCTTTCATGATCAGAGAAAATGCTGGATGAAATAGATTAAATTATAAAATTGTATGTGTTCTCTACCATGTTAGAATATCATGCATAAAATGGTTAGAAAAAAGAAATAAAAATGATTACACTGATATGGCTGAGTGGTAGGTTTAGGGAGGATAATTTTTCTGTATTTTCCAATTTAAAAGTATAGATTCGAAAAATTATACAGATTACATTATTATATATTTATTAAAAAACCTTATCTTTTAAAATCTAGTCATAACAGACAGGAAACTTTGAGGCACTGAGAACTGCTGTTGTTACTAAAGCATGAAACAGACTTGAAACTGCATTTTGTAGCCAACTTAATGCTGTAAAACCTATATTTACACCCCATTCAGAATTATACTGCCCTAATGGTACAGTACCAATTCAGAAGAGAATTTCCATCATTCAAAAATTTATGGATAGTGACATGTCAGGAATCCTGATTGCCTATTTTTTTGTAAAAAAAAAAAAAAAAAAAAAAAAAAGCTTTTATAAGTAACATTTTTTAAAATTAGGTAGCATAATGTTTTTAAAAAGTTATAAAAAGAGAAAAGTCAAACACCAAAAACTTTGGTCTCTGTTTTAATTAAAAAAAAAAAAAAAAACAATTCTCCCTCAGGTGAGTGCCCAGGACACTAGTGAGACTTTGAAGGTGCTGGATATGTTCTATCTTGATTTGGGTAGTAGCTACAGGGGTATTTATGTAAGATAATCAAGGGATCTGTACATTAATGATCTGTGCTTTTTAATTTTTGTGTGTAAGTTACACTTCAATTTTTCTATTTTAACAAGTACATTTTATAAAATATTTCTCCTTTCAGGGTTACTCTTAGATTGGTTTTTCATATGTTTTTGTGGCCCTGTGTTGAAGAACATGCTCTCATATCTTTATTTCTCTCCTGCTTTAGGAACACATATCGCATGATTGAACAAGATGACTTTGACATTAACACCAGGCTACACACGATTGTTAGGGGGGAAGATGAGGCAGCCATGGTGGAGTCAGTAGGCCTGGCCCTAGTGAAGCTGCCGGATGTCCTTAATCGTTTGAAGCCTGATATCATGATTGTTCACGGAGACAGATTTGATGCCCTGGCTCTGGCTACATCTGCCGCCTTGATGAATATCCGAATCCTTCACATTGAAGGTGGGGAAGTCAGTGGGACCATTGACGATTCCATCAGACATGCCATAACAAAACTGGCTCATTATCACGTGTGCTGCACCCGAAGTGCAGAGCAGCACCTGATATCCATGTGTGAGGACCATGATCGCATCCTTCTGGCAGGATGCCCTTCCTATGACAAACTTCTCTCTGCCAAGAACAAAGACTACATGAGCATCATTCGGATGTGGTTAGGTACGTATCAGACCTTATTCACTCTGATGGTTGTTTTTGTCAGTGTTGGGTATGTTTCAGTTTTTTCAGAAACCATTCTGGATAGAATATTCCATTAGAAATCGGAAGGCTAAACTTTTAGTTCATAGATCTCACTCTGTGACTTGACTTCATCTCTGAGACTTACCTTTTCTTTTAAAGTTTTTATTTTTATTTACTTTGAGACAGAGTACACACCCACGTGTGAGCAGGGGAGGAGCAGAGAGAGGGGGAGAAAGAGAATCCCAAGCAGGCTCTGCTCTTCAGCGTAGAGCTTGATAATGGGGCTTGAACTCATGAACCCTGAGATCATGTTTAGCTACACCTTAAAGTAATCTTGAGTTTCATCGATTCATTAATACTGCTGATAATTCACTAGAAACACTGGCTAGGAATGAAGATTAACATTTTTCTAATGCTTTGAAATATTTTGGGTTTAATGTAATTTATTTTTATTTTATTATTATTGTTTAATATTTATTTTGAGAAAGAGCAGAAGTGGGGGAGAGGCAGAGAGAGAGAGAGAGAGAGAGAGAGAGAGAGAATCCCAAGCATGCTCTGCGCTGTCAGCATAGAGCCTGACTTGGGGCTTGATCTCATGACCTGAGTCGAAATCAAGAGTCAGATGCTTAACCAACTGAGCCACCCGGGTATCCCTGAAATATTTTGGATTTTAAAACAATGGATTCTAGTGACAGCTATTTAAAGTTAGATATTTTGTTTATGGTAGCAAGCACCTTTATAAGATGTTAAATTTGCTGGATTCCTGGACTTGTTGCTCTAAGTTCTTACCGTTTTTGTTTTGTTTTTTTGTTTTGTTTTTTGAGAGAGTGTGTGCACAGGGAGGGGCAGACAGGGAGAGAGAATCTTAAGCAAGCTCCACACCCAGCGCAGAGCCCAACTCGGGGCTTGATCTCAGGACTGTGAGATCATGACTTGAGTTGGATGCTTAACCACCTGAGCCACTCAGGTGCTCCAAGTTCTTAGCGTTTGATCCTATATTCAGATGCTCTGCCTAGAATGTGACAAACTGTTTTTTCCTTAGAATTTTTGAAAACATAGACTGTGGGTCTTAATGTTTTAGAATATGCTTCTTCCTCTTTAAGATTCTTAACTAATGAAGCACTGTGGTTTGATTTTCTTTAAACAGGTGATGATGTAAAATCTAAAGATTACATTGTTGCACTACAGCATCCTGTGACCACTGACATTAAGCATTCCATAAAAATGTTTGAATTAACATTGGATGCGCTTATCTCATTTAACAAGCGGACCCTAGTTCTGTTTCCAAACATTGACGCAGGTAATTGGAAATGAAATTATGCCACCTACTCTTCCAATTTTATGTTTCTATTATGTCCCCTTTTGACTGCCCCTCCTATCTTGCTTATCTTATCAGTGAAGCCCACTATATTCTGAAATGCATTCCAATTTTTAGAGGATCATCAATTTTGTGATGTTTTTGCCAAGTCTAATAGAAACTGAGTGGGAAAGATAGAGATACTAAAAAAAATTTCTCTAATCTCCACTGTAGTTCCAAGTTTAGTCTGCGTCCTCCAGTTTCCACCAATGAGAAAATGGCAGTAGCTAAAAGACATAAACCTTAGAAGGTGAAAGGGTATCTCTAGGAAAGTAATGATTGCAGTGAGTGCAGTAAAATAGCCCCTATTGTTATTTTTTGTTCTCTTATTTATATTAACTGTACCTTACTCTTGAGCATAGGCAGTTTAGATCCGGCGTCCCCAACCAGTTTATCCTCAAGCCTGACCTGGTTGATCACCTACTGGTGGATGGTACTGTAGCCCTTGGTGCCAGTGAGACCTTAGGCAAGTTAATGGGAATATGCGATCGAAATGAGAAATGCAGAGCAGGGCCTGATGTGCAGATTTTTCAAGTACTGGTTTAGCTGACACCACTCATTGCTGAGCGTTTAGGCATTTTTTGGTAAAGGAGGCAGGACCCTTCTCTGCAATACCAAGATGTCAGCGCCTTGCTCTGAAACTATCCTTCTCTCAGTGTCTCTTGAATAATCTTTCCTGTTAGGGGAAACAAAGTAGGATGTTAGTTGGAAAAAAGAAATTAAGAACTTTCAATCCAGGTTTTATCCAGGTAACGTATTAGTATTTCAAAAATGTTAATATTGATTCTTCTAATTCTTTAAATTTTCTCTAAATATTTGGTAATGTAATTATATATCCCTGATTAAATATTCATTGTCCATGACACTGTTTATAATACACTTTCCTGATAGTACACACTTGAGAATTAGAGATATTTTTTCCCCAGTGAAAGGGGGAAATTTCCCAGTGAAAGGGTCCCAGGAATGCCCGAATCATGTCTGCTACACTCCCCTCTCCTCCTCACAGGGTTTTTGATAAAAATTAACACAAGGAACTATAGGGAAATAAGAATCATGGCATCCACTTATCATTATGTGGTTTAGTGCCCAATTCCCCAATGGAGGATAATAGAAGAAATAGTGTCTGTGTTTTAGGCTTAAGGCCAGAGAAGGCTTTCAGTGAGCCTAAATCTGAATCTCATAATAGTGCCACCTTCTGGCGTACTAAATTCTACAGTAATATAGTGGATGACTGACATGCTCTGGGAGGACTGGATATAGAGACGACGCTAGGCCTGTGGTAAGGAGTTAGACCCTGAGTCTGTCACCTACCTTGCCACATAGAAAACGTTAAAAAGAGAAAAAGAACCAGTGTTCCCAACTTCTCTTAAGTCAGTGGCTCCTGCCCACCATTAAACATGGTGTGCTAACACAGTTTTGTGGTCATGGCCCTGTCTAATCAGATTAGCAACCTTATCTCCCTTGCTAGATGGTAGTTAGGAAAGGGTGAGTAAAAAGGCAAGCAGAGAGACATTAATTATTGCCTCCCCCTTCCTACATCTGTAACATTTTAAATAATCATGCATTTAAAACAAAATATCAGCCACAGTATCAGAATCTATGTGCATTTTGTTGGAGCTTAGTCCATGTAATCAGGGGTGCTATCCAGTTGAGCTGTTGTTAGGATAAATCTGAGCAAAGCTCAGGCAGAGGCTCTCTAATTAGCTTGGTGTGTGGAGCCTGAGACCTTTCAATATAGGAACTCCCAGCTTAAGAGATAGAGACCATTTGCCTGTCTTATATCTCTTAGTTGTTGTTTAATGTAAAGGCTTTTATTGGGGCATTGGAAAAAGGTATTTACTTTGCTGAATCCTGTTTAACATTCCTAGATGAGTTGAAGCAGAGAGCTGACCAGACATTTTAAATGTTCATCATTCCTGGAAAGATCAGTAATTAAAATTATTATCTCCCGAATAACCATTGTGCATTTGTATAGGGCAGTTTCTTTAAGTGGGGCTATACTTGCCAGTGAAAATGGTTTTTTATCTCATAAACCATTTAACTGTTGATTCTTTTCATTTTCACAGGGAGCAAAGAGATGGTTCGAGTGATGCGGAAGAAGGGCATTGAGCATCATCCCAATTTCCGTGCAGTTAAACATGTCCCATTTGACCAGTTTATACAGTTGGTTGCCCATGCTGGCTGTATGATTGGGAACAGCAGCTGTGGAGTACGAGAGGTTGGAGCTTTTGGAACACCTGTGATTAATCTAGGTACACGTCAGATTGGAAGAGAAACAGGTATTTACCTTCATCCATGTCTCTGCTGTCTAGAAATACATATGAAATTAGTGGCTCCTTCCCACTGGTAAACACGGTGTGGTCCTGTTCTGCTGTCTAACCAATCAGATTAGCAACTATGCATCCCATGGTAGGCAGTAGCTAGGAAAGGGTAAAAGAAGAGGCATTAAGTATTGGCTCCTCCTCATACATCTGTAACATCTTTAAAATTATATATATGAATTATTACAAGGCAGTGCTGGCATATAATTTTATGAATGAGTGAATGAAGTTAATGACCAGTTGTAGCCTAAAATCGATAAATAGCACAGTGATTACCAAATTTTTTTAGGGCTTTACTTATATTTTTGTTGTCTTTGTAATATCGGAGCTGAGAGTTTCTTAGCTGATTATGGTCATTGATAGCTGTGTTTAAGTTAGAATGGTTGAATGTGTTATAAGTATATAAATGCTAGTCTCCTTTTTGGATACAGTAGAGTGCCTTTAAGTGAGTACTTAAGAGCATGAAAACTCTAAGATGCCCCCTTAATAACTAAAGTGTAAGGAAGTTTTATTACTAATTTGCTAATTGAGCTAGATCTTGTTTTTAATAGTATTCTAAGTTCTAATACTGTACATGGAAATATATTTCTGTAGCTAATGGAAAAAGGTATGTACTTTGTGAAAAAAACAACCAGACTATAATCAAGGAGGTTAATTTCAGCTCTGCTTTTTCTCTATTCATATTGCTACCCTAATTTTCAGTTATCTTTAGGTCTTCTTCCCCTTTCATTCTTTTTTTTTTTGTTTATTGTTGAGTTGGTTTCCCTATAACACCGAGTGCTCATCCCAACAAGTGCCTTCCACTATGCCCATCACCCATTTTCCTCTCTCCCCGACTCCCCATCAACCCTCAGTTCTCAGTATTTAAGAGTTCTTGAGGTTTTCTTCCCTCCCTCTCCTTAACTATTTTCCCCCTTCCCATCCCCCATGGTCCTCTGTTAAGTTTCTCCTGTTCCACATATGAGTGAAAACATATGGTACCTATCTCTCTGCCTGACTTATTTCACTAGCATAACACCCTTGAGTTCTATCCACATTGCTACAAATGGCCAGATTTCATTCTTTCTCATTGCCATGTTGTATTCCATTGTATATATAAACCACATCTTCTTGATCCATTCGTCAGTTGATGGACATTTAGGCTCTTTCCATGATTTGGCTATTGTTGAAAGTGCTGCTATGAACATTGGGGTACATGTGCCCCTATGCATCAGCACTCCTGTATCCCTTGGGTAAATCCCAGGCAGTGCCATTGCTGGGTCATAGGGGAGTTCTATTGGTAATTTTTTGAGGAACCTCCACACTGTTTTCCAGAGCAGCTGCACCAGTTTGCATTCCCACCAACAATGTAAGAGGGTCCCCATTTCTCCACATCCTTGCCAGCATCTGTAGTCTCTTGAGTTGTTCATTTTAGCCACTCTGACCGGCGTGAGGTGGTATCTCAGTGTGGTTTTGATTTGTATTTCCCTGATGATGAGTGATGCTGAGCATCGTTTCATGTGTATGTTGGCCATCTGGATGTCCTCTTTGGAGAAGTGTCTATTCATGTCTTTTGCCCATTTCTTCACTGGATTATTTGTTTTTCGGTGTGGAGTTTGGTGAGTTCCTTATAGATTTTGGATACTAGAACTTGATCTGATATGTCATTTGCAACTATCTTTTCCCATTCTGTCAGTTGCCTGTTTTATTGATTGTTTCCTTTGCCGTGCAGAAGCTTTTTAGGTCCCAGTAGTTCATTTTTGTTTTGATTCCCTTGCCTTTGGAGATGTGTCAAGTAAGAAATTGCTGCGGTTGAGGTCAAGGAGGTTTTTTCCTGCTTTCTCCTCTAGGGTTTTGATGGTTTTCTGTCTCACGTTCAGGTCCTTCATCCATTTTGAGTTTATTTTTGTGTATGGTGTAAGAAAGTTGGTCTAGTTTCATTCATCTGCATGTTGCTGTCCAGTTCTCCCACCACCATCTCTTAAAAGAGGCTGTCTTTTTTCCATTGGATACTCTTTCTTGCTTTGTCAAAGATTAATTGGCCATACATTTGTGGGTCCAGTTCTGGTTTCTCTGTTCTATTCCATTGGTCTGTGTGTCTGTTTTTGTGCCAATACCATATTGTCTTGATGATTACAGCTTTGTAGTAGAGGCTAAAGTCTGGGATTGTGATGCCTCCCATCCTGGTTTTCTACTTCAATATTACTTTGGCTATTCGAGGTCTTTTGTGGTTCCATACAAATTTTAGGATTGTTCTAGCTTTGAGAAGAATGCTGGTGCAATTTGGATTGGGATTGCATTGAATGTGTAGATTGCTTTGGGTAGTATTGACATTTTAACAATATTATCCTTCCAATCCATGAGCATGGAATGTTTTTCCATTTCTTTGTGTCTTCAATTTCCTTCATAAGTTTTCAGCATAGAGATCTTTTACATCTTTGGTTAGGTTTATTCCTAGGTATTTTATGGTTCTTGGTACAATTGTGAATGGGATCAATATCTTGATTTCTCTGTTGCTTCATTATTGGTGTATAAAAATGCAGCTGATTTCTGTATGTTGATTTTGTACCCTGCGACTTTGTTGAATTCGTGGTCAGATCTAGCAGACTTCTGGTGGAGTCTGTCGGGTTTTCCATGTAGAGTTTCATGTCCGTCTGCAAAAAGTGAAAATTTGACTTCATCTTTGCCAATTCTGATGCCTTTTATTTCCTTTTGTTGTCTGAATGTCTGATTGTCTGATTGTCAATGCTAGGACTTCCAGCAGTGTGTTAAACAACAGTGGTGAGAGTGGACATCCCTGTCGTGTTCCTGATCTCAGGGGGAAAGCTCTCAGTTTTTCCCCATTGAGGATGATACTAGCTGTGGGCTTTTCATAAATGGCTTTTATGATGTAAAGTTCCTTCTATCCCAACTTTCTCGAGGGTTTTTATTAAGAAAGGCTGCTTTAATTTGTCAAATGCTTTTTCTGCATCTATTGACAGGATCACATGGTTCTTTTCTTTTGTTAATGTGATGTATCACATTGATTGATTTGCAGATATTGAACCAGCCCTGCAACTCAGGAATGAATCCCACATGATCATGGTGGATAATTCTTTTTATGTGCTGTAGAATTCGATTTGCTGGTATCTTGTTGAGGATTTATGCATCCATATTCATCAGGGATATTGGCCTGTAGTTCTCTTCTTTTGCTGCATCTCTCTCTGTCTGGTTTGGGAATCAGAGCGATGCTGGCTTTGTAGAATGAGCCTGGGAAGTTTTCCTTCCGTTTCGATTTTTTGGAACAGCTTAAAAAGAATGGGTATTCGATTTAAATGTCTGGTAGAATTCCCCAAGGAAGCCATCTGGTCCAGGGCTCTTATTTGTTGGGAGATTTTTGATAACTGATTCAATTTCTTCACGAGTTATGGGTCTGTTCAGATTTTCTATCTCTTCCCGTTTGAGTTTTGGTAGTGTGTGGGTGTTTAGGAATTTGTCCATTTCTTCTAGGTTGTCAGTTTGTTGGCATATAATTTTTCATAGTATTCCCTGATAATTGCTTGTATTTCTGAGAGATTGGTTATAATAAATCCATTTTCATTCGTGATTTTGTCTATTTGGGTACTCTCTCTTTTCTTTTTGAGAAGCCTGGCTAGAGGTTTCTCAATTTTGTTTATTTTTTTAAAAAGCCAACCCTTGATTTCATTGATCTGTTCGACTGTTTTTTTGGATTCTAAATTGTTTATTTCTGCCCTGATCTTTATTATTTCTCTTCTTCTGCTGGGTTTGGGGTGTTCTTGCTCCTCTGCTTCTAGTTCCTTTAGGTGCGCTGTTAGATTTTGTATTTGCGCTTTTTCTAGTTTCTTGAGATAGGCCTGGATTGCAATGTATTTTCCTCTTAGGACTGCCTTTGCTGTATCCCAAAGAGTTTGGATTATTGTATTTCATTTTCATTTGTTTCCATATATTTTTAAATTTCTTCTCTAATTGCCTGGTTGACCCATTCGTTCTTTAGTAGGATGTTGTTTAACCTCCATGCTTTTGGACGTTTTCCAGACTTTTTCCTGTGGTTGATTTCAAGTTTCATAGCATTGTGATCTGAAAGCGTGCATGGTATGATCTCAGTTCTTTCATATTTATTGAGGGCTGCTTGGTGACCCAGTATGTGATCTATCTTGGAGAATGTACCATGTGCACTCGAGAAGAAAATGAATTCCACAGCTTAGGGATGTAGAGTTCTAAATATATCTGTCAAGTTGATCTGGTCCAATGTGTTGTTCAGGGTCATTGTTTCTTTAGTGATTTTCTGTCTAGTTGATCTGTCCATTGCTGGAAGTGGAGTATTAAAGTCCCCTGCAATTAACACATTCTTATCAATAAGATTGCTTGTTTGTGATTGTTTTATGTATTTGGGTGCTTCTGAATTTAGTGCATAGACATTTATAATTGTTAGCTCTTCCTGATGGATAGACCCTGTAATTATGATATAATGCTCTTCTTCATCTCTTGTTAGTTCCTGTATTTTAAAGTCCAGTTTGTCCAATATAAGTACGGCTACTACAGCTTTCTTTTGACTCCCAGTAGCTTTCTCCATCCCCTCACTTTCAATCTGAAGGTGTCCTCAGGTCTAAAATGAGTCTTTTGTAGACAGCAAATAGATGGATCTTGTTTTTTTTTTAATCCATTCTGATACCCTATGTCTTTTGATTGGAGCATTTAGTCCATTTACATTCAGTGTTATTATTGAAAAATATGGGTTTAGAGTATTGTGTTCTCTGTAGGATTCATGCTTGTAGTGATGTCTCTGGTACTTTGTGTTCTTTGCAACATTTCCCTCATAGAGTCCCCCTTAGGATCTCTTGTAGGGCTGGTTTAGTGATGATGAATTCCTTCAGTTTTTGTTTGGGAAAACCTTTATCTCTCCTTCTATTCTGAATGACAGGCTTGCTGAATAAAGGATTCTTGGTTGCACATTTTTCATGTTTATCAAGTTGAAGATTTCCTGCCATTCCTCTCTGTCCTGCCAAGTTTCTGTAGATAGGTCTGCTACTACCCTTATGTGTCTCCCTTTGAATGTTAAGGCCCGTTTATCCCTAGCTGTTTTCAGAATTCTCTCTTTATTCTTGTATTTTACCAGTTTCACTGTGATATGTCATGTAGAAGATAGATTCAAGTTACGTCTGAGGGGAGTTCCCTGTGCCTCTTGGATTTCAACATCTGTTTCCTTCCCCAGGTTAGGGAAGTTCTCAGCTCTGATTTGTTCAAGTACGCCTTCAGCCCCTTTCTCTCTTTCTTCTTCTTATGAAATTTCTGTGATACAGATAGGGTTCTGTTTGATTGCATCACTCAATTCTCGAATTCTCCTTTCATGCTCCTAGATCAATTTATCTCTTTTTCTCGGCTTCCTCTTTTTCCATAATTTTATCTTCTATCTAATTCACCTATTCTCCTCTCTGCCTCTTTAGTCCATGCTGTGGCCACCTCGTTTTATTTTGCACCTCATTTATAGCAATTTTTAAAAAAAAATTTTTATTTTTATTTTTCAGAGAGAGACAGAGTCAGAGAGAGACAGAGACAGAGTACAACCGGGGAAGGGGCAGAGAGAGAGGGAGACAGAATCTGAAGCAGGCTCTAAGCTCTGAGCTGTCAGCACAGAGCCTGATGTGGGGCTCAAACTTATGGATGTGAGATCATGACCTGAGCCGAAGTTAGTCGCTTAACTGAGCTACCCATGCACCCCATTTATAGCATTTTTTAATTCATCATAACTGTTTTTAAGATCTATGATCTTTGTAGCAGTAGGGTCTCTGCTGTCTTCTATGCCTTTTTTCAAGCCCAGCGATTAATTTTATGACTATTGTTCTAAATTCTTGTTCACTTATGTTGCTTAATCTGTTTTGATCAATTCTTTAGCTGTCACTTCTTCCTGGGATTTCTTTTGAGGAGAGTTCTTCCGTTTCATCATTTTGGCTAGCTTTCTTTCTCTTATAAGTCTTAAAGGCTTGTTATGTACTCTGCACCTGAGTACTGCTATATTAAAGGAGGCTTATACACTGTTCAGGGTCTGGTCGTTGGTGAAGTGTTCTTTTAAGGGTGTCCGTTGGTCTCTCTCGTTGTGATTTTGGTTATTTTATTTCCCTACTCATAGTGATGTTTTGGACTCTCCACCATGTGTGCTTTGGTTTGTTCCTTGAAGTAGCCCTGTGAGGCTGTCTTCCTAGTAGACACTGTCTCCTTTCCTCCCAGACTCTTGAGGTTCAGAGTCCTTTGGCTTCAGCCCTTCTTTGTTTGAGAGAGGTGGGCGGGAAGTATAGATCCCCCTATTTCTCCACTATCTTCGCATTTTTCCCCTTTCATTCTTAACATATTACTTTGCTCCCCACTTCACAGAGAAAATACAAATCACTGAATGGAAATTCTTCAACTTAATTCATTCATTGAGAAAATATTTAATAAGCACCTACTATGTGTATGCACTGGGATTTGTCAGTAAACCAGACTAACAAGGGCTGAGCTGTCATGGAACTTCATTCTAGTGGGAGGGGAGATAGATGATAGACAAAAAAAAAAAAAAAAAAAAAGGACTATTAGAATTTCTATGTGGTGTGCAGGCTGTAACCCCAGGTGATGTGGCGGGCTACATTAGACTGCATCAGGGAAGGCCTCGTTGAGGAGGTGATACTTCAGCTGAGTCGGAGTAACAGTGAATCTGCTATGTGAGGATCAGAGAGAAACAAAGGGAACAGCCAGTGAGAAGATCCTAAGACAGGAACAAGCTTGATGTATTTGAGCAACAGAAGGCCAGTGTAGCTCTAGGGTCCGGGGCAGGAGGAAGAGTGATGCAAGATGATGTCAGAGAAGGAGGCAGACCTTTGTAAGCTATGGTAAATAATCTTAGATTTTTTCCCAAGTATGATGGGAGGCCATTTACGGGAAGATGACACGATGTGACTTGCATTTTGGAAAGGCCGCCCTGCTGCTCAATGAGAGTGGAATGTGGTGGGACAGTAGTGGAAGCAGGGAGACCAGTTGAGAGGTTCAGTTGATAGGAGAGATAATAGTGGCTTAGAGTACATGGTAATAACAGAAGTGGACCGAAGTTAGATTTGGGGTTTGCTATAGGACTGGCTGCGGCTTGGATGTGAGCGGTGAAAGGAAGAAACTTGCAGATTTTTGGATTGAACAGTAGGGGCACTCTTTCCTGACATGGGGGACACTGAGGGAGGAACACATTTGGGAAGGGTGGAATTAAGAGTTCTCTAATAGCCATGTTAAGTTCGAGATGCCTTTTAGATATCAAAGTGGACATGGCAGGCAAGCAGCTAGATAGTTCCAGGGAGAGTCAGAGTTGTAGATAGAAGGTTTAGAGTGATTGGCATGTGGATGTTGTTTAGTTAGGGTATCAGTTCGTCTGCTGTAACAGAGAGACCCAAAATAATAGTGCCTAAGTTAGATTTTCTTTCTCATTGATAGCTCCATGGTTATCAGAAATTTAGCCTCCATCTGTCTGCTGCAACTCTTACTAACAAGTCCACATTTTAGCCATTGGGAAGGAAGAGAAGGGAAGATGTCCTTCCTTTTAAAAGCAAAACCTGAAAGTTTCAAATATTTCTTCGCATATCCTGTCACAACATAGTCACAGGGTCACAGCTAGCAGTAGGGGAAACTGAAGAATATAGTCTTGAGCTGGATTATCAGATGGCTGGCTAAAAATTCTGAGGCTAGTACAGAGAAGGGTTATGGAGATAATGGTGCACCCTGCCAGAGATGTTATTTAAAATGGAGGGATCACATGAGATCATCCAGGGTAACATGTAACTAGGGGGGAGAATGGAATCCGGGACCCTGCCAGAGCTAGTCTGCACTTTGGGTTGTGGTGAGGAGGAAGAGGCCAGCAGGGAAGACTGAAGGGGAGCTTCCAGTGAGGCCAGAGGGAACCCAGGAGTGAGATAGCATTAAAGCCCAGAAAAGAAAGTGTTTCTAGGAGATGGTGTTGAACGCTGCTCAGAGTTCAAGGATGATGTGAAAGGAGAATTGAACACTGGCAGTGGGTCCTTTGTCATAGGCAGTCTTGTACTTTGTCATTTGTCACCACACTTATATAAACACATGCCCATCCATCTGTTCCTTACCTCTTTACACTGGAAGGTTTGGCATCTCTGTCCTGCCCACTGCTTGGCCTTCTACCTGTGTTCTAGATCCCTATCCTTCCTGCCTTCTCCAGGACCTCAGGGGCATCTGTTCTCTTCCATGTATCTTTAGCCTCCTCATCATTTAAACATGCGTTGGCCTCTCACATCTGAAAAACAACCCCTTCTTCAACCCCATGCCTCTCTCCCACTCTTCTTTTCTTAGCTAGGTCTATTGAAAAATATGGCCATTTTCACTGTATTTACTCCATCCCATTGGTCAGAAAATACATGGAGAAAAAGTGACTGGAACAGCTGACTGGCTAGTAGACTGACAGAATGACCTGGCCTGACTGCTGACAAACACCTGGCCAAGTCAGTGGAAGGCAGGGTGGATTGAAAGAGTGGATACACTGGATGATTAGCTGACGGGTGGGGGGTAAGTGGATGCTAGATTAATGTACATCATTTATTTCAGTAAATCAACAAAAACTTGATAGATTCTCTTTGGAAATAAAGGACCCTAGTGTCCCGAAGTATCTGGTACATGGAAATCTTGCTAAAAGTGCTTTAAAGGTATAAAGGAGAAAAGTTGATGTGTTGCTGATAGGCTCATTTGAAGTCCTCTGGGTTTCAGGGTTAATAATGAGCACGACACATTGCTAATTTCTTTACTCTCTGGATATTTCCACTTCCAAATCATTGTAATGTGTCACTTGGTTCACGTAGGGGAGAATGTCCTTCATGTCCGGGATGCTGATACCCAAGACAAAATACTGCAAGCGCTGCATCTTCAGTTTGGGAAACAGTACCCTTGGTGAGTATACACCCTTTGTTAAGTGATTTAAAAGAGGAGCTGTGGGTACCATTTTTAAGCTGTGATCATTCTTCAGTCATTTTAACAGAGCTTTCATTATATATCCCTACGGGTCCCTCGCTGCTAGAGAGACCAGGCTTGCTAATAGAACCCCTATTACTCTACCGAGGGTTCAAATGGAGGATAGCTCCATTTTTTTATTTGTCTCAGTTAGTTGATACAGCACTTCTGCCAGGAAATCCTTCCTTCACCTACTTTGACTTTTTATAAATATTAGAAAATAACTGATTTTCTTTAAAAATAGTCTAGTTCAGCATTTTTAATTTCAACTGTTCTCCTCTTTCAAATTAATGAGGTTTTCGTATATTTGAATGTTTGAAATGTTTGAATTCTGAAAATTACTTTTTTTCCTCATGAATGTAAAGGTTTTAAAAAGCAATAAATAAATAGATCCCAGACTACCTTATATTCTGAAATTGGTTTAATGAAGGTAGTTTGTCTTTGATGATAGAGGGATTTGTTAATGGTATCTCAGTCTGGAAATAGTTGTATTTCAATCAACAGTGGAGTTAGACGTTCCATTGGTAATACACTGAAGATGTCAGATATCAGATGTTGTTATTTTAAAGTGAAGAAGCACAACTTTATTATCTAAAGTCTTGGTTTCTGTTAATACCATGTCCTCCATACCGTTTCACATGTATGAGAGAAGCATTTAATTTGACTTTTTTGATATTGCAGTTCAAAGATCTATGGGGATGGAAATGCTGTTCCAAGGATTTTGAAGTTTCTCAAATCTATTGATCTTCAAGAGCCACTGCAAAAGAAATTCTGCTTTCCTCCTGTGAAGGAGAATATCTCTCAAGATATTGACCATATTCTTGAAACTCTAAGTGCTTTGGCTGTTGATCTAGGTGGGACAAACCTCCGAGTTGCAATAGTTAGCATGAAGGTAAAAGAATTCCTAAGTCTTAACTTCATATCCCATATAAATAATTGATCTTTTCTTTAGAGTATGGTTGGAAGGTAGGATTAAAAGCATACATTAGAGCTTGTAATCATTTGCCCACAGGATTGACTTTTAGATCCATTACAATGCTTGTCTCACAATATTTTACAAATTATTGACATTTCAGAGAAAGACAGTTCTCCAGGAATCCAAGTTAGTAAGACTGGAATTAACAATGGGAGACCACTTAGGCACCAAAGAGGGCTCTTGCCACCCAGGAGACCTGGAATTCTATACTTGGTAACAGCATGGAGCATGCTGCTTTCTGTCATTACCCCGGGGAGGACATCAGCAAATGGTGACGAGAATTGCATCTCCTTTAGAACATGATTTTTAGTTGAGTACAGCATACCTTCAGTCCCTTAACCAAAAAATCAGCACAGCGTTGACAGAGACTGAGAGAGCATCATAAAAACACTAAATTGTTCATGTTAAAAGATCTCTGATGACTTAAGAATAAACCTACCAGGGGGTGCCTGGGTGGCTCAGTCGGTTAAGCGTCCGACTTCCGCTCAGGTCATGATCTCACGGTTCGTGGGTTCGAGCCCCACATTGGGCTCTGTGCTGACAGCTCAGAGCCTGGAGCCTGCTTCAGATTCTGTGTCTCCCTCTCTCTCTGTCCCTCCCCTGCTTGTGCTCTGTCTGTCTCAAAAATGAGTAAAGATTTTTAAAAAACTTATAAAAAGAATAAACCTATCAGAGAAGTCTTTGAAATCTTATATAAAGTTTTAGGAGTCCATGAGAAATAGAAAGGTCTTTAAAAATAAAGTTGTTTCGATCAAAAAGAGCAAAACAAAACAAAATTTTCTCAAAATAAGCCACTCGTCTCCTTTGTAAATACTTTTAAAAAAGTATTAATAGAAGGGGCACCTGGGTGGCTCAGTTGGTTAAGTGTCCAACTTCGGATCAGGTCATGATCTCACACTTGAGAGTTCAAGCCCCCCATTGGGCTGTCTGCTGTCAGTGTGGAGCCTGCTTCAGATCTTCTGTCCCCCTCTCTCTTTTTGCCCCTCCCCCACTTGCATGCATGCACTTTCTCTCTTTCTCAAATAAACATTTAAAAAATATTAATAGAAGATTTTCTTGACCTAAAGATGATCTATTCTTTATCAATGGCCAGCACCCTTTGTAGTGGTGAAATTCTAGAGACATTCCTATTAAAATCAAGAAGAAGAAAGATGTTTTTTGCAACATTATTTCTCATAATTCTGGCAGTCATGAAGGGATAAAGCAAGAAACAAACCGCACAAGTGGAGATTGTGCATAGAGTAAAACAAAAATATTATAGACAGTATAAGTAAACCAACAAGCTTGCAGAATTAGATACCTGAGTAAAATGGCTAGATTTTATGACAAATATATAAATATCCAGGGGCACCTGGGTGGCTCAGTCAGTTAAGCATCCGACTTTTTCTTTTAATTTGTTTTATGTCTTTATTTTATTGAGAGAGAGAGAGAGAGAGAGAGCAAGTGGGGGAGGGGCAGAGAGAGAGAGGGAGACACAGAATCCTAAGCAGGCTCCAGGCTCTGAGCTGTTAGCACAGAGCCCGATGCGGGGCTCAAACCCATGAACCGTGAGATCATGACCTGAGCTGAAGTCAGATGCCCAACCGACTGAGCCACCCAGGCGCCCCAAGCATCTGACTCTTGATTTCGGTTCAGGTCACGATCTCATGGGTTGTGAGTTCGAGCCCTCAGTTGGGCTCAATGCTGGTAGTACAGAGCCTGCTTGGGATTCTCTCTCCCCCTTCCTGCCCCTCCCCTGCTTATGCTTTCTCTTTCTCTTTCAAGATACACAAATAAACTTAAAAAGATCACTAACTTTCTACTTACATGAAATTTTAGGCAGGTTTTTGAGTTTTCCTCTAAGTGAGTATTTGTTAGCCTGACTGCCCATTAGCATTACTTGGAAGCTTTAAAAAAAAAAAAAATACAGATGCCCAGACTATTTGAATCTCTGTGGGTGGGGTCCAGGGTGTCACTGTTTGTTCATGGCGAAGATTGAGAAACACAACTTTAGGATTACTTTTTTTTTTAATGTTTGTTTATTTACTTTTGCACATGTGTGTGTGCAAGTGGAGGGGGGGCAGAGTGAGAGGGAGACAGTGAATCCCAAGTAGGCTCCTTGCTGTCAGTGCAGAGCCTGATGTGGGGCTCAAACTCATGAACAGTGAGATTCTGACCTGATCTGAAATCCAGTCAGATGCGTAACTGACTGAGCCACCCAGCCACCCCACTTCAGGTTTATTCTTTGTTGTTAAATTTTTTAAAAATTTACACCCAAGTTAGTTAGCATATAGTGCAACAATAATTTCAAGAGTAGATTCCTTAATGCCCCTCACCCATTTAGCCCATCCCTCCTCCCACAACCCCTCCAGTAACCATCTGTTTGTTCCCCATATTTAAGAGTCTCCTATGTTTTGTTCTCCTCCCTGTTTTTGTATTATTTTTGCTTCCCTTCCCTTATGTTCATCTGTTTTGTATCTTCTTCTTAATGACAATCGTTAATGACCACTCTAACCTTTACAAATGGATAAAATCCATTAATAGCAAAAGAATTGGGAAAGAGCCTATTCAGAACAACAACCAAAAAAGTTGTAAGAATCATCTAAACCAAAAAACTATGCAATCTATCTATGTGAAGAAAAGTGTAAAACTTCTGCAAATAATGTAAAGGCTTGAAAAATGTCCTGGATGGGAATGCGGAGTATTTTTAAAATGTCAGCCCTTTTCCTAATTGAATTACAAGTTTAATATAATTTTAATCAACATTTCAGTGGGATTTTTCTAAGTTTGACAACATTATTCTGAAATTTACTCACAAGTGAGAAGAACAAAGAGGAAATTTAAAAACCGTAACTAGGAGAGATTCTCCCTGGCTGGTTTAAAAACATATCACAAAGTACAGTAATTTAAACATTTTGGAACTGTGCCATTATTGGCTTCACTCGTGGGAGGTGATTAAAGCTTCCCTCCTTAGGATATATATTTAGGTGCCTCCGTTTTTAAGCAAGGAAATTATGTCAGCCTGAGAGAGTAAACTCTGACCTTTTCACGAAGATTGTGATTAGCCAGCACTGACTTTACATGTGAGAGGAGCCCCATGGTTTGCCGTGAGCTGTTGTCGCTTCAGTAGCCACGCGCCAGGATGGCTTCCCAGGAAACTACTTGGGTGCTTCCCAGGGCCGGCCCACGCCAGAGCGGCTCCCCTCCCGAGCACTCCTCTCCATCTACAGTACTCTCTATCCTGTAGCACAGTCTGATTTATCGTGAAAAAGGTCAGAAGACTCACGGGATGCTTCTTAGCCTAGATCAGTAAGACAGGGCTTGTTTTTTTCTCTTTTAGGGTGAAATTGTCAAGAAGTATACTCAGTTCAATCCTAAAACCTATGAAGAGAGGATTAATTTAATCCTACAGATGTGTGTTGAAGCTGCAGCAGAAGCTGTAAAACTGAACTGCAGAATTTTGGGAGTAGGTGAGATTGCAAATTACATATTCAAGAAATGTTCATTTTGGTATAGAGTTTACTGAGTTCTAATGCATGACTGACCATCAAGTCACTGCGCTTTGTACAGATGGCTCCAGGGCCTGTCTGTGGGCCCCAAGCATGAGGACTTCCTGGAACCCCAGTAATCGTTATAGGTACATTGGTGGAGAGCTACAGATTTAGCACAGAATTGCCTGACATTTCTTTGCAGTCTTTGGTAATGCTTGTCTTAGCAGATCTTGGGTGAATTAATTTGTGTTTGAAACCTAGGAAGTTGGCGTACTTTTCTAAGATTGCTTATGAGAATTATTTTCCTTGTGTGTGTGGTGGAGCTCAGGTATTTCCACGGGTGGCCGTGTAAATCCTCGGGAAGGGATTGTGCTGCATTCAACTAAACTGATTCAAGAATGGAACTCCGTGGACCTCAGGACCCCTCTCTCTGACACCTTACATCTGCCCGTGTGGGTGGACAATGATGGCAATTGTGCTGCCCTGGCAGAAAGGAAATTTGGCCAAGGAAAGGGCCTGGAAAACTTTGTGACACTTACCACAGGCACAGGTAAGAGGAGCTAGAATGTGTGTTGGTGTGTGCCTTCAGGACCAGCCAGGCAGCTTATAAGTCTGCTTTAGTGTTCACTTCCTGCTTGAGTAGAGCCAGGAGGTGAGCCCCACATGAGAGCTTAGGGCCTTTTCAATCTTTCCTGGGCATGTGCCCTGCCCTGGGCATGCGTGTGGACCTCAGATTGCTAGGAATTTGTCAGAGCTGTTCAAAGCTCTTTCTTCCCAAAGTTTCTCATTCCCAGCTTTTCCTCCCCTCCCATGTTTTTGGTTAGTATATTATTTGTCTCAACTGTCAGCGTCACCGTAGGCAGCAGAGACTAATAAACATATTTTGCCTTTAAATGTTTTTGACAAAGCCCACCTGAGTGCCCCCTCAGCTCTAGGGGAGTTCTGAGGTCAGTGACACAAAGGCAAGCTCTTCGAGCTGGTCCCCCAGTAGCTGCCAAGTAGGTCAGAATAAGCAATCACAGGTTTTCAAGAATAAGGCTCATCCTCCTCCCTCCAGGACTGCCGTCTCTGTGCAGGATGTGGGCTGGTTCAAGGCCACCAAACTGGGGAGTGGGTGGTGGGACCAGAAAATGCCAGAAAGAAGTCTTACTAAGATTCAGCTGTTTTTTTCTTGAGTAAATATTCCCGTGGTTGTTACAAAACCTGTGATTAGCTTTCAGAGTTCCAAAAAAAATTGGTTCTGAGAATTTTTGCCAGTTTATTCATTGCTTTAGTGGAGGAATGGACTTTTGGAGTTGCCTACTTTGCCATTTTTGCTGATGTCCTACTTTGTTTTTTGAATGAGGAAACAGACTGAGCTAGTAAGTGGTTGAGCCATCATTTGATCCCAGATATGTGTAACTTCAAAACTTGTGTGCACTTAAACTCTGCATTGTGCTACCTCCTCTTAAGCTCAGGCCCTTCTCTTAGTTGCAGACAGTTTTAGCAAGGTGGGATATCATTTCCTAGTTCAGAGCGGATAATTTGCAAATTAGAGGGGTGGAGTTGAAGAGTAGGTGCCACAGGAAGTAACTGATGGCAGGACAGCTCTAAAAAGCAGAGTCTTTTCAGGCTTTCCTCCTTAATAACTCCTAAACTTGGTAACAAGAGAGTCATTGATATTCATAATCATTGAATCATAGATTTTTAGACATGTTGGTATTAAGAGGCAAAATCATATTTCCTATCCTCTGTTTAAGAAAAAAAGTGGTGTGTGATACATTTTGGAAAGATGGTCTTATCTTGGGTTTCTCCCCACAGCAGAGCCCAAGATGAGGACTTAGGTGCGAGTATTTTATGTTGGAGATGATCCTGAGAAGCAGGAGTAAAGGAGTGAGAAGAGTAGAACAGAGTAGGTGGAAAGCCATTATCCAGGTTGCCTTGAGGGCAGTGGGGGGCTGAAATCTACCAGAACCTCCC
The DNA here is from genome assembly GCA_028646485.1 of Cryptoprocta ferox. NCBI lineage: Eukaryota > Metazoa > Chordata > Mammalia > Carnivora > Eupleridae > Cryptoprocta > Cryptoprocta ferox. Next base: position 34,450,069 of record CM053568.1, read on the forward strand.
AAGAAGCCTGTGGAATACCATCCAGAATTGTCCACTGGAGTCTGCTGGCTCTTACCTTGCTTGGTTGAGGATGCCTGTGCTCTAACCTTAGTGTCGGAGATGGCCTTGGTAAGGAGAACAGGCAGTGTGAGCTTGAGGTGATACACTGTCATCACACGGTGAATGTGAGCCTGCATGGATGTGTTCCCCACAGCTGTGGTTGAAATCACAGTGAGCCAAGTAGATGCAACACAGGGAGGACATCAGAGGATCTGCTAGCTAGATTTTCCTCCAAAATGCTTCCAGGTAAAGTGTTAATACTTAGTACGTTTCAGCTATTTAGGAAAAGAGACATCGTAAAGAACCTCACATTCCAAAGCTTTGCTAAATACGTGAGGCACTGCCATATTGCAGCTTTCTGTTTCAAGTGAAGAGCCACCTCGGTGACTGTTGTCTCTTGCTGTAGGAATTGGCGGGGGCATCATCCATCAGCACGAATTGATCCATGGAAGCTCCTTCTGTGCTGCAGAACTTGGCCACCTTGTCGTGTCTCTGGATGGGCCTGACTGTTCCTGTGGCAGTCACGGGTGTATTGAAGCATATGCCTCTGGAATGGCCTTGCAGAGGGAAGCAAAAAAGCTACATGATGGTTGGTTTTCTTTTCCTGAGGGATTAAATAGCTAAATGGTAGACAAGTATTTCAAAGTACATATTCCAAAAAGAGCTGAACACTAAAGCCAGAACTTTTACCCTTTTCACCTCCTGGGATTCCTCATACCAAAACTCCAAGGTACCCTTAGTCTTGATCCATATTAACACTTTCCTCTCCAATGTTGGGGATAGATAAGGATCTTGAGCTCCAGGAGAGCAGGGATGATTTCTTTAATTTTTGTTTCCTTGGTCCCTAGCACAGGGTGGGTACTTAGTACACATGTTAATGAAGAAGTAAATGGATTAACATACTACAGTTGTGAACTCAGAGAAGTCTATTTGAGTTAAAGCTATTTCTGGACATTTTAATGAAAGGATGGTTTCTAGCCTGATGAAGGAGGAGTCATTTAATATTATAATACAGTGTCAAGTGTACTGAGAATGATGGCCAAGGAATGTAGATGCATAGAAAGACATCAGCATTCCCTCCCTGCCCTCTTCATAGGAGGAAGGGAGTGTTGGGGTGCTGTCTGGAGATTGAGAGAGGATAAGTAGAATTAGGGCAAGTTGGGATGAGTCAGGGATGCTTCCAAGCCTGGGAAACAGTGGTGTGGGTACATAAAGGGCAAGGTAGGGTAGAGCATAGCAAGAGGGAGGCCAGGACCAGCAGCTAACGGAGAAGCCATTGAGAACTTTTAGGGGAAAGGCATGGTCAGAAATGAATTTTAGACTCTTCACTAAACTGTCACTTTTTGTTTTCTGGGAGAAAACTAGTAGTTGAATGGAAGTGGTTTTAGTTTTCAAAATTTTATTTTTTTAATTTCTAGTTAACGTATAGTACAGGATTGGTTTTAGGAGTAGAATTTAATGTCTTTTTTCGATTGGATTTTCTTTCCTGCTTTGTTGAAGAGTGGTTGACCCTCTAGTTGTGGGTCCATTTCTGGGTTTTCTCTTCTGTTCCAATGATCTGTATCTGCTTTCATGCCAGTACCATCTGTCTCGATGACCACAGCTTTGTAATGTAGCTTGAAATCCGCAATTGTGATGCCTCCAGTTTCTCTTTTTCAGGATCGATTTGGCTATTAGGGGTGATTCCATACAAATTTTAGGATTATTTGTTCTAGCTCTGTGAAAAATGCTGGTGGTATTTTGATGGGGATTGTGTTAAATGTGTAGATTGCTTTGGGTAATATAGACATTTTAACAATGTTTGTGTTCTTCCAATCCATGAGCATGGAATGCTTTTCCATTTCTTTGTGTCCTCTTCAGTTTCTTTCATAAGTGTTCTATAGTTTTCAGAGTACAGATCTATATTCCTAGGTATCTTATGGTTTTTGGTGCAATTGCAAATGGGATCAATTCCTTGATTTCTTTGCTGCTTCATTATTGGTGTGTAGAAATGCAACCAATTTCTGTATGTTGATTTTATATACTGCACCTTTGCTCAGTTCATGTTTTCTAGCAATTTTTTGGTGGAGTCTTTTGGGTTTTCTGCACAGAGTATCATGTCGTCTGCAAATAGTGAAAGTTGGACTTCTTTCTTGCTGATTCGGATGCCTTGTATTTCTTTTTGTTGTCTGATTGCTGAGGTTAAGACTTCCAGTACTATGTTAAATAGAGATGGTGAGAGTGGGCATCCTTGTCTTGTTCCTCAAGGAGAAAGGCTCTCAGTTTTCCCCATTGAGGGTGATTAATTAGCTGTGGGTCTTTCATGTATGGCCCTTACGATGTTGAGGTATGTTCCATCAATCCCTACTTTGTTGAGGGTTTTTATTCAGAAAGAATGCTGTATTTTGTCAAATGCTTTTTCTGCATCTATTGAGAGGATCATATGGTTCTTATCCTTTCTTTTATCCGTGTGGTGTATCGTGTTGATTGATTTGCGCATATTGAACCAGCCCTGCAGCCCCAGGAATAAATCCCATTTGATCATGGTAAATAATTCTTTTAATGTAGTGTTGTATTCAATTTGATAGTATCTTGTTGAGAATTTTTGCATCCATGTTCATTAGGGATATTGGCCTGTAATTCTCCTTTTTATTCGGGTCTTTGGTTTTGGAATCAAGGTAATGCTGGCCTTATAGGATTAGTTTGGAAGTTTTCCTTCCATTTCTGATTTTGGGAATAGTTTGAGAAGAATAGGTATTAACACCTTTTTTTTTTTTTAAGTTTATTTATTTATTTTGAGACAGCGTGCGTTCACAACCTGGGGAGGAGCAGAGAGAGGGGAAGAGACAGAATCCCAAGCAGGCTCCATGCTGTCAGCATGGAGCCGGAGGGCTCAGTCCCGAAAAACCGTGAGATCATGACCTGAGCCAAAATTAAGAGTTGGACGCTTAACCTACTGAGCCACCCAGGCGCCCCAGTATTAACTCTTCTTTCAAAGTGTGGTGGAATTTCCCTGGGAAGCCATCTGGCTCTGGACTTTTGTTTGTTGGCAGAGTTTTGATTACTGTTTCAATTTCTTTGCTAATTATGGGTCTGTTCAAATTTTCTATTTCTTCCTGTTTCCGTTTTGGTAGTTTTCATCTTTCTAGGAATTTGTCCATTTCTTTATGATTGCCCAGTTTGTTGGCATAAAATTTTTCATCATAATCTCTTAAATTGTATTTCTGAGGTGTTGGTAGTGATATCTCCCCTTTCATTTGTGATTTTATTTATTTGGGTCCTTTTTTCTTTTCAATAAGTCTGGTTAGGAGGTTATCAATTTTATTCTTTCAAAAAACCAACTCTTAGTTTTGATGATCTGTTCTACTTTTTTTGGTTGTTATTTGTTTGTTTCTATATCATTTATTTCTGTTCTAGTCTTTATTATTTACCTTGTTCTGCTGGCTTTAGGCTTTCTTTGTTTTCCCTTTTCTAGCTCTCTTAGGTATACGATTAGGTTATGTATTTGAGACCTTTCTTGATTCTCGAGGTGGGCCTGCACTGCAAGATCCTTCCCTCTTAAGACTCCCTTTGCTGCATCTCAAAGGATTTGGACTGTCTTGTATTCATTTTTCATTTGCTTCCATGTACTTTTTTATTTATTCTTTATTTTCCTCACTAACCCATTCATTCTTTAGTATGATGTTTTTTAACCTCCATGTATTTGTGGTCTTCCCAATTTTTTCTTGTGGTTAACTTCAAGTTTCATAGTGTTGTGGTCTCAAAATATGCATGGTATGATCTCAGTCCTTTTGTCCTTGTTGAGGGCTGATTTATGACCCAGTATATGATCTCTTCTGGAGAATGTTCTGTGTGTACTCTAAAAGAATGTGTATTATGCTGCTTTAGGATCGAATGTTCTGAATATATGTGTTAAGTCCATCTGGTCCAGTGTGTCATTCAAAGCCACTGTTTCCTTGTTGATTTTTCTGCTTAGGTGATCTGTTCATTGGTGTAAGCGGGGTGTTAAAGTTACCTACTATTATTGTATTATTATCAATGAGTTTCGTGTCTGTTAGTAATTGATTTATATATTTGGGGGTTTCAAGTTGGCATAAATATTTACAGTTTAGAACTTGTTCATGAGTGGACCCCTTAATTATGATATAATGCCCTTCTTCCTCTCTTGTTACAGTCTTCGGTTTAAAATCTAGTTTGTCTGATAGAAGTATGGCTACTCCAGCTTTCTTTTGGTATCCATGAACATGATAGGTGGTTCTCCATCCCCTCACTTTCAATCTACTGATGTCTTTAGGTCTAAAATGAGTCTCCTATAGGCAGCATATAGATGGGTCTTTTTTGTTGTTGTTGTTTTTTGTTTTTTGTATACATTCTGATACCCTATATCTTTTGGTTGGAGCATTTAGTCTATTTACAGTCGGTAATTTTTGAAAGATATGAGTATCCTGCCATTGTGTTACCAGTAAAGTTGGTATTTCTGATGATGTCCTCTGTTCCTTTCCAGTCTTCACTGCTTTTGGTCTCCCCCTACCCCCAAAGAGTCCCCCTTAATATTTCTTGAAGGGATGGTTTAGTGGTCACAAACTCCCTTAGTTTTTGTCTGGGAAACCCTTTATCTCTCCTTCTATTCTGGATGACAGCTTTGATGGATAAAGTATTCTTGGCTGCATATTTTCCCATTGAGCATGTTGAATGTATCCTGCTATTCTCTTCTGGCCTTCCAAGTTTCTCTGGGCAGATCTGCTGCGAATTTAATCTGTCTTCTTTGTAGGTTAAGGACTTTTTTTCCCTTGCTGCTTTCAGGACTCTTTCCTTGTCTGTGTATTTTATGAATTTGACTTTGATATCCCTTGGCAATGGCCAGCTTTTATTGAATTTAATAAGGGTTCTCTGTGCTTCTTGGATTTTGACGTCTGCATGCTTCCTCAGATTAGGAAAGTTTTCAGCTGTAATTTGCTCACATAAACCTTCTGCCCTTTTTTCTCTCTCTTCATTTTCTGGGACTCCTATGATATGAATGTTATTCCATTTTAATAAGTTGCTGATCCCTAAGTCTACCTTCATGATTCATTATTTTTGTTTCCCTCTTCTTTTCAGCTTCATTATTTTTGATAATTTTATCTTCTGTATCACTGACTCGTTCCTCTGATTCATCCATCCTCGCTGTTGTGACATCCATTCAGATTTGCAGTTTGGTTATAGCATTTTTAATTTCAGCCTGACTAGGTTTTAGTTTTTATCTAAAACCTAAAAGAGATTCTCTACAGTCTCTACAGTCTTCGATGCTTTTGTCAAGCCCAGCTAGAATCCTTATAATTGTTTTAAATTCTAGTTCACATAACTTTCTTATATCTGTATTGATTAAGTCCCTGGCTGTCATTTCTTCCTGTTCTTTCTTTTGGGGTGAATTCATCCATCTTGTCATTTTGGAGGGGAAAAAATAATAATAATGTAAAATTTAAAAAATAATAAAGGAAACTAGATCCTTGGTGTATTTTAGTCTGCTTGTTAAGAGAAGCTTGATAGAAAAAAGTAAAGATTAACAAAAGGTCAAAAAATTGTTTTAATTAAAAAAATAAAATACAATAAAAAAATTAAAAAATTTGCTTTCTGTATCCCAGAAAAAAAACCAAACACAAAAACAAATACAGAAACAAACAAAACCCAAGGAAACTGAGATTCTATTTCCCCTAGAGCTGAAGTTTTGCAGCATTCTATGATCCGTAGACGACCTAGTGCATGGAAGAGGCTTGTGCTGGTCTTCTGGTGGAGAGGCCTGCTGCTCTGATTCTCAGGCCAACTTGCTCTACTGGAGATGTTCCTGGAGGGCGCAAGGGGGCAAGGCTTGGTGTATTGGCTCTGTTCACCGCTTGGTGGCTCCATTCTCCACCTGGTGGAGCTGTTTAGCTCACTGAGGTTGATCAGTGCTGGTGGGCTGGGGGTGAAAATGGCTTCACACCACTCTGTAGTCTCCAGAGAGGGAAGTTCATGCCCTCACAGATGTGCAGTCAATCACCTCCTGTGTCCCCAGTTTCTGTCAGCTTGCCACCTTCACCCTGTCTGAGCTGTCCACCTGTCAGATGGTGCCACCTTCTTGGGTTTCATCTCAGACGCAGCTGTGTTTCAGAACCCCGTACTTCAGAGACCCCTGTGGTTTGGATTGCATGAAATCCTCTGGGGGAGCATTTTGCTGCACTGTGGCTGGTGCCGCCTTGTCCGAGGCAACAGTTGCACGATTGTGAAGTGGCAGAGTGGCTCAGAGTTTATGGTAAATCGCAACACGGAGCCAGCTCCAGGGTTTGCTGCCCTCAGCCAGCATCTTTGTTCCTATACTGGTGAACAGGGCAGCTCTGTGGCACCCGTCAGGTCTTTTGCCTGTAGAGAGGCCATGTCATGTCTACCAAATGCACTCTAGAGGATCCTCAGACCACAGGGAGCACTCCGGGTACTGACCTCTAAAACTTCAGACCCTGTGCTCCACCCTCTCCTTTTTGCCGGTAATTGGTTTTGAGAACAGTTTTTTTGTGTAGTCCCCTACATGTGTTTTCAGTCTTTTATTTTTTTTTCTTCACTCCTACCTCCCCCTGATCAGGGGGGATCCCTCCCCTTCGCAATGCCAGCGGCTCTTTTCTCCCACAACTCAACCCTCCACAGTCCCTACCTTGCACGGGTTGTTTTTTCTATTCGTAGACATGTTGTTTTGTCCTCTAAGACTTCTGGTCAATTTCTTGGGTGTTCAGAAGGATTTGGTATTTATCTAGCAGTTTGGGGGAGGAGGCAAGCTTAGAGTCACCCTAGTCCTCTGCCATCTTAATGCCTCCAGGTAGAGTGGCTTTAAATAGTACAATTCTAAGGTGACTTCCGGTTTTCTGTTGGACAGCTGGGGGTTGGGAATATGAAAGGGGAAACAGGTTATGGCAGAAGATGATGGCTGGGTGCTTGTGGGACATAGGGTGGAGGTGTGGAGGCAGCGGCTGGCTACAGGAGTCTGGTGCTCAGGAGAGATGACTGGACTAGAGGTGGGAATTTGGGAATCATCAGTGCTGAGGTGGCAGTTAAACCTCTGAATGAGATTGGAGTGAGGCAAGAGTCTGGGGTGGGACCTTGCAAAACAGTGTTTAATGGGCAGAAAGGAAAATCAGGAAAGGGTAAAATCACAGAAGTTAAAAGGGAGAGTGTTTCAGGGAGGGAATAATTAGGAATGTCACGTGCTGCTTTTGAGTGAGAGAAAATCGGAAAAGGTCATTGGTTTTGGCCATGAGGACATCATTTGAAGCCCTGAAAACTGTTTTGCAACCTCATTTTTATCAGCCCCCTTAGGAGCCTGTTCAGACTTTTCTTTTTTTTTTATGAATACAATGTATATTTACTTATTTTTAACTTTATAGTTTATTGTCAGGTTGGTTTCCATATAACACCCAGTGCTCTTCCCCACAAGTGACCTCCACCATGACCATCACCCCCCTTCTCCTTTCCCCCTCCCCCTTCCGCCCTCAGTTTGTTTTC
>CM053568.1:34466430-34530279 GCA_028646485.1 Cryptoprocta ferox
CTGGGCAAAGTTAATTGAAAACCTTCTGGGAGGGATTCACCAATCGTGGTGCCATTAAGAACATTCAAGATTTATGGGAGGAGTCAAGATAACAACATTAACAGGAGTCTGGAAGAAGCTGATTTCAACCCTAATGGATGACTTTGAGGGGTTCAAAACTGCAGTGGAGGAAGTGAGTGCAGATGTGGTGGAAATAGCATGGGAACTAGAATTAGAAGTGGAGCCTGAAGATATGACTGAATTGCTATACTCATGATAAAAGTTTAATGGGTGAGGAGTTGCTCCTTACGGATGAGCAAAGAAAGTGATTTCTTGAGATGGAATCGAATCTTCTCCTGGTGGAGATGCTGTGAGTACTGTTGGAATGACAGCAAACGATTTAGAAATTACATAAACTTAATTGAAAAAGCAGTGGCGGAGTTTGAGAGAATTGACTCCGATTTGGAAACAAGTTCTACTGTGGGTGAAATGCTATCAAGTGGCATTTGAATGCTACAGAGAAATTGTGAAAAGAGTCAATCAATGTGGTGAATTTCATTGTCTTATTTTAAAGAACTTGCCAAAGCGACATCAACCTTCGGCAGCCACCGCCCTGATCAGTCAGGAGCCATCAACGTTGAGGCAGGACCCTCCACCGGCAAAAATATTACAACTCCCTGAAAGCTCAGATGATGATTAACATTTTTTAGCAACAAAGTATTTTTAAATTAAGATACGTACATTTTTAGACATGCTGCTGCACACTTAACAGACTACAGTATAATGTAAACATTTATCTGCACTGGGGAACCAGAAAATTTACTTGACTCACCTTATTGCAATATTCCCTTTATTGCAGTGGTCTGGAACTGAACCTGCAATATCTATAAGGTAGGCCTGTATTATTATTATTTTTTTAATTCTTAATGTCTATTTTTGAGAGAGAGGGAGACAGAGCATGAGTGTGGGAGGGACAGAGAGAGAGGGAGACACAGAATCCAAAGTAGGCTCCAGGCTCTGACATGTCAGCACAGAGCCCAGCGTGGGGCTCGAACTCCCGGACTGTGAGATCAAGCCCTGAGCTGAAGTTGGACACCCAACCGACTGAGCCACCCAGGAGCCCCGGTAGGCCTGTATTATTAACTGTAGTTGCCATGCTGTGCACTACTTCCCCATGACTTACTTTATAACTGGAAAATTGTACCTTTTGACTCCCTTCACCCACTTCACCAACCCCTTCCCTACCCTTCACCTCTGACAACCACCAGTCTGTTATCTGTTCTCTATGAGCATGGTTTTTGGTGTGTGTGTGTGTGTGTGTGTGTATGTATGTATGTTTAAAGATTCCACTTACAAGTGGAAAGATCATACAGTATCTATCTTTCTGACTTTGCCCTCAAGGTCTACCCATGTCACAAATGGCACTATTTATTTTTTATGGCTGAATAATATTCCTGTTTGTGTGTGCACACGTGTACCTACATACATTTTCTTTGTCCATTTATCCACTGACGTACTCAGGTTGTTTCCAGATCTTGGCTACTGTAAATAATGCTGCAGTGAACACAGGGGTGTGTTTATCTTTTCAAGTTAGTCTTTTCCTTTTCTTTGGAAAAATACCCAGAAGTACAATTGCCGAACTGTATGTTGGTTCTACTTTTCTATCTTTGAAGAACCTTCATACCATTTTCCACTGTGGCTGCACCAATTTGCTTTCCTACCAACATAGCACAAGGGGTCCCTTTTCTCCCATTCTCCCCAACACTTGTCTTTTGGTAACAGCCATTCTAGTGGGTATAAGGTAATATCTCACTGTGGTTTTGATTTGCACTTCCCTGATGATTAGGGATATTGAGCATCAATTCATTTAGCTGTTGGCTATCTGTAGGTCTTTGGAGAAGTGTCTATTCAAATCCTCTGCCCATTTTTAAATCGGGTTGTTTTTGCTATTGAGTTACAGGAATTTTTATATATTTTGGATATTAACCCCTTATCAGTTGTAAATACTTTCTCCCACTAATTAGGTTGCCTTTTCATTTTGTTGGTGTCCTTGTGCTGTGCACAAGTGTAGTTCCACTTGTACATTTTTGCTTTCAGTGTCCGGTTCAGGAAACCACCGAGATTGATGTCAAGGAGCTTATTGCTGACTGGTTTCACAGCTTATATTCAACTCTACTTCATTTTGGGTTAATTTTTGTATATGGTGTAAGATAGTGACCTAATTTTCCCAACAGCAGTTATCAAATACACTATCTTCCCTTGATTATATATTCTTGTCTCCTTTGTCATAAATTAACTGAGCTCTCTATTCTGTTCCATTCATCTGGGTCTGTATTTGTGCCAGTATTTGATTACTATAGCTTTGTAATGTAGTTTGAAATTAGGGAGCATGATGCTTCCAGCTTTGTTCTTTCTCAAGATTGTGTTGGCTGTTTGGAGGCTTTTGGGGTTCCATACAAGTTTTAGGGTTGTTTTTAAAAATGCCATTGGAATTTTGAGAGATTGCATTGAATCTGTAGGTTGCTTTGGGTAGTGTGACCATTTTAACAATATTCTTCCAATCCCGAAGTATGGAGTATCTTTCCATTTATTCGCAAATTCTTTCATTAATGTCAGAGTTTTCAATGTACAGGCCATGTTCCATGTTTTTGTTTAAAAATTCCTGGGTATTTTGTTTTCGATGCCATTTTATAAATGTGACGTTTTAAATTTTATAAATTTCTCTTTCTGGTAGTTATTAGTGTATAGAAATGCAACAGATTTCTGTGTACTGATTTTGTATTCTGCAACTTTACTGAATTTATTCCAAGTTTTTAAAAATTTTTTTAATGTTTTTATTTTTGAGAGAGAGAGAGAGAGAGACAGCGTAAGCAGGGGAGGGTCAGAGAGAGAGGGAGGGAGACACAGAATCCGAAGACAGGCTCCAGCCTCTGAGCTAGCTGTCAGCACAGAGCCTGACGCGGGACTCAAAACCACGAACCATGAGATCATGACCTGAGCCGAAGTCGGATGCTTAACCGACACAGCCACCCAGGTGCCCCAGTTCCAAGTTTTTTTGGTCTTTAGGGTTTTCTATAGAACATGTTATCTGCAAAAACTGACAATTTGGATGCCTTTTCTTTTGCTTGCCTAATTGTTCTGGCTAGGACTTCCAATACTATGTTAAATTCACATTTAAAATTTGACATAAAAAACGAAGTGGCCCCAAGAAAAAAGTTTGAAACTAAATGTTGAACACTCTGCTGAGTCCATGGACCAAACTCCCTCCTTTTTATGAAACCCCATGTGGGTAATCGAGGTTGTCAGAAACAATTCTGAGTTACTACTAAAAACGTCAGAGGTTCAAATAGTCATCATTTCTCTCATGGTGTCTGTGGATTAGGAATTTAGGAAAGGCTCTACTTGGCAGTTCTGACTCCAGGTATCGGATGCATTTGCAGTTACAGCGGCTAGAGCTGGGCAGGAAGTCAGAGCATGAGGGACTGGCCGGACAGTTCTCTCTGCCCGTAGTTTCAGGATCTGCGTGGGCTGGTCTGGGCTTCCTCACAGAATGGGGCTTCAGGGTGGTAGAGCTTTTACTGGTGACTCAAGGACTTACCGGCCTGTGTAGCTCTGGATGTTCCAGCAAACCAGCGCAAGCTGTGTTGCCTTTTATGATCTAGCTTTGGAAGTCACATAGCAGTCCTTTTGTCATATCAACCAGTCACCTCTTGACCTGGGGAACGTCAGACTTAACTGATGTTTTACAACTGCCACATCTCCCCTCAAGAAGCCCATCTGGCATGAGAGGCAAGAACAGCCTAGATACCGCCACCAGGAGGATACAAAAGGTAAGGTGCCCCAGGTAGAAGGCCATGGGAGCTCACAGAGGGGAGTAAGGGAAGGCATTCTGGAGGTGACCTTTGAGCTGGTTCTTAAAATGGATTTTGACATTCTGAATGGCATTATCAAGGCCCAGAAGTAATGAATGGTTGAAGAGCGAGTGATTACTTGACTGCAATCAAAAGTGGCTGAAGGGGAGGAGTGAGCAGAGGCCAGAAATGTGAGCCAGATCAAGGAATGCCCAATAAGCAGCTTGGGGGGGTGGGGGTTGGGGACAGGGGCAGAAAAGTAATGAAGGTTCCTCTCCCCTCCAGATATAATTACCATAGGAGAGATGGTGAACTTTCCTTCTTGGCAGTATCTCCTCCTCCTGGGTGGTATTACAGGCATTAGAGACAGCAGTCTCTAACTTGGAAATAGTATCACCAACTACAAGCAGATTCCTGACTTGGCTTTATTAGTTGACTTTATTGCTTGAACTATCACCTAAAATGTGACCGGTTGAAGGCAGATAACACATGTTGAAGCCTGAATGGAGAACAGTCTCTTAGTGGTACCTGTGGTGTAGAGCAGTATGGTCCAGAACTTTGTGATGACGGAAATGTTCTCTAATCTGTGCTGTGCAGTTGGGATGCTACCTGACCACACGTGGCCACTCAGCATACGAAGCCTAGGGCTAGAAATGTATTTTTAATTAATTTAAGCACATGGGCCTAGTGTTTTGGTCGGCCAGGCGTATATGAAGGATTTGGCAAGTGAAATAGCGCAGTCCTAGGGCTGGCGCACACCCCAGTGTGTGCTGCGGAAACCTCGAGTAACAAGGCTAGCCACAAAGTAATGCCATCCTGATTCAGGTTTCCTGGGTTAATCCGAAGGAATAATATATACTCCAGAGAGACCCCTGTTGAAAAATACTACCCAAGACCCTAAAGTAGGGGACAGTGACGAGCCAGCTGGGAAAAATGTCTGGGTTGGTAAAGGATTCACAGCTGTATCTCTGGGGAGCAAGGAGAGGTTAAGGTTAAGCCATGGAACTCCCGTTTTTCAAGTGGGAACTGCCACAGCATCCTGCTACATACAGATGATAGTAACTTGCAGCTCTTTTAGTTCAAAGGGGTGGACACTCCATGGCTGCGCCTCCTCAGTGCTAGAAATGATAAAGGAAAATCGTTATCCTTTCACTGTGCAGTGTTATCTTGAGGTCAATAATGAGACTTCATGGTTATTGTTTCTGAAACAAATTTATTCTCAGAGTAATGCACAAAAAAGTAGAGGTTGAGGCTACCTTTGGGAGGCTTCCTCCCCCTCCTCTCTGAATGCCAGGGAGAACACAGTTGAAGGAAACATGCAATCACAAACAATGATCAACTCTAAAGACAAAAGGTTTGGTCCAAAAGAACTCAACATAATTAATCCAATTACTGTGAAGAGCTTCACTGAGTAGGATTAAGATATTGCAGATGTAGTGTTTCCACAGGGTGGCTCTTCAGTGCACCAGGGGGGCCTGCTTGAGGGAGATGAGGACAGAGCGCATGCGGGACACATCTTTGGCCTGCTTGCTGGACTTGGGGTTAAAGTCACACAGCCGGGCCACCCGTTCCCACTCAGTGCCTGGGGACGACTCGTCTATGTCGTTTACAAAAGCTTCTTCTGCTGCCCTGGAAGCAACAACGAAATATGTTGGTTTAATGCAGAACCCCTTGTGCGCTACCTGGCGGCTGCCTCTTCAGGCGTGACTTAATGGCATCTGGTTTTCCAAAGAGGAACAGCCCCTGGCTCAGGTCAGACTCAGAAGCAGACACGTGGCCAGTTCTCCCAGGCACAGGGTGCCCGGGCTGCTGTGTAAAATGGTGGAATACAGGTGTTTGGTGCAGGGCTCACTCTCTCTCTGTCTCTGTTGATACAGAGCATTAAAAAAGCAAGTCCTCGGCCAGCTATGCACTGCCTTCGTTAACAGGAGCAAAGCAGCAGGCTGGTTTATGTTGGGCTCTACTGAGTTTCAAGTACATTCAGAGACTTAAAAAGCCCACCGGTCCCTGCACGATAGCCTCTGGATTTATCCCTAAGACCGGAGAGAAACAGGGCAGATCCAAAGGGATTCAAGACAAAGCTCCCATGCGAGCAGGCACTAGAGACTTAAAGCCATTCTGGAAGGGGGTTTGTTAGGACATTCTCCAGTTCAGCTCAAAGTTGGCCATTTTCCCTCCAGCCGGGTGCCTTGGGCCACTCGGGCACTCTCTGGAAGGGGTGGGCATCTGATGGCTGAACAGCCAATCCATGTCAGTTGCTTTTTGGTAGGATGCTGCTCCAACATTCTTTCACGTGAAGGTCGGCCCACCCCCCAGCTGGGAACTGGTGGGAGCTACAGCCTGAAAGGACAGTGGGAGGAGGAAGGAAGACACACTATATTCATCTACTCCAACAAGCATCACGGGCAAAGCAAAAGCAATGGAGATGACTGGTCTGTGGGAACGGAGGGGTGGCACTCTCACAGGGATGGCCGTGGCAGACACTGCTGAAGCCCAGAGCCACTACAACACTGCGACTTCATGGCACACACAGGTAGGGGCAGTGAGAAAGGTTTACTTAACTGGTCTAGGCTGTAGCAAGGATGGTTTATGTTTGTGCTTAAAGGTGAAGAGAAGAAAAGAAACAAGGAGAGAAACTTTAGGTCAGATATAGAAAATGAGAATGAGCTCAATGCAGATGGTCAGTAAGCTAGACATGCCCTTGCCACTCTAGCTACACTTGGGAACGTGCAGCTGGCTTTGCTGGGCCACCCTGCTGCCCAGCAAACCCAGACTCGACCTTTCCAGTCTCCAGTTCTACTCCAGAGAGAATGTGCAAAAAATTAATCCAACACCACCTGTAAGTCCAGCATTTCACAAATCTCACTGCAAATGCATCTGGGGACCCAGGGAACCCCAGTTTGTATTCTAAAGGGATGAACATGTCAAGGTCACAGGCCCTAAGAGGCGCTACAGCCACAAGCCTATTGTCCACCCTTCTACCCTCATCTCCCTTGCATCAAAATCTAGTCCTTAATTCTTGAGGAAACAGCAATACTGATCTGTAAACAGGAATTCTTAAGTATTTTTCCAGAGAAGATGGGAGTTTTCTTTGAAGGAAGAAACCACAGGGGCCCATACCAGACAGCGTTCGCTATCTTGACCTTAAGCTGGGTGGGGCCTTTTTGTGCCAGAAGAGGGGGCTAGGGCATCAGAAGCTGGGCACTGAACAATTCCCACATATAAAGCCCTAGAGAAACAATTACACCTCTCCCCCCACTTACCCAATGAGACCATTTCCTCGGCTCTGGGCCCTTCTGCCCCAGGGGAGAAGCAACTAGAGAACTATATGTAGAGAATATTGCCCCCCCCCCCAGCTCCCAACCACAGAGCTTCCACCTTTCCAGGTGGGGACACGGCCCGTCCCCACCTGGGGCAGGGTGGCAGCAAGAGGTTAGAGCCTACCCCTGTCCCACAGCCTTCCCAGACAATGTCACAAATGACCCACATTTTAAAAGGGCATCTGCTGCCTTCCCTCCAAAACCCCGGATGTGAAAAAGGGCTACTGGAGTTAAAGGGAGTCACAATTCTGCAAGACAACCCCAACCTTCGAACTCTTAGGCAGTCCCCAGAGGGCCAATCTGAAGTAATTCAGAAAGCAAAGCAACTTGTGACATAACAGGAGCATTAACTCTAAACAAAGTAGAATCAAAACAAGAAAAGGAATTAGTTTTGCAACATACACATAACCAATCACGTCAGCGAAGGGTTGTTTGTAGAAAGCTTCATCTGCCACCCTAGACAGCAAGAGGTCCAAAAGGCAGGCAAGCAGGCAGGAAAAAAGAGAGAACATTGAGAAGCAGAAACATCTCAAATCCACAGTAGAGGCATGACTGTGCTCCGGGCCGCTGCTCCTGAGGCTCCATCCTCACCCAGCGAGGCTTCAAGCGCTGGAGACCAGCAGGCAAGGTTCCCAGCTGGCCTGCCCCAGGGAGCCCTGCCAACTCTGTCCCCACCTGCTCTTGGCACCAGCAAGCCTTTCTCAGCACCCGCATCCAGGTAAGCCCTGTTACAGACGCCGCGTCCATTCAATCCAATCCTCAACCCCAACAACCTAGGAGATCCTCAACCCCAACAACCTAGGAGAGTACTAGGACGTGTTCTCACCAACACTTTACAGATCTGGTAGCAGCCTGTAGGGGGCGGCCTCAAGAGGAAGCCACCTGCCCAAGCCCAGGCAGCAGAACGCAGAAGCAGGCCTGCCTGGCTCTGCACTGTCCAGTGAGGCTTCCTCCCAGCTGGGGGTGAGCCTTCCTGTCAGCCTTAGTGAGTCTCACTGGGCACAAACGCTGCCAGCTGCCCGACACTGAACACGCCAGGCCCCAAAGCCACTTTGCTCTTGGATTATTCGACTACTGCTTCGAACCACCCGGGCTGAATGGGATCCATTTTTAGTATTCTGGGAACAGATGTGGAAAAAGTTGCTGGACACAAGCAGTAGAAAGGACTGCAGCCCACGGTCCTGGCTCTGGCACAGTCTTCTTGTGTGTCCCTGAATAAGCTGGTTTGTCCATTCAGTCCATGCCAGACTTGACTGCAGGTGCAGTCCAGAAACCCCAACTTCATAGGAATAGATCAAAGTGGCAGCGCTCTGGGACAGAAAGGAAAGGGGGGCATGCTGGGTGGAGTTTACAGCCCCAGGGGCTGGCTTATTTAGACTGTGTTGCCCCAGGCTAATTCCCTGGGCCCAGCCAGCCCACCCCATCCGCTGTAGGCAGGCGGGGAACCTCCCTGCAGGAGTCTTACTCTGTCCTTTGCCAGGCAGGTTTTGCGGCACAGGAATGGAAGGGACATTTTGAAGGAAAATCATGGCTGCTTATTAACCCAGGCTCACTTATTCAAAGGGAAATTCTAGTAATTTTATTTCGGCTTATTTTTAGACTCACCCACACCCTGCCTTCCTTTCCCATTTTGGTTTATACATAGGAGGTGTTTTGTGGAAATTTAAAGAAAGCAGAAAGAACAGCCTGATTGTAACTCTAAGTGAGTCAGCAGGAAAACAGAGTTGTTTGTGGGCAGAATGGGTGGGCGGGAAAGGAAAGGCAGGCCAGCTTGTAAACCCATAATCCTTTTAGTTTACACAAAGGACTAAACCTAATCAACTTGAGCTTGTGCTTGCTCCTACTGGAAGAAAATAAAGGTTTGGTGACTCCAGTGGAGGCATCACTAGGCAACAAAAGCTTGAAGGTCAGGCTTCTGCTCCCTTGCAGTTAGCCCCAAGACTACAGAGCGTGTCAGTGACAAGCAGAGCCCCATCTGGGTCGGGTTACAGACAAGCGGGACAAATGGAAAACCGTAATCTAAGTGACCTGCATGTCCTTCACCCACCAGAGGGGCCTGATTGCAGCCATCCTCACGGGAGCCTGTGGGAAAGGGGAGGAGGAGGAATGCCCTTGGACCTGACCACAGGGTGCTCAGGAGGCGACACACACAATAGCCTCAAAGGGGCATGGGGAAAAAATGTTTGCCATCACGGAGCCTCATGGATTCCCCAAACTTTTAGAAGTCTTGAAAGAGGTGAAAGGTTAGTGCCAGAGTCCCCTATAAAAGGGGAAATGTTTGTCATGGTTTACAAGGGAACATAGTCTACGGCTGGTCTTGAGTAAACACTGTCCTGACCGGCTCCCATGGAGAAGGAATTTTTTCCCACAGTCTGTCACTACTAATTGATGGCTCTTGGTGCAGTGGCATTTGCACCCCGAGGTGGGATAAAAGGAGGGAGATGCAATCTGAGGACTGACGCTAGACTACAGATGCAGTGAAGGCAAGATCTCCTGTCACCCGCCCAGCACCGTGCCTGGCATAGATGTGCTCCTAAGGTTTCAGTTTGGGGCACCGAGAAGTCAGGAGGCCTAATGCTACACTCATAAATACAGGCCTGGCTACCCACCACGTCTCTTCTTTCAAACTACTCTACCTTATCCTTGTGGTCGCCCTTAGACATCCAACTGCTACAAAAGTCATCCAGAGAGAAGGGCACACGCTTGAAATAAGCACTCTTCTTTTCCTCAAAATATTCACTATTTACCTATTAACAGAGTTCCTTCACATATATAAATGGGACTTACTCCTTTAGTCTCACGGGACACTGTTTCGAGAGTCAAATATGGAGAGGGAGTGGTCAGCAATGTCACCATCTCCAGGAAAGGGTGTGTGCCCTTGGAAGAAGGACCCCACGATGGCTCTAAGTGGCTCACATGGGAATAAAGTATAAAAACCATCTCTTCTATCCTCGAACCCTGGTGACAATGGTTCATGTGCCTCTAGTTTTACACAGAGTCTGCCCTGTGCTTCAAAGTTTCAAGGCAAGTGACCTGGTTTTGAAACAGCTCTACATTCTGCCTGAGTGGCAAGTTTAAGTCTTTTCCCCTCTCTGGAACTTAGGAAGTTCACCTATGACACCACCCAACCCAACATTCTACGATTCTAAGAAAGGTACCAAAACCCTGCATCAATTCCTGGAGGGATTAAACCTTAGAGACTGAGCTCCTACAATGAGATGTGCTTACTCCCACTCCAAGGACAACTGATGCTGTATGCAAACAGCCTCCTTCTTTTCAGAAGGGCTACAGTTCAGCAAAACTGGCCTTAAAAATTTTCTGCAATTAGAAGCCTATTCCCACCATAGGTTTTTAAGTTTGAGAATCTGTATGTCAACTCATTTACACATCAGGGATCCTGAACAGGGAGGGTCAGCCTGGTTTTACCAAGTACTTCAGGGCAGACCAACTCCTGGGCAACTTGCTAAGATAAATGGAGCCTCACAACGGTGCCTGCACGCAGCACTCGCTCATTTTCCCTTTAGAGAGCTGAACTGGTATCTGGGGTAAATCCTCTTGAATGAGCACAGAATAAAGCAGCCTAGACCTATCAGCACTTCAAAATGACCACAAGCTCAGGAGAAGCCCTGGCAGCAAACGCTACCCTGAGCAACTCAGCGTGAAGACCAGAGGACAGTGTCCACCGTATTTATCATAGAACTTCACTGGAACCTGAAAAGCATTCCTAGAAATTACATCCCCACAGGAAGGAGCCCAGGACAAGGCTCCCATTCGGCATTTAAGGGGCAGCCAAGAGAACCAACTATGGCCAATAAGAGACAGGCAGCTGAAGTCTACCACACGGAACGGTCCATCTGTTCTGCTGTAGGTGCCCCAGGATGGCATGGGCTGGCTGGCAAAGCAGTCTGCTCCCTCTTTCCTGGTAGATTTCCAGCAAGGAGCTGCCAGAGACCAGAGCACTCAAACCAACCTCTGCCTCTGAGGGCAGGAGCCTCATAGGGCTCTTTACTCTGAAAACTCCAAGTATCCCCAGGCTTGGTCTAGCCTATCTTTCCACCGAGGTAAGTGAAATGACTGTGTGAGAGTTGGGCTCGGGATGCAGCAGGGAAGGTGAGCCACTGGCCTACCTCAAGGCCAGCAGTGCCGCCTCCACCTTCCTCTGCACTATTTCCAAGTGGACTGTGAGCGTGGAGACCACAGCTCTGCTCAGTGGGGAGAGGAGGAGGAGCTTAGTTTCTCCCTGCAACTACTGGCCCTTCAGGGAGTACATTCTGAAGAACACTTTAAAAAGGTCAACTTAAGATTTTCTCAGACAGATGTACCCAGAGGACCCTACATTCTGAAGTCACCATGTTGGAACATCCCTGGCCACCTCATTACAAAGCATAGTTCCCTGCTAATGGGCCCTCAGCATAGCAGCTTCCAGAGAACAGGGCTGTATTTAGGGGATGCAACATGACCAAGTCTATAATCTCCAAAGTACTGAGATCCTGGTATATTCACGAACGCGGCCCTTCATTTCAGAGTTAACGTTTCCACATGTGGACTTAATCCATGACATAACTTTCCCTTTTGCTGCTTCATACCCGTAACAAGCGATACATATAAACTAAACTCCAAGCTCCTAGGATCCAAGAGACTTGCAACCTTTATGGTTCAAGTACTTTTTCCAAAACCTGCAAATACATTTCACACTAAAAGAGGCAGCATGTGAGAACTACTGGTCACTGGAAATGAATTTGATTCCATCTGGAAAGCAAGCAGTGCTGGAAGCACCAGGTACTGACCTGTTGTTCGCTTTTGTTTTCTGTAGCTGCTCGTCCTGCCTCGCATACCACTCTTCTAGCTCCTTTATTGCTTTTTCTTTCCACTCTGCTTCTTGCTTCCGAGAATTGGCATCTTTGAAGGGAAGGAAAAGAAATAAAATGAGGCAAAACACAAATCGAAGTTTGCTCCATAACTTTCTCTC
Organism: Cryptoprocta ferox; assembly: GCA_028646485.1. Taxonomy (NCBI): domain Eukaryota; kingdom Metazoa; phylum Chordata; class Mammalia; order Carnivora; family Eupleridae; genus Cryptoprocta; species Cryptoprocta ferox. The sequence continues at coordinate 34,478,550 of CM053568.1, forward strand.
GGTCTTCTTAAACTGCTGTGTGCTGCAGGGAGCCTAGGCAGGAGGGAAGACAAAATTCGGTTTTCCCTGTTTGTGCGTCCAGTCTCTGATCTGAGGGGTTCCAATCAAGGTGTTTCACATTTTATCTCACTACAATGACATCTCAGTGGATTCACTAATTTGGGGGTTTCTTTGGGGGTGGGGAAGGGAAGGAAGACTTAATAGAAAAAAGCCTTCAGGGGCACCAGCCAGGGAAAAAGCAATTAAGGATCATTCTTTAATAATGCTGCCAATATCAGTTCTGGGTGGACTATTAATATTAATCTAACAAAATCTTCTCCCAAACTATATTTAACACCCCAGGTTTGATTATCAATGGTTTTGTAAAGCCTAAGGTGGCATTTTCTTCACTAAAAATGGTAGAAGCACTTCTATGAAGCAGGAGCTCTGGTTAAAATTACCAGAGGTAGAGAGGATTCAGCCAACCAGGGAACAGAAGAATATAGATGGTAGGAGTTGAGGGAGACCACAGAATAGCTATTCCCGCTTGGACTGTAGAGTGAGTTTGTGGCAGAGCTAAGACAGAACTAAAAAAGAAACTCTAATGGAGGATTGCAGAGGGTTGAGGTAGGTGGGGTAGGGGATCACTAAGTTATCCAAAAGGTTCTAGAAATTTAGAAGATGCAAACTTACCAAGTTTGTGGATTCTCAAACATTAAGTTTCTCAGAACTAAGTATTCCCTAAGACATTTAGCTAAAAAGACCAAGTCAGTAGATAGCAAGAGACAGAAATGCAGGTCATAGCTACTGCTGCAGTTGACATCTGAAGTTACCTTGAGAGTTCACTTTAAGCATGTTCTTAAGGAAAGCCTCTCTGGCAGGAGTTCTTATTTTTAAAAAAAATTGTTTTTTTTAAAGTTTATTTTTGGGAGAGAGGAGAGTAAGCACGCACACACGAGTGGGGAAGGGGCAGAGAGAGAATCCCAAGCAGACTCTGCATCATCAACGCAGAGCCCGATGTGGGGCTTGAACTCACAAACCAGGAGATCATGACCTGAGCCTAAGTTGGATGCTTAACTGACTCAGCCACCCAGGCACCTATCGCAGGTTGTTTTATAAACAGACCTCTCATTTAATCTTAACAACAATCCCAAGAAGGTAAACTCTAGACCCATGCTCAGCATGGAGACCAACTATAGCTCAAAAAGTATGAGTAACTTTTCTAAAGGTTAAAGTCAGTGGCAGAGCTAAGATTCAAACCCACACCTGACTCTAAAGCTTACACGTTCTTACTTCATTAAGCTGCCTCCAAAGGGAAGGATGGAAAGGAAAGCAAGCCTAGAAAGAATCACAAGATGTGACTAGAAGGTGCTCACCAGTGCTCCAGACAAGAGTTTGGATAGCACGGAGCCAGAGCCCAACCTGGAAGTAGCACCCTAGAGGTGGTTACAAAGCAGCGGTGTTGTCAAGTAACCCCCCGGAAGGGAAGCAAATGAGCACTTGGGGGCATTTTTAGGGTCTTTGCAAGAACATCTTACAGTAACAACCTACAGAAAAGGCTGTGTCTGTAACAACTAGAAACTCTCCGAAAGTTTCCGATTATAAAGAACCCGTTAGTCTGTTGTGTAAGTGAATGGAGGACACTGTAATGCGCTGGGTGATGCTGTGGGCTGGCAGTGCGTGTGGACAAGAAGCCGAAGAATACCAAAGTTAAAATACAAGGTCTCCTTTTCAAGAGTGGTGAAATCACGTCCAAAACATTACTTTCTGATGGCAGAGTACTTTCCTTTGTGTGTAATCTAATGATGATTTTTTTTAAAGTTATAATATACCAGGAACAAAATATCACAGTACTTTCTCTTAAAAATTAAATAAAAATTGTGATCTGAAGATTGTAGTTCCTACATAAAACCATCTCTTTAAATCCTCTCTGCTTTTACAGATTTATGAAGGAACACTGGCAATAAGAACTTAGAATTCTTAAATGCTTAGTTCAACAGGGCAGAGATCTAAGCTGCAATACAATCTCTGCATCTGGGCAGGAGAAGAGGGAGAGAAGGATGAAGAGTCCCCTTAGAGAGCAGGGCACACGGACAGCTGTCTTCTCTGGCAATCCCTACTACTGTTCATGGAAAATAAAATTATTTGAGGACACAACCAACAGCTAAGCTGAAAACAACTGGCATGGATTCTCTATTTTTAGCATCTGTGCTTTCTCACAGTTCTTGCAAGGAGAAAAGACAGAACTGAAAAAACACCTAAGGTTCACAGACCAATTTAATTCAGTTGCAAACCCACATGCTTCATAAAAGCATCTTAAGAAGGAAAACACTTCACCAAACGTTCCCAAAGTGCCCAATCTGATAACTGAAAAAATGCAATTCTTCCAGATATCAAAAGTGTACTCCCTCCATGGAAGACAACTTTGCTAAACTTCGCACAGAGGGAAAAGATAAAGGTTGGGTTCTGAAACATGAAAAATACTAATACCAGCTAAGTTTTGCCTCTCAGCCTACTCAGAAGAACCAGCAAGGACCAAGGCTGCCGGGACCACGAAGACAATTTTCATCTTCTCTAATACAGAAGTTACTAGCCACATGTGGCTATTTATGAAAATTTAATTTAAAATTCAGTTGCTCAGTCACACTAGTCACATTTCAAGTGCTTAACAGCCACATGTCACTAGTGGCTACCATACTGGACAGCAGAGATAACGAAGTATTTCCATTATCGAAGAAATTACTACTACTGGATAGTGTCATAAAGGTTCAAATAGAAGTCTGCCCTTTGATCTGAAAGCCACATAAATTGGGCTGGAGAAATAACAGACTTGGTCCTACTTCTAGTGGTCAGCTACCCTATCAGAAAAATAGGACTCAAGTTTTACTAATTCAGTGGTTCCCAAGAAGGAATAATGCTGACATTATGGGTTCACAGAAGAACATCGTTCTTTCTAGGTACACAATATTTAGGCATGAAATGTGTGATGTATCAGCAAGCGGATCAGAAACAGGACTGTATAAAACACATACATGCGCACATACATGCTTCACTTACATAAAGATAACCCAATATGGCAAAATGTTAACTACTGAATCTAGGGGGTACACACAAGTTCATTTTACTCTTCTTTCAACTATTCTGTTTGAAACTGCAATAAGAAGTTGAGAAGACTACGCTATGGCTTTATGTCCACGCTGTGCCACACCACTGCAACTCACAAGTACAGATACCAAGCCTCCCAATCCTGACCAAAAGCGACACTCCATACATAGCTCTTCACCACGGCCAGGCCAGCTGGCACTGATCTTGGGCTGTGCCCGCCTGGTGGGATGGTGTACACTTAAATGCAATGTGACTAAGGGACAGATGGGTCTGGACTATGAAGCAGAGCAGAGTTAGGCTGAATTCTAACTCTACCACTTCTTAGCTAAGTGATTCAAAAACTTATTCTGGGATTCTCCCATTCCTCACCTACAAAAATGTAAAAACCTACTTCCAGAGATATTAGAATAAGAAAATCAAATTGTACATGTTTCCTAAAATTTACATTTTCTTCTTAAAAGCGTTACCTTAAATTCAGCCTTCAAATGATAAATGGACTCTGAAGTCTCTCACATGGACAGGATACCTTCAAGTTTATAAAACACCTTCATGAATACCATCCCAGACTACCCTTGGGGTTGGGAACACTGATCTTATCCCACAGATGAAGGAACAGACACCGCAAGGTTTGAGGAACCAAGTGCCCACCGCTGGTAAGAGCTAAGGCTGGGCCTTGAACCTAGTCTTTCACTCCAAGCTCAGGACTCTTTCCACAGCACCGTTCTGCTCTTCCCGAGAGGATCCACTTGGTGGCAGCGCTCCGAGCTGCCCTAATTCTCACACAATGGCTTGTGATCAAGCATCTCCATGTGGGTGGCCTTGGGACCTTCAGGTTGAGAATACTAGACAAGGACATTATGGCTAATTCCTAGTTAAAAAGAAGTTAAGAACCAAGGTCAACTATTACACTGAAAACAGACACCCAAAGACATAAAGGGATTCCTTACCAAGGGCTTCCAAGCGTTCCGTCTGCTCTTCTCTCCATTTACGGATACTTTCAGGCTCTGACTGCAATCGATCCACTTGTGAAATAGCTGCATAACTGTCTGTTGGACCATTACTCTCCTGAACACAAAACACAATTGTGTTCTGTCAGTATTAAACATTCCTTCCTGAAATATGCTTCATCCATGATAGAATCCCTGGTTATGTACAGCACAGATGGCTGCTGTAAAATGTTAAAGGATTACCTTAAAAGCAACAACACAACCTCACATGCTGATAAGGAGCTCTCAGCATTACTGTACATAATCCTTACAATCAACAAGGGAGGTAGAGTAGTTGTTATCTTTCCTGTTAATAAATGGGACATGAGTGGGAGATAGGAAACAGGGGGGAGGATGGGTAATGGACTTCCTAGGAAACAGTGTTATCAGTTTTTGTTTCCTCACTTGACACACAGCTTATGTGGGATCTTCAAAGTAACAAAGGTACAGCCCAGGAAAGCCTAGAACCTAGGACTTCTAAATGCCATTATACAAGGCAGGAAAAAGATCACTTAATGCCACCTAACTGAAATACAAGAATTCTGAGTAAAAGGGAGTCCAAAAGAAAATGTGGCACTATAGCCACACCAAAGAAAAGAATAAAAAGGCAAGCAAATATGAGTCCCTAGTGTGGGGGGAGGGGGGAAATTCTCCTTTATAGTGGCTACGGTCTGATAAACTGATAAAGACTCAAACAGAATTTAATCTTTAAGAGACTTATCTTTTATATTTTTTTCACCTGTTGAACTAGGGAGTAAATTCCTCATTAATCTAACCTGACCATAAAAGATGGAAGGGGAATTATTTAAAATAAGAGTAACTAAAAAAATCAAAACAAAAAAAAAAAAAAACATTTTCCATGTGTCAGGCACATAAAAGCTTTATCTCCCAAGCAACTTACAAGACAAAGGTTTTCTTTCCATTTCATGGTTGGGGAACTGAGACATAGAACTGACATGTCCAATTCACAGCTAGTAAGGGACAGAGCCAGAATCTGAACTCTGTTGTGTCTCACTCTAAGGATTAAGCTCTAAACCAAGGAGTGGAAACTAGAGTCCATGCCAGCTGCCTGTTTTTGTAATTAAATTTTACTGGAACATAGCCATGCCCATTCATTTATGTTCTGTCTCTGGATGCTTTTACAGTACAGCAATAGTAGTTTGACAGAGACCTTCATGACAAACCTTAAAATGTTTACTATCCAGTACTTTACGAGAAAATTAGTCCATCCTTGGTTTAAACCAATTAGACTAACATCCTTCTTGTCATTTAATTGGTTGAGGGATGGACAGAAACCCAGGCATTAGCAAAGCATCATGCTATTCCTCCAGGTCATAGTGACTACTTCCACTTGGTCCAGAAGGAAACACATGACTTTTGTTGGGTAGTTGGGAGAAGATGAGAAACCTCCACTTGTTGTAGATAATAGGACATGCACACGTGAAGCCCAATGTGCCACCTGACCACCATGAAAAAAGCACAAAACTGCACACTCGGCAACCAGAGCCAGAGTCCTGGTCCAAGGACGCTTCAATTACATAAACTACTAAGATTTCTGTGTTTAAGGTAATCCAAATTGGGCTAGCAACTGAAAGCTTAGTGAAAAGGAGGAAAATAATGTTAGTAACAACAAATTCCAGCCACCCCCATCCCCAGTATCATCTCAAAGGTTCAAATGCTGGCCCAACCACATATCAGTTCTGTTACTTTTAGACTACTCTCTGTGCCTCAGTTTATTCATCTGTAAAACAGGAATACCAATAGTACAGGTCCCCCAGGTTGTTGAGAGAATTAAAGATTACGTAGAAAGAGTGCTTGACACAGTACAAGGCACATAGCGTTTAGCCACTGCTACCATCATCATCATGAAGGCTCACTTCTGGAGAATAAAATTGGTAACAATCGGGCCAGGTCAGTAACATTTTTGAAGAATGCTCCTCAATGTCCCTTCTCTTCAAATCCTTCCATTCTAGCAGGTAACATACCCAATACTAATACATCTAGGAAAGTCAAAGGAGTGGGGTCCTTTCTAGATCAGTCAATTCAAATCACAAGAAAGAAGACTTGACCACTACCATTCAACGTAATCAGAGTACTCTGTACCTGGTAGTATTCGCCATTCATCACTCCATCAACAGCATCTGCAAGACATAAAATTCAGTCTATTAATCAGGGCTAGTCAAATGCTGGGCCAAAGCAGAACAGCATATAATACAATACTATATGCTGCAGGTACTGTAAGTTATACTAATACTATCCCTTGTTAGGCACTAGACAGAACAAATGACTTCTCGTTTAATGAAACCAAGGTGTACTTATACACAAATTACTTCACCAAAACGTGGATAAATCTGTACCAAGCCCCTAGTTCAAAACCTTTTGATCTTCCGGCCTAGAAAGGGAACACATGGACGCCTGGCAGAAGAATCTCACAGAGCAACAGTGCGTCTCTCTATGAAAGTTCTGGAGAAGGCAAAGGAGAAGGGGGGCCTGGAATCCTTCCGTGAGCAGTGACATGCAGCTTCATGTTCAAACCCAGGTGCTTTTTAGGAGGTTAGGACTCTCCCTCCTGCGCCTGTAGAGACCCAAGCGTCTACACTTGACTTCTTGTAATTCCTCCAGACTACCTGGAATTAGCCTGGGATAGTAAGATTCGGGGCATACCTAATTAAATCAGTGTTTTCAAGGACAGAAGTTACAAAAAACTCAAATTATGGTATACAATCCAGTCTTACTGGCACAATTAATTATTCATGAGCTAAATGTGAAAGTCCAGCTGAGAAATGTAAAAAAAGTCTTTTTAAATTACGACCTAGAAACTATCAATCCATATGGTACAAAATGTGGTCCAAGGGCACCTGGGTGGCTCAGTCAGTTAAGCGTCGGACTCCTGACCTCAGCTCAGGTCATCATCTCAGTTTGTGAGATGGAGCCCTATATCGGGGTCTGTGCTAACTACTCTCTAAATAAAGAAATAAATAAGCAAGCAAACAAATGTTAAAAAAAAAAATTAAAAACAAAACAAAATGGTGGTCCACAAGCTAAAATAAACCTATTTAAAACGCAAGTTAAGTACTAAGTCAGAAAATTTCACAAAATTGGGATGTCCAGCTTTTGGGATGAGGGCAGGCAGGCAGACAGAAGATCTGGCAACACTGGGCCTGCATAAAAGGACAGCCTTTACATATAGCATGCTCTGGTCGATCTGCCGGGACCCCAGTCCCACTTTTTTTTTTTTTAAACCCATTCTGTATCTAATTAAGTTATCTGATCAGCCTCATAAGCATGTGTCCTAACTCCCGCCCTAACCCAAAAGCAGTCACTATGAGGCAGTCTACAGACTGAATGCCATCCCTCTGGAATGGATGCTCTGCCTTCCTTCAAAAGCCTTGATCCAGGCACCATGAACATTGAGCTTCCACCTACACATTCTGCACTCCGTAGCTGCTGGCTGACCCACATCTACTACCTACTATGTAGGACTTCTTTCATGTGTCCAATTTTTTCTAACTACAATGACCATCTCATTGCCTGGGGCGAGAAAGGGAAGTTGAGAGATGAACCTAAAAGACACAAGAACCCACGTAGTAAAAGAAACGCCGAGCAGTTAGTGTGGGCCACCATCACAAGGCCCTCGAAAGGCACTCTATGGAAACACCACAGCTTTCTTTGAGGCCTGGGGCAAGGTGCTCTCAGCCTCATCCTTTCCCTCTAATCGGCAAAGATTTCATTAAATCACTCTTCTGCTCTTCTTGATTCCTAATTAAACCCAACTCGAACTGCCTATTTTCCAAACCAACCCCAACATTTTATCCATTCTTTTGGTTCTCTTGCTTCTCCCAATTACTCTCCTTCTTGGCTTTGGGAGTATTGAAAACTTTTATAGATCATTTCCCCAGCACACCTCCCTGACTCTAAAACACTTTTCTAAAAAAAAAAAAAAAAAAAAAAGGGAAAGAGAAGAATATGCTAATAATGTCATCGCTCAGCCCATTGGCTACTACCCTTTATGTAATACACATATGTAAACTGCTTTCAGTGCAACTAGACTCCTACAACATATGCTTTCTTGGAATTCATTCATCTATGTCCTTAAATTCTCAATGTTTTAAGTATGAAAGTACCTACTATGGTTTCCAAGGTGCCAGGCACCATGTCCAACATTTTATATACATTAAGTTTTAATCCTTACAATAAACCTAAATGTATCAGCACTTCACAAATGACCTGAAAATAGGTGTAGCTTTCCCTGAAAGATGAGTAAGATGTTCTTGAAGGGGCAAATAATTAATGACAGAATTTTCTCTTAATTTTTTAAGATATGTAAGAAAAATAATAAATGCATGTTTTATGCACCTTTAAAAAGTAGTGCAATAACTGAGCAGGCCAGAAAGTCAGAGAGAAGATCATCTGATGATCTGATACATGAATATAAAACAGCAGGATCTAAGCATTTACCTACTACCTCCATGGGTTTTGATCTGGGTTTCAATTGTTGGTTATAGTTCTTGCTTATTTCAACATATTTCTCATACTTTTTTAAAAAATAAAGCTTGATACCCGCCCCTTTTCTTTTAGAGGGAATGTGCTAGTGGGGAAGAGAAAGGGAGAAAGAGAGAGAGAGAAAGCGGGGGGGGGGGGGCGAAGAGAGAGAGAGAAAGAAAGAGAGAAAGAGAAAGAGAGAATGAGACTCTTAAGTAGGCTCCACACTCAGCACGGAGCCTGACACAGGGCTTGATCCCAGGACTCTTTGAGATCATGATCTGAGCCCAAATCAAGAGTCAGATGCTCAAGCCTGCTTGAGATTCTCTTGCGCTCTCTCTCAAAATAAATAAATAAACTTTAAATACATCTATATATAATGGCTGGTCACAGGATGTACATTTAAAATTTTTTTTAATGTTTATTTTGAGAAAGAGACAGCACGAGTGGGGGAGGGGCAGAGAGAGAATCCCAAGCAGGCTCCCCACTGTCAGCGCTGAGCCCGATATGGGGCTTGAACTCACAAAACTGTGAGATCATGACCTGAGCCGAGGTCGGATGCTTAATGGACTAAGCCACCTAGGTGCCCCAGGATACATTTTAACTAAACACCAACCACCTGACTCCTTTTAGTCTGTTTCTGTTACTACCATCAGCACATGACTGCCCCATTTCTCAGACTTTTTTTTTTTTTTTTTAATGTTTGAGAGAGCACTAGCACAAGCAGGCAGGTGGGCAAGTGAGCACAAGTGGGAGCACAAGTGGGGGAGAGAAAGAAAGAGACAGAGAATCTCCAGCAGGCTCTGAGGTGAGTGCGGAGCCCTTCATCTCACAATCACTGAGATCAGGACCTGAGCCAAAATCAAGAGTCAAATGCTTAACCTACTGAGCCACCCAGGTGCCCCCATTTCTCAGACTCTTAATGACACAAAAGACTGAGTTTTGGGTTTTTTAATTTTGGCGAAAATTTGATAGCAAGGAAAAAACTTAAGGTGGCTTTGTTGTGTCAATCTTATTTCTTGTGAGGTAATCATGTATCTGTTGTTTGATTTTCTTCCTTACTGAATTGTGAGAATTTTGCCCATTTTTCTACCTTCTGATCTCTAAATATTCGCCCTGTATTATTTGTCCTCTCTTATTACAAATATTTTTCCCACTGTCATTTTATATGATTTGTAGTATTTAACACCTAGAGCTACTTAACTTGTAATATGGACACTATCAATTTTTCCTTTAGGATCTCTGTATCTGCTTTTATGCTGAAGGACTTTATACTCTGAGATACTCACTTTTCTTCTGGTACTAAAAAAACAAAAATGCCTCTTTTTAATCCACCTGGAATTTATTTTTTGTAAGACAGAGTGAGATAACTTTGACTCCTAGAGCTTATAATAGCTAGTATGGCCAGGCCTAAGCCTAAATTCTGGTTAATATATTACATTTAACACACCAACTGTCCAGTTAATATATTCCAGCCCAGGGTGATTCCCAACAGGAAGAGACTTTGATCACTACTCCATACACAAAACTAGAATCAACGGTCAACCCATACCTCCTCCTAAGTCACATGCTTCCTGTCCTTTAGGTCTGAAGCCTCATTCAAAACCCACTAGCAAGTGCTCTGAGCTCTTATTAGTTACTACTAATGTACTACTGAACTGACAGTCAGCTGGCCCAGATCAAAGAACTGCCTATTGCTATAAAAACAGCATAGCAGACATCCAAGGCCTTGATTTATTAGGATAACTAAGCTAAGTAACCTGATGCTCCAGAAGGAAACTTTTTAGGGCATCTCAGGAACTCGAGAGAGAAACAAGGGCCAGAATTAGTTTCCAGAGGAGAAGACACTTTGTTCCAAACCCACCTTCAACTTCCCACATTCCCCATCCACTGGGGGGGCAAGCACACGTGGGCTTGAATTCCACTGGAGACATGTATTAGCTTGCTACCTTAGGAACACTGCTTAACTTCCATGATGATCAGTTCTTGCCTGAAATAGGACACCACTACCTAGCCTGCACTTACTACATGGATCTGAAACTACAGAGAAGCCGGCATACGTTAAGTATGCGGTACTACTAATTATCATGCATGAGATTTCCCTGAATTCTCTCCACCACTGCTACCAAAAAAATAAGTCTCTTCCTCCAGAAAACTTTAATTCATGTGCCTCTCTCCCTCCTTCTCCAAGGATAGACTTGTCAGAAACAACAAATATTGCCTCACTGCCATACTCTCTCAGTAGCTCCTTCGTTTTTTCTCCTCCCTCCTTAATCAATCATGAGGGCTTTTCCACAGCTCTAGACTTATGCTGCCTCTTTCCTGACTTATTCTTCAGTATCTGAGACACTTCACTCAGCTGGTTACCTCCCCCCTCTAAACTAACCTCTCTTCTCCAGACCTCCTAACAACCGAGGGAGTCATCCAAGGCTCAGGCCCTCTGGTTTTTGCCTGTTCCCGTCCTTCGTGGGAGTTTTCCCCAAGGCTGGGGAGAGTTTAAGTATGTTCCTCTTTCCTCAATCTGTTAGAGCCTCCTGCCTATATATTTCTGTATGGTCACACATCTGAAACAGGGCTCCCTCCTAAAATCTGCTTCCTCAGCCCACCCCAAGGCTTAGAGGCCTTGTAACACCTCTCCCATCCCCCTCCCCAGGAATAAGAATATAGCCAGGTAATTGTGGTAGTAATACACCAAGTGTGTAAGCATTTTACAGGTACTAATGTAATCCTGTCAACGCTATGCAGATCTGTACTTTTCACAGAGGAAAACTCCTAGGCAGGGCAGTGGTGGTTATGGAAGCTGCCTGAGACCACAGAGTTTTAAACTCCCACTCACGCAGTCCAGGACAGCACAGAATCTTCAACCGCTGGAATGCCTCTATGAAAGGAAAAAAAGCAGAGCCGAACTAGTTCTCTAATCCCCAAAGTAAATGCTGACCACTGCACTATTACCGATCTCAACTGCACTGTCAGGGAACTGGCTTTAAGTCCATGAACACTTGGTTCACTAACAAAGTCCTTCCTAGAAACTAAGTCAGCAACCATCCCTTCCTTCCCTTTGCTGAAAGCTTAGTGCACAAGGGACCTATCCTCTCCCTTTTACCTCTCCAAACTGCCCATCATCGACATTTGGCTTTCTACACAGGACTCTTAGACCTGGTATTTTTGTTCATTCCTTTGAGTATCTACTATGTGCTAAGACACCCTGGTAGATATCGGGGATACAACGGTGAACAAGAGTAACACTGTCCTTGGATCAGGACGGTTTTCTAACCATGGGTCCTGATTCTCTGAACTCTGTCCTACCCAAGGCAGCCACAAATTGCCTTTCAGAAATGACAATCTCTTATCCCACAATACCCCTGCTGACACAACTGCAACAGAACATGGTACAATCAAAGGGTAGGGGGACTTGGGGCACAGCTATAAACTTGCCCTTTTTTCTTAAGCAAGTCATTCTTATGTAGGACCCAAATTTTCTTTTATTAAATGAGGGAAGTAAACTAAGGATCTAAAAAGTAAATTTATGATTCTCCAGCAAATGTTAATAAACACCACTCAACCACAAAAACCTATTCACTTAAGGCCAACTTCATCTCCCACCATAGCCCAGTTCACAGTTCAGTCCCACGGCTTGCTGTAATTTGCATTTTCAAGTGTATGTATGTTCTCATGTAAGTTTTTATTGGGGGACTCATTTGCTTAGAAGGTACCATGGTGTGGTATAAAAACTCAAGAGTCTGTAAACAAGCAGTCTCCCCACTCCTACTCACAAAAATGGTTCTGCTTGGCTGGCACAGTAATTTGAGAGTTCTGAGTCTGAATGCTTCCATAAAGAGCACAACTCTAGTGCACCAAAACCTGGGTCTCCAACACTCCTTAGTGTCTCATTCCCAGCGGGTTTCTCTCATTTATGTTAGCTGCTGGGCCCCTTAAGGCTGGAGTACTAGAAACACTCCTATCTGCCCTACTGCGCCCTATTCTCCGTTAATTTTTTTTTTTAAGTAAATGAAAACCCAGGGTTTACTTCTTCCAGATAATTTCCTACTTCCCCATACGACTAGAAATGTCTCTTCCAATCATTTCCTCCCACCAAAATTCCAAGCATCACCCACAGCTAAGACATTCAAAGGTTAGACTGGCATCCTACTGCTCGTTTTCTGGTTTTGTTTTTGCTAGTTTGGCTGGGAAAAGGCCACACAAATTCTCTAGGCTAGTCCAGACTAATCTTAAATTTTGCTTAGGCAACACTGCTTACCAAAGCTGTTCCCAAAGGAAGTAGAGCTCCAGAAATCCTGGCCGTAATCCGTTCGATAAATGGTAAAACTCTTATCCTTCTTTGGCTGGACTTTCTTCCTCCAGGGCTAGGCCGCCTTCCTTGAGTTCCCTACTCACACCTCCTTTTCCTCCCCATAATCCAACCCTGTCCACCTTAAGTGCTTAAATGCTGAACTGCACTGCTATATTTGTTTGTACATATCTCAAAAACGACACTATTATTCTCATTTTTTCTGCCTTCCTTTCCCAATAACTGGTTCTGTGCTGGGCTCAGACTTGCCTTTAAGTCTGGCCAAACTGCGCCAATGCGGCTGTGTTTCAGAGGCCAGGCTCAAAACACAGCAAGTGCTCAATGAAAAGTTCCCGAGCTGAACCGGCTTCTTCAGGATCTTCAGCCTGACAAGTCACCCTATTTTCTTTGCTTTCTCGCTCTGCCCCATCCAGGAGCACTCAAACATACTCAACGATGGAGTAAGCTCCCCGAACCCAGGTTTCTGGAATGAGTGGGCCAGGCAGGGTCTCGTTTCCTCCTTGCACTCTTCCTTAACCTCCCGGTTCAGCGAGAAACAAGAGTTACACAGAGCTCTCAGACCCACTCTGGGCCAAGTTTCCATACAAGTCCTCCCGCCCCAAACGCGCCCGCACTCTCACCCGGACCCCCCGGAGGCTCGCCGTGCGGCTGGGGTCCGGGGGCACCGCCGTCCAGGATGGCGAAGGCCTCGTCGTTCTCGATGCCCGCAATCTCGCTCTCCTGCTGCGCCAAGAAGGCCGCGGCCGGGTCTTCTTCGCCGGCACCGGCCACCCCGTTCCCCAGCGCGGGGCCGCCCGGGGCGCCGGCAGGGGCGCCGAACGGATCTAGTTCAGCCATAGCGGGCAGTTCAACGGCACGGACACCGACGTTGAAAGACAAGCCAACCGACCGACCGATACCGCGCCCCGCAGCGGCAGCTGTGGCGGCGACAGCGGTCCGACGACAAGCGGGAGGGAGAAGGCGGAAACGGAAACCCTGCCCCTATATCCGGTTGGTCTAGGCGGTGTTGGGGTGGGTGCTGAGGGGGTAACAACCAATCAGAGGACAGAAATTGTTCAAGAACTACCCAATCACCAGGAGGAGGGGCGGGCCCCCGAGGAAAACTCGTGACTTGGGGAGCGCGAGCTGTGAGGGTGGTGAGCCCAGTCCGGCCCGAGGGAGGCGGAAGTGGCTTTACTTAAAGCAGCCTTACCCACTTGGCCTTTGGGGCTGCCCTGACCCTGGACCACCATCTCTGAGGGGACTCGAGTGCCGAAGCCGGAGGTGAGGTGAAATGAGGGCGGCAACGATCGGTCCGTTGCGGAAGAGGCAAGCTACTTATGCTTTCTGAACCCAAGTTTCCCCATTTGGAAAATGGGATCGAGAATCTTGAACTGCCTCCCTCCCAGGCTCCTTGGGAAGACCGATCCTTTCAGAGCTGTTTACCGGGTTTATTAAAAATTTTGTATTTGTTAATTCATACACCCAGCCTGGATTATTTTGCCATGTGGAGAAGCCGGACTGAAACATAACTCACTCAGGGGCGCCTGGCTGGCTCAGTCTGTGGAGCACGTGACTCTTGGTCTCAGGATGATGAGTTCGAGCTTCACCGTGGGTGTAAGCGATTACTTAAATAAATTCAATTCATTCTGATTTTTCTACCCCACGGTATTTTTATAAAAAGGCGAATATGTCTCCTTTTAGAAAACCTTTTTGCAGTCAGTACGTCTTACCAGGGCTACACATACGTTTCTAGAACTGAAAAACTCCTTAGGGATCACCTAGGAATTTCATAGGGAAACAGGCACCTGTGTGGGAAGGGATTAATCACCCAGGGAGTGGTCAAGAGGAAACCCAGGTCTTCTGCGCACACCTCAGGAATGGTACAACCTCTCGTATGTACATCTCTCTGTCAGCTAAGGAGAGCAGGAGTTTTCTTTTAAATTCCGTCAGTATTTTACATGAGGGGATTTTTGTCTACACCATAGAAATGATAATGGGTGATCACAGTTAACCTTGCTTTTGTTGAAATAAGCAGTGGCCAACAGGAAGACCTTCTTCACCACCACCACCACGCCCAAAAAGAAAAAAGTAAAAACCAACCAACCAGAGGTCAAAAATGTCTCCCGGGATTGTCAGTAAAGTACAGGAAGGTGGTTTCTAAAAACTATATGTATCTTTAATGACACGGGGCACCTGGGTGGCTCAGTCCGTTAAGCATCAGACTTCAGCTCAGCTCACGATCTCACAGTTCCTAAGTTCAAGCCCCCGGTCAGGGTCTGTCTGTGCTGACAGCTCAGAGCCTGGAGCCTGCTTTGGATTCTGTGTCTCCCTCTCTCTCTCTGCCCCTCCCCCACTCATGCTCTGTCACTCTTTTGAAAATAAACATTTAAAAAAATTTTTTTAATGACAGAGGTAATTATTTGCTTAAAGCATGTATTTTTAAAGTTATTTTAAATAGGAAATGTAGGAAAGTTTTGAAACATTTAAGAAACTTAAAATTTTAGGGCCTGCAATTTTCTCCTCCCTCTTTTTGTTTAATGCTCATCCCTAACATAATTATCAACAACATAAGAAGTAGTTTCACATTCATCTTTTCCTTGAAACCATCTCCTGCCCCTGGGTGGAGGATAATGGGAAAGGATGACCATGAGGGGGTCCAGGGAAGACAACTGTTGGATGCTCACTACAGTAGTAGCTGAGGGACAGACAGCACTCACTCCTGAAAGTAAATGGATACAGCTGAAGACAAGTGTGTTGGAGTCAAATCAGGGAGGGCTTGAGTGCCCAGGTGAGGATTATTCCTGAAGGCAGGGGCTGAGAGGAGCCTCTGAAGGACTTTAAGCAGGCAATAACTTAGCACCCTGTTCTGAAATCTGGCATCTCAGGCAGCATAAGCATAAGAAGGGTTCTGAAAGCAGAGAGGACAGTTAGGAAAGGTGCTGCACTGAACCTGCAGTGGTTCAGGAGGGAGACAGTCGGGCCAAGGATGAGATTCCAGGGAACTGAGTAGTAGGCTCTGATGGAAGAAAAATAACAGAGGTAATGTACACATAACTTGGTAACTGATCACATTTAGGAGGCAGGGAGGAGATCCACAGGCAATATTTATAGCTTAGAAAACCATGAACAGGGGCGCCTGGGTGGCTCAGTTGGTTGAGCGTCCGACTTCGGCTCAGGTCATGTTCTCTCTGTGCTGGCAGCCCAGAGCCTGGGGCCTGCTTCAGATTCTGTGTCTCCCTCTCTCTCTCTGCCCCTCCCCTGCTCAGGCTCTGTGTCTCTCTCTCTCAAAATAAATAAACGTTAAAAAATAAATTAAAAAAAAAAACCATGAACAGAAATAGCACAACAGGAAAAGCCAGTTGAGTGCAGTGAGGCAGGAGATGAGACAAATGAAGAGTTCAGTGTCGACTCTTAGCACAGGGGACCTGTGACCTATTCAGAAGGCATCCAACAGGATATTGGAAATCAGTCTAACATTCAGGAGAGGAGGCTTTAATTCTAGCAATAGTGGGCAGAGTTGCTTGGGGCCAACTCTTCTGCTGAAAATAACTAGAAAAGCTGGGTAAACAGTTTTTTCAAAATCTCTCTGAAGGCATCAGAGGACTGACTGCCAAAGCAGTGAGGAGTTGCGAGTCCAAGTTCTAGGAGAGGAGGGTAAGCCAAGAAAAGTGAATCTTAACATTTGGAACCACCTTTCCTCTCAAGGAGATTGTTAGTTCTGAAAGCAGAAGCTGAGAAGCCGAGTAGAGCTCTCAGTAAACAAGGCTGGGAGGAGAAAATAGTTGAGGGCTTACCGGAAAAGAACAACCCTGATACCTGTACCAGGTGTTTATGTGGGGTCCTGGAGGGCTATGACTATACAGTAGGAATCAGGGTGAAAATATAAAGCCCAGCTTTGAATCTTATAAATTCTTGATTGAATTAAAGTGATCTAGGCTCTCTAATTCCTTTAGCCTAGAGCTGCCTGCCAAAAGCAAAAGTAAATTCTAATAGAAAAAGATTCATCCAAAAATAGCTAAGCATGAAAAGACAAAACATGCTCAGAGACATTTTCAGAGACAGACCTAGAATAGAAATCCCAGAGGATTCAGATAATGGAGTTATTGGACCTAGGTTTTAAAATGGCTATGATTAAGGAGTTAGAGGAATTAAAAGGAAATAGAGAATTCCAGCAGTTTAAACATTTGAGAACCAAAATTTATAGTATCTGTTACTAACAAGTCAATGGATAAATTTAATAATGGATTAGACATGGCTGAAAAGGGAATTAGTGGGCCAGAAGACAGAGCAGAAAAGTATCCAGGCTGAAACACAGAGTCAAAAGGATGAAAAACACAGAAAAAAAGCATAAAAAACATGGGATATGAGGAATAGGTTTTATAGACATGTAATTGCAGCTAGAAGAAGAGGGGAGGGAATGGAGCAGTGTTAGAAGATAAAATGGCTGAGAATTTCCCCAAATTAATTAAATCAAGCTACAGTTTCAAGAAGCTCCATGGACTACAAGTAAGATTAAAAACAAAAACAAATCCCTAAAACAATTTTTTAAAAAATCTACAGGCCTTAGGGTGCCTAGGTTGCTCAGTCAGTTAAGTGACCAACTCTCGATTTCTGCTCAGGTTGTGAGCTCATGGTTCCTGAGATTGAGCCCTGAGTCAGGCCCCATGCTGAGTGTGGATGCTTGGGATTCTCTCTCCCTCTCTCTGCCTCCTCCCTCCTCATGCTCACTCTATTCTCTTTTTCTCTCTCTCTCAAAATAAATAAAAATTAAAAAAATCTACAGGCCTCTTGTGCATTTTTAAATTGACACCTAATTTTTTTCATAATTAGTTGCAAGGATGTAATTTCTAATATATTATAAATATTGATCCTTTCCAAAAAAATTGTTGTATTGCTCTTTTAAATGTATCCAATGGCATCTATCATGATGATTTGATACTCACCATCATCCGTTAGAAAAAATACATCGCAAAGCTTTTCATTAATACTAAGTTTTCAAATTCTTACTTTTTCTCCCTGAACACATACTACCATTCCAACACTTGCCCCTAAATTCTACTCCATTAGAATGTTTTTGTGCTTGAAAGACTTTTATTGATCAATTTAACATACTTCTTTGTAACAAAAATATGTAATATAAATATAATTGACTATTTTTAATGTTTATTTTTGAGAGAGAGGGTGTGTTCGAGCAAGCGAGAATGGGAGAGGCAGAGAAAGAGGGAGGGAGAATCCCAAGAGGGCTCTGTGCTATTAGCATGGAGCCTGACACAGGACTCCATCCCACAAACTATGAGATCATGACCTGGGCCAAAATCAAGAGCCAGATGCTTAACTGACTGGGGCACCCAGGCGCCTCTATAATTGACTTTTAAAAAATATCCCATAACCATAAGGCTCTGTTAAAATTTTGTTTTGGATTGACATAATTAGTATACATTTAATCAAAGCAGCAAAATATACCAGAAAATGTCATAATTATTAAATATAAAACATAAAATTTTATTAGAAATTCCTGTCTTAAAGAGCTAGATGGGCTTGTATATCTATTGCTGTATAATAAATTATTTTAAAACTTAGCACCTTTAGGTAACAAACAGTTATTTCACAGTTTCTGAGGGTCAGGAATCTATCGGCAGTGGCTGCCGTCATTGAAATCTTGATGGGGACAGGATAACCACTTCCAAGGTCACTTACATGGCTGTTGGCAAGAGGCTTCAGTTCCTTGCCACATGGCCTCCCCAAAATGTTGTTTATGACACAGAAGTTAGCATTCTCCAGAGTGAATAATCCAAGAAAGAATGACTGAGACAGAGGCATGGTGTCTTTATAGAACTTTACTGACATACAATTCACATCCCATACAAGTCTCCCATTTGAAGTGTACAATTCAATGGCGTTTAGCATATTCACAGAGTTGTGCATCCATCACCGCTGTCGATTTTAAAACATTTTCGTTACCCCCAAAGAAATTTTACACTCCATCCTCTCAAACCCCCTAGCTCTAGGCAACCACTAATTTTCTACTTTCTGTCTCTGTAGGTTTGCCTATTATGGACATTTCATGCACATGGAATTATACAATGTACGGTTCTTTGTGACTGGTTTCTTTCACTTAGCCTAATAGTTACAATGGTCATCATGCTATAGCATGTGTCAGTACTTCATTTCTTTTTATGGTTGAAAAATATTTCATTATATGGATATATCTCATTTATCCATTTATCAGCTGATGGACATTTGGGTTGTTTCCACTTTTTGAGTATTATGTATGAACATTCATGTACAAGTTTTTGTGTGCATACGTGTTTTCATTTTCCTTACGTATATATACATAAAAATGAAATTAGCGGGTATTTATACCTAGTATATATTACTAGTCATTTGGTAACTCCATGTTTAATCCCTTGAATATTGCCATACTGTTTTTCAAAGTGGTCATACCATTTTACATTCTCACCAACATTGTATGTGAGTTCCATTTTTTTCACACTCACCAATACTTATTTTTTTATTATTACAGTGATCCTACTGGGTGTGAACTAGTAGCTTGTGTTTTTTTTAAGTTTATTTATTTACTTATGTTTAATTTTTTTTTTAATGTTTGAGAGACAGAGAGAGATAGATCATGAGCAAGGGAGGGGCAGAGAGAGAGGGAGACACAGAATCAGAAGCAGGCTCCAAGCTGTCAGCACAGAGCCCAATGCAGGGCTCGAACCCACGAACCATGAGATCATGACCTGAACCTAAGTCAGACACTGCCCACAAATTCCATTTGCCTTCATTAGTGAAACTTCTTGTCTTCACAGGTTCTTCCAGAGAATTTTAAAAAGGAGGACATACTCCAACTCATTTTATGGTAAGCATAATCTTGATACAAAACCCAGTAAGAGAAGAGAAAATTACAGGCAAAGTCATTCATGAATATAGTTGAAAAAACCATGAGTGGGAGTAAGATGGAGTAAGCACATTCCTCCTGGTCTTTCCCACTGAATGCAGCTATAAAACCTAGTCAGGATGCATGGAGCAGAAGCTATTTGAGGACTTTGAAAAGTAAATAGTGGCAGACAAGTTGGGGAAGAAGACCAAAATATCAAGCAATGGACTGGCAATGAATTCACCATTTTTTATCCTCTGGTTCTCCTGCCACTTGGTCTCAGACACGGGCGCAGTTATGAAAGCGCATGGCAGGCAGAATGGGCTAAGCAAAGCTCTAGCTTCCTGATGGAGAATCAAAAAGAGGAACTCCAGGAAACTGAATAGTACAAGGGAGATCAGAGAAGTGATCCTATAAAATTGTTTACAAACTCCTGGCCTTGGCCCTGAGCTGTACTTAGGTTGACCTGGTCTTAATCAGCATGTAAGACTTTGAGAACTGAACTTTCCACCATCCAGGTCCCAGACTGTCCGGTGGGTAGCGCACATGTGGACTAGATGTGAACACCATTGCAAAGTGTGAAAATTAAAATGAAATTCCAACCACAGTCCACAAGACTGGTTTGGAACATACAGCCTGAATCTAATTAGATCAATTGCATAATAAAACAAAAATAACATTCTTCATATGATTTTTAAAAACTTTTTTTTATATCTTTGTTTATTTTTGAGAGAGAGAGAGAGAGAGAGCGAGCAGGGGAGGAACAGAGAGAGAGGAAGACACAGAATCCAAAGCAAGCTCCAGGCTCTGAGCTGGCAGCACAGAGCCCGATGCAGGGCTTGAACTCATGAACTGTGAGATCATGACCTGAGCTGAAGTTGGACACTTAACCAACTGAGCCATTCAGGCGCCCCTCTTCATATGATTTAAACAAGAGCCAGAGTCTCCTAGCCTAACTTTCAAAATGTTTAAGATACATTCTTAAACTTGGCAGATGAATAATTACTTGACATATGAGTAACTAAGGAAAATCTCAAAGACAGTCAACACATGTCAATATCAAGATGACTTAGATATTGGACTCACGTGACAAAGACTTCAAAGCAACTATTATAAAAATGTTCTAACAATTGTAAACACCCTTGGAACAAATGGAAAACTGGCAAGTTTCAGTAAGGAAATAGAAAATATAGTGAATAACAAAATGGAAATGTTAGAATTGGAAAATAAGAAAGCCCAGAAATTAAAACTCACTGGATGTATCCCAGAGCAGAATGGAGATGATAAAGCGAAGAGTCAGTGAACATAAAGATGAGTAAAAATTAGTCTAAACAACGGGGGGGGGGGGGCACCCTGTAAAGATCCCAGGGAACCTGTGGAACAATAAAAAAAAAAGTCCAGCATTTGTTCCATCAGACTTCCAGAAATACAGAGAGTGCAGAGCTGGAAAAATATTTGAAGTGGTAACAGCTGAAAACTCCCCAAATTTGGCAAAAGACATAAATCCACATATTCAAAAGGGTCTATTAAGTCTAAACAAGATAAAGCCAAAGAATTTTATACCCATACACATCATAATAAAACTGCTGAAAACTAAAGAAAATAAATCTTCCATGTGGCCAGACAAAAATAACACATTCCTGGCAGAGAAGCAATAATTTGAATGAATGCTGAATTCTCATCAGAAACCATGAAGGCAAGAAGGAGGTGGCACAATATTTTTAAGTTGTTGATAAAGGAACTATCAGACCAGAATTTTCTATCCATAAAAAATAACCTTCAATAATGAAGATGAAATAAAGACATTCTCAGAAGGAGGAAAAGTAAGAGAATTCATGGCCAGTTGACATGCTCAAAAAGAATGGCTAAAGGAAGTTTTTCAGAGAAAAGGGAAACGACACCAAAACGAAAACTAGAAAATCAGGAATGAAGGAAGAGTGACAAAAATGATAAACATCTGGGTAAATATAATAGACCACTCTTTTTCTCTTGAGTTCTTTAAAATATGCTTGATATTTGGAAACAAAAAAAAAAAATAGAACAGTGTCTGATGGGGTTTTCAATGTGTGTAGATGTAATTAATATAAAAGACAACTATAATATAAAGGGGGAGGGTAAAGGGACCTATATGGAGTAAGATTTTTAACACTTCACTTGAAGTAGTTAAATATTAATTTTAAATAGACTATGAAGTTCAGTATGTCTATTGTAATCCCTAGAACAACCACTAAAAACTTTATACAAAGAGATATTGTCAAAACACAATAAATTAAAATGGAATACTAAAATATATTCAAATAACCCCAAAGAAGGTGGGAAAGACAGGCGAAAAATGAAAAAGAGGGGCAAAATAGAAAACAAAATAATAAATGGTAGACCTAAATCCAAACATACCAATAAGTGCATTAAATGTAACTGTTTTTTTAATGTTTGTTTATTTTTGAGAGAGTGTTGGGGAGGGGCAGAGAGAGTCTGTGCTGTCAGGACAGAACCTGACTTGAGACTTAATCTCATGAACCATAAGATCATGACCTGAGCTGAAATCCAGAGTTGGATGCTTAATCAACTGAGCCACCCAGGCGCCCCTAAATATAACTGTTTTCAACACACCACTACAGGGGAACCTGGGTGGCTCAGTTGGTTAAATGTCTCATTCTGGGTTTCAGCTCAGGTCATGATCTCATGGCTCATGGATTCAAGCCCTGCATGGGGCTCTGCCTGGGATTCTCTCTTCGTCTCTCTCTCTTCCCCTTCGCTGCTAGCATGCTCTTTCTCTCAAAAATAAATAAACATTAAAAAATAAATAAATAAACACACCAACATAAAAATCAGAGTTTGCTAGAATAACAAGACATGAACCAATTATAGTCTGTAGTCTGTCTATAAGGAACTTCAAGATAATGATATAGATAGGTCAAAAGGAAAAGGATGGAAAAAAGATCTACCATACAAACACTAATATCAGACAAAGCAAGGAAAGTAACAGGGATAAAGGCATATATTACCCAATGATAAAAGGGTCAGTTCACCAAGAAAACAGTAAAATCCTAAATGTGTATGTAAGTAACAACAATTACTTCAAAATACACGAAGTAAAAACAGAACCAAAAAGAAAAACACACAAATCCACAATTATAGTCAGGGACTTCAATACTAATAGAAAGAACTAATAGAAAGAAAAGGACTGAACAATGCCATCTGCCAACTGGATCTAGTTGACACTTATAGGACATCTAGACAATAATAGTAAATAATAGTAAATATGTGTTTTTCTCCCAAGTGCACATGGGACATTCACCAAGACAGACCATATCTGGGGTCATAAAACAAACTACAACATGGGGCTCCTGGGTGGCTCAGTTGGTTAAGCATCTGATTTCAGCTCAGGTCATCATCTCACAGTTCGTGGGTTCAAGCCCCGCGTTGGGCTCTATGCTGACAGCTCAGAGCCTGGAGCCTGCTTTGGATTCTGTATCTGCCTCTCTCTCTCTCCCTACCCAACTCTCTCTCTCTCTCAAAAATAAATAAACATTTAAAAAAATTAAAAAAAAACTACAACAAACATAAAAGAATTGGGAAAGAATAGAGTGTGTGCTCTCTGATCATAATGGAATTAAAGTAGATGTCATGAACAGAAAGATATTAAGAAAATTCCACAACTTTGGAAATTAAACAAAACACTTCTAAATAATCCATGAGTCAAAAAGGCAGTCTCTAGGGAAACTAGAAAATATTTTCACCTGAGTGAATGAAAATACAAAGTTTGTGGGGTGCAGTTAAATAGTTTGTAGAGTAAAATTATTAGTAAGTATTAAATGCTGGTATTAAGAAAAGAAGAAATGTCTTAAGTAAATAATTTAAGCTTCCACCTTAAGCAACTAGAAATAGAACAAAATAAACCCAAAGCAAGCAGTGGGAAAGAAATGATAAAGATAAGAGCATAAATCAAAAATTGAAAACAGAAAAATAGAGAAAATTAATGAAATCAAAAGCTGGTTCTTTAAAAAATCAATAAAATAAATCTCTAGCAAGAGTGAAAAGAAGATACCAATTACTGACATCAAATACTCTGCAACATTAAAAGGATAATAAGAGGATATTATAAACAACTGCACATAAATTTGACCACATAAGTGAAATGGACAAATACTTGAAAGCCACAAACTACAAACACTCACCAAAGATGCAATGGATAATCTGACCAGTCATATGACCATTTAAGGAATTGAATTTGTCGTTAAAAACCTTCTCCCCTACCTCCTAGAACTACATAGTATTGTCAGCCAAATATTTAAGGAAGTAACACCACTTCTAAGCAATGTCTCCTGAAAAAGAGAAACAGAGAAAAGGGAGCATGTCTCAACTCATTTTCTGAGGCAAGCGTTGCTCTGACACTAAAACTAGACAAAAGGAATTCAAAAAGAAAAAAAACTATAAATCAGTATCTCCTAAGGACATCGGTGCAAAAATCTCCCAACAGGATACAGTGCTCACTTAACGATGGCTCAGTGTATAATTTTTCAACTTTATGATAGTCCAAAAGCAACACTCACATTCAGTAGAAACTGTTTGAATTTTGATCGTTTCTCAGGCTAGCGATATGTGGTACAAACACTCCCGCGTGACGGTAGCTCCAGATCACAAGAGCAGACAACTGATATACTGAGAACCATTCTGTACCCACACAACCAATCTGTTTGTCACTGTCAGTACAGTATTCAATAAATTACATGAGATACTCAATACTTTATTATAAAAGAAGCTTTGTGTTAGATGATGTTTCCCAACTGTAAACTTATGTAAGTGAGTCTGTTTGTTAGGCCAGGTTAAGCTATGATGTTTGGTAGGTTAGCTGTATTAAAGGCATTTTTTTAAAAATTTTTTTTTAACGTTTATTTAACTTTGAGAGAGAGTGACAAAGCAGGAGTGGGGGAGGAGCAGAGAGAGAGACACAGAATCTGAAGCAGGCTCCAGGCTTTGAGCTGTCAGCACACAGCCTGACGCGGGGCTCGAACCCACGAACCACGGGATCATGACCTGGGCCGAAGCCGGCCGCTCGACCGACTGAGCCACCCAGGCGCCCCTTGAAGGCATTTTTGACTTGAGTTATTGTCAGCTTACAATGGGTTTATCATGCTGTGACTCAACTGTAAGTCGAGGAAGATCTATATTAGCAAGTTGAATCTATCAACATATAAAAAGAACAGCATATCATGACAAAATGGAGTTTATCTCAGGATAAAAGCTGGTTCAATATTTGAAAAACAAATCAATGTGGGCTGCCCGGGTGACTCAGTTGGTTAAGCGTCCCACTTCGGCTCAGGTCATGATCTCACGGTTCGTGAGTTCGAGCCCCACATCAGGCTCTGTGCTGACAGCTCGGAGCCTGGAGCCGGCTTCAGATTCTGTGTCTCCTTCACTCTCTGCCCCTCTGCAACTCACACTCTGTGTGTCTCTCTCTCTCTCAAAAATAAACAAACATTAAAAAGTTAAAAAAAAGAAAAATCAATGTAATCCACCCCATTTAATGAGGAAAAATCACATGACTCACACAGAAAAAAAATTTGACAGAATTTAATATCTACTTATTATAAAGTCTCATCTATGAAAACCTATCAAATTAATGATAAATTTGACCTATTAATGGTGAAATGCTCTTCCCCTAAGATCAGTGACAAGTCAAGGATATTCCCTTACCACTCCTATTCAATATTGCATTGGAAGTCCTAGCCAGTACAGTGAGATAAGAAAAAGAAATAAAAGGCATACCAGAGGGGAGGTGGGGGGTGGGAGATGGGTGAACTAGGTGAAGGGGATTGAAGAGTACACTTATCATGATGAGCACTGAGTAATGTATAGAATTCTTGAATCACTATATTATATACCTGAAGCAAATATAACAATACTGTATGTTATCTGTACTGGAATTAAAAATTTTAAAACTTAATTTTAAAAAAGGTGTACAGATTGCAAAGGAAGGAATGAAATTGTCCCTGATTGTCTACATAGAGAATTTTAAGAAATCTACAAAAAAACCTCCTAAAATTAATAAGTGAGTTTAGCCAAGTTGCAAGATACATGGTCAACAGCCAAAAATCAATCATATTTCTCCATACTAGCAATGTATAGTTAGAAACTAAAATTTTTAAAATACCATTTACAGTTAGCTCTTTATGATAATTTTACAAATAAAATAAAAATGAGTGAATGGAATCTAGCAATATGTAGAGGGAATTCTATAGTTACTGAGAGGAGTAATTACATAAAAATATACAATATTTTATATAAAAGTCATATGTCAGAGCCAAGTTAGGTTTATAGCAGGAATGGATGAATGGTTTTGCATTGACAAATTAATAAAAGTGACTTGCCCTAATTAATAAAGGAGAAAACTTGTGTTCATTTCACTAGGTGCAGGAAAAGTATTTGTAACATTCAGAATCACAATAAAAAAACTCTAAGTAAACTTGGAATAAAGGCAATTTCCCTAAAGAAATAGAAAGTCATTATACATAATGTAATCGTGTATTTGGAAAATATAGAAGTGTCTGCAAATATATTATTTAAATTTTTTTTTACATATTCTGGATACAAGTTCTTTGCCAGGTAGGTGATTTGCAAATATTTCCTTCACTATGTGGCTTGTCTTTTCATCCTTTTAACAGTATCTTTCCCAGAGCAAAAGTTTTTCATTTTGATGAGGTCCAATTTATCAATTTTTAAAATGGATCATGCTTTCAATGTCATATGTAGGAAATCTTGGCATAACCCCAGGTTACAAATATTTTCTCCTATGTTTTACTCTAAAGTTTTGTAGTTTTGTTTTTTACATTTAGAGCTATGATTCATATTAGTGGGGCGAAGATATTTATCACATGTACAACTGATAAAGGGATCACATCCAGAATACATAAAGATGTCCTACAATTTGCTAAATACAAAATCAACATACCAGCTGTATTTCTATATATATTCAACTATAAAGAGAGGAAATGAATTTTTAAAAGGATACTATAAAGTATACATATATGCGTGTGTACAAATTTTTAAATGTCAGGTAGAATAAATCTAACAAAAGTATGTGACACCTCTACAAAGTAAAGTATAAAACTTTAAGGGAAATTATAGAAGACTCTCCAAAGTAGAGACATATACCATGTTCATGAATTTTAAAAATTGATATTGTATATATATCAAAGTTCCCTAAATTGATCTATAAGTTTAACACAATCACAACCAAAATCCCAATCAGTTTTCTGTGGATCTTGATGGTCTAATTCTACTAAACTGTGGAGGATGTGATAAAGCTTTGGTAATGGCAGTAACTGCTGACTGTGGTATTGGCATAAGATCAGAAAAATGGACCAATGAAATAAGAGAGCTCATAAACACATTTCTGTATATGGACATGTGATTTACAACAAAGGTGGCACTGCAGAGAAGTGGAAAATTGGTAGTGGGACAATTATATATCCATATGAGAACTTTGTAACCCAGGGTAGAGAATGATTTCTCCAAGTATCAAAAGAGCAGTAACAACAAAGGAAAAGATAAATTAGACTAATTACAATTAAAAGGTACCATTAAGAGTGAAAAGGCAAGCCACAGAGGTGAAGAAGATATTAACCATATACACATATGTGTGATAAAGGGATCATATCCAGAATATATTAAGAATTCAAACAAGTCAATAAAGAAGATAGAAAAAAGAAATGAAGACTTCACAAAAGAGGAATTCCACACAGGCAATAAATATGAAAAGGTGCTCAACCTAATTATCAACTAAGAGAATGCAAATTAAAAACCACATTGAAATACCACTTAATATCCAATTGGCTATGATTTTAAAAAGTCTGACAATACCAAGTATTGACAAGCATGTGAAGCAACAGGACTTCTCATATACTGCTAATGGCAATGTTAATTAACAATCACTTTGCAAAAATAATTTGGCATTATCTTACAGTAAGACAGCAATTCCACTCCAAGGTATATGCCCTAGACAAACTTGGTACATGTGCTCCAAGATGTCCTCACAAGAACAGTACTGTTTGTAATTGCCCAAACTGGAAACAACTCACATGTCCATGAACAGAAGACTGGATAAGGAAAATGACATATTCATAAAAAAGAATAGCATATAGATGTGAAATGGATGGAACTGAACCTACATACAACATGGATAAATTATAAAACATAATTTTGAATGAAAGAAGCCAGACACAAGAGAATTCATACAGTAAAATTTTCTCGTGAAGTTCAAAAACAGTCTGAACTTTTCTATCTTATCTAAATAGAAATTCCTATTTAGATAATAAAACTATATAGAAAAGCCAGGAACACATTATCATAAAGGTCAGAGCAGAGAGAAGAGGTTGTAATCTGGAAAGGGGCTATGTAGCTTCTGAAGTATTGGCAATGCTCTTATTTCCAGTGCTCAATAGTAGTTACATGGATATTTATAATAATTAAGCTACACAGTCATGCATCATTGGTTTTCTGTGTGTGTTGTATTCACAATAAAAAGGGTTATTTAGCACATGTCTTATTTCTTGATAAACGTTCTAACTTACCTGTGATGTATTTACTTTTGTTCATAGCTGTAACACTGATCTTTTGGAAGTAAATGTGGCACGTTTTACATCATCCTTTAAATGGTGTAAAATACACAACTAGACATGGGATGATGGAGCTCCTTCTCAGTAATGAGAGAGGTGAAAGTGCAGAGTGGACATGCTTGGTAGCAGGTATTTTCCAAAATACTTTTAACAAATCTTGAACTTTCTAATTCTAAAATAAATGGGTAAGGGGGCACCTGGGTGGCTCAGTTGGTTGAGTGTCCGACTTTGGCTCAGGTCATGATCTCACAGTTCATGGGTTCCAGCCTCATGTCTAGCTCTGCGCTGACAGCTCAGAGCCTGAAACCTGCTTCAAAATCTGTTTCTCCCTCTCTGCCTCTCCCCCACTTGCACTCTGTCTCTCTGTCTCTCAAAAATAAACATTAAAAAAGTTAAAAATAAACTAAAATAAATGGGTAGGTAGGAAAGTATAGACTTGCCATGAGTCTGTGGCCTACATGAAATAGTATACTATGGCTGTCAGTGTTGCTGAGCCACACTGTGTTTTGTCCTCACAGAACACTTCCTCAGGAAGAATGCTTTCTCTGAGAACAGAAGCGTGTGGAAGAGGCAAGGTTATTAAGCAACTGTCATAAAATAAGCCCATGAAAAGATGCTCAACATCATTAGTCCTCAGGGAAATGTAAATCACAACCACAATGAGATGCCACTTTGCTCCCACTTACTAAGATAGTAAGAAGTGTTGACGAGGATGTGGAGAAATCGAAACTGTCATACATTGCAAGTGGGAATGTAAAATGATGCATCTGCTTTGAAAACAGTCTGGCAGTTTCTCAAATAATTCAACATAGAGTTACCTTATGATCCCACAATTCTACTCTGTGGTGTATATCCAACAGAAATGAAAACATGCGAACACAAAAACTTGTACATGAATGTTTGCAGAGCATTATTTTTACTAGCTAAGAAGTGGAAACAACCCAGGTGTCTATCAATTAACTGATAAGTGAATAAATAAAATGTGGTCTATCCATACAGTAGAATATTACTCGGCCATAAGAAGGAATGAAGTACTGGCATATGCTACAACATAGATGAACTTTGAAAACATTAGGCTAAGTGAAAGAAGCCAGTTAAAAAGTCACATATTGGGGCACCTGGGTAGCTCCGTTGGTTAAGCATCTGACTTGATCTCAGCTCAGGTCTTGATCTCAGGGTTTTGAGTTCATGCCTCACATTGGGCTCCACACTGGGCGCAGAGCCTACTTTAAAAAATAAAGTCACATAGTGTATGATTCCATTTATATGAAATGTGTAGGACAGGCTAATCCATAGAGACAGAAAGTAGACTAGTGGCTGCCTAGGGCTGGGAAGATGAGGGAGTTAGAAGTGACAGCAAAGAGGCTCGAGGCTTCTTTTTGCAGTAATGAGAATGTTATAAAATTGATTTTGATGACTGTACAACTTTGTGAATATCTAAGAGTCACTGAATTGTACACTTTGATTGAATTATATGATATGTGAATTATATCTCAATAAACCTTTTCAAAATATGTCATTTCATCATGCTATTTAATATTTCTGAACAACCTAACTTGGACAAAAACACCCCAGTTTTTAGTATTTTTTAACCTTTATGTATTTTTGAGAGAGAGAGAGAGAGAGAAAGAGAGCGGGAGCAAACAGTGGGAGGAAAAGAGAGAGAGAGGGAGACACAGAATCCAAAGCAGGCTCTAGGCTCTGAACTGTCAGCACAGAGTCCGGCGCAGGGCTCAAACTCATGAACTGAGAGTGCGTGACCTGAGCCGAAGTCAGACACTCAACAGACTGAGCCACCCAGGTGCCCCAAAACACCCCAGTTTTTAACACCAGACTTCACACCTTAACAAAAAACACCAGATAAATAAGAGAAAAAACACAACAAATTCTTTGGATATTGGTATTTTGATGAAAGGAGGCTTCACTGATGCTTCCCTAACCTCAGTTTACACCCTTGTGTGGCACTGTGATGCAGTACATCCTAGGAAGATGTGGGATGAGTAAAGGTGGCTTTGCGTGCATGCGTGTATATGTGCGTGTGTGTGTGTGTGTATGTATGTATGTAAGGTGTTGGAAGAATAATTTTGAAAGGGAAGGTAGGAAAAGAGAACTAGAATGAAATCTCCACCACAGGTATATTCTCAGGTAGAATGATTTTAGGAAAAAAGTTGAAGATCTGGAAACTGATCCCTTAAATATTGTGCATGTCTGAATTCCCTTGGAAAGACTTAATGTGCCTGAGTTTGAAGACCTGAGTTGTAGTTCAAAATCTTGTCTTTTAAGACCACAATCTCTGCTATGAATTGCTAAAGTTTCCCTTGCAGCTAAAGCCAAGAATTTGACTCTACATTCAGCTCTGCCAGTCTCCTCAGGGTAGTAAGCCTCAAATGTTTCAGCCTAATGGTCTAATTTTAAAGTTGGAAGGGGTTAGGAAAGAAAGAAGAGGGAGGAAGGAAGGACAGACCACCTGGGTTAATAATCAAATTATAATCCTTCCATGCCAAAGATTTCCCTTTTTTGCAAGCACCCTAGTGATTCTGCTGCAGTGGGGAGAGGTCAATACTGTCCAGAACTGCAAGGAAAAGAACAGATTGAGAAAAGGACAAAGAGGACAATGTTGTCAGGAGACTGTTTGGTGGCATGATAGGAACAGAAGCCAGACTGAGTGGTTTAGAGATTGATCTGGAAGTGAGAGATGGAGCCAGAGAATATAGGCATAGGAAGCTCAACTAAGGAAATAGTTGGGCAGACAGCAAGAGGTGGACTTCAGAGCCAAGGGGGTTTGTTTCCAGAAAAAGAGAAACTTGAGAATATTTATGGAATAAAGAGAAAAAATCAGGAAGGGGATGTAGAGAGAGGAGGAACTGAGGGTCCTGAGAAGTTGTAAGGTGACAAGATGGAGATCCAGGGGAGGGGATCAGCACTGAATCCTGGAAGGAGAGCTCTTCCTCTGAGATGCAGGAAAGCAGCAGAAGGTCCGGAGAGAGTTTTGGTGGATGTGGGCTTGTTCATGGAGCTCAGATAATTTGACCTCTATTTCTCTGGACATGTGGTGGCAGAATGAGAGGTAAACAGTTGAGGAAGAGAGAAAAGAGTGGGGCCCCAGGACACCAGAGAGGGTTAGAGAATCAGCTATGGGGAGTGGTATCCTGAGTCAGTAAGAGGGGACTCTGTGGCCAGATAAGCCTGGTGGGGTGGGGGTGCGGCAGGTGGGCTTAGTCGCACGGATCCGTAAGACCCTATTCTTCCAGCTGGAAGATGGCAGTGAGATAAGCAGAAGTGGGGGCTACCGGCATTGAAGGAGTGAGCAAGGTGGGAGAAATTCCAGAGAAGAGGTCAGCTGTGAAGTGGAAGGTCCTGGCCTACATGGAGCAAAGTATGACTTGGGCAGAAGGCAGGCTTTGAAGCCAGAGACCACCCAGCAGAGAGGTCAAGAAGATGATGCTGAGCAGGTCAAACAGGACTGAGAGGCAAAAAAAAAAAAGGGGGGGGGGGATGGAGCAGGCTTGACCCCTGAAGCTATCTAAAGCATCCTGCGCTAATAAAGTAGCCACTAGCCTCCCAGGTCCTTATGTATTTGCTTAGTCCAAATGCGTTTGTGTTGTAAGTGTAAAATACACATGATTCCAAAGACCTCGTACAAGAAGAATGTTAAATATCCCATTAATAAATGTTTGCACTGATTACTTATTTAAATAATATTTGGATATATTGGGTTAAATAAAATAAAATTAATCTCACCCATTTTTTACTTTTGTAGCATAGCTTCTAGAAAGATTTAAATTACATATGTGGCTTGCATTATTTTCCTGTTGCACAGCACTGGTATAGATACTCCCTCACTGGGGCATGGATTGTCTGTGTCATGCCTGTGGTCCCAACACCTGGAACAAGGACCTGCACAGAGAGGCCTCAGTGAATGGTGTGCGTGTGAACTGATGAGTGGATGAATAAATCCGTTCATGAATGAGTTAGCGGATAAATGAGGATTACGTATTAGTACACAAACAAACAAAAGGGAAACAGAGAGAGTTAGAATTGAGGAAGGCTCATGAAGGCTTTGAGGTGGGGAGTCTCAGAGAGCATCTTAGGGGACCTTAATGATATAAAGGCACAAGAACCTAGACCCTTGCCACACACTTATTTTCCTTTAAAAAAAAATTGTACTCCTGTAGCACTTTTATATATGCCAGGGACTGTCTTAGGGATTTACATGTATTAACTCATTTAAACTTCACATGACCCTATGAGGTAGGCACTCTCATTATCTCTCTTTTGCAGATAAGGAAACAAAGGCACAGAGATGTTAAGTAGTTTGCCCAGGATTACCCAGCAGGTGGTGGAACTGGTATTTAAATGAGGCCAACTGGTCCCAGTGTCTGTGCTCCTAACTACTATACCATCCTGTCTCTCTTATCCTGTCATCTCACCTCATCCCCAGGTTTCTCTCCAACAGAGACATGGTAGTCCCCCCTTTATCTGCAGGAGATCCCTTCCAAGACCCTAATCAATGCCTGAAACTGCAGATAATACCGAACCCCCTGCATACTATGTTTTTTTCCTATACAAACATACCCCTGATAAAGTTTAATTTATAAATTAAGCACAGTAAGAGATTAACAACAATAGGCAACAATAGAACGATTTTAACAATATACAATAAAAATTATGTGAATGTGGTCTGTCTCAAAATATCTTACTGTGCTGTACTCCCCTTTCTTGTGATGATAGGAGAGGATACAATCCCTGCGTGAGGAGATGGAGTAAGGTGAGTGACGTGGGCGTTGTGACATAGTGTTAGGCTACTGCTGTCTTCTGAAGATACATGAGGATCATCTGCTTCTGGATCACAGTTGACCATGGGAAGCAAAACCACAGAGAAGGGGGGCTACTACAGAGATTGGTTTTTTCTACCTTTACTGATCTCTCTTTTGCTCCCAGTCCCTCAAACCCTGTATTCCTGCAGAAAGTTTTCAATGAAGCTTGCTTACTGAACACAATGGTAAGTAACCCCCCAAAACTTCCCCACAAATAAGACACAAACACACCATAGCTGCATAGTCAAATAAACAGCCAAGTAACCTTGCCTCCTCTGTTCCCTCTGCCCCCATCCCTGAGCCTTTCCCACACCACTTTCTCCACCTTCCCCTACCTCACTCCCAGCCTGTGAGTCTCCTGTCCCAAACCTGGGTTCTGCCTTCCCCTGCCTTCCTCCTGGGCAGACTCAAGGGCAGTGAGTGTTGGAGGAGCCTGAGGCTTCATAACTCTAAGCAAATGCTTTATCTGTCAGTCTAGTAGATACTGGCGAGATGACTACAGGGCCAGTGCCCAGGAGATGCTTCAGTCCCACCCACCAGGGACTCCATTCCAGCCTCAGCTTGGATCCCTCCAGTGACACAGTAGCCCTGAATTTCCACCCACTGGGAGCAGCCCTAGCCCAGGATCTCCTCTTTCAGGGCCAAACATAGACTGGATCACTAAGAAGGAACCAACAGGCCATCTTCCTCTCTTTCTCTCATTAAATTGTGAATAATAATGCATTTACTTATTCTCCTGCTTAAAAAGTTGTTTAAATCCTTTGAAGAATCTTGCAAGGTAGTTTGGCTAGACAGCAGGCAGGACAGTCCAGTGCTTCCGGTGGGGGGGCTAGGGTCTTCCACTCGCCTGTCTTTTGATCCAATAAATAGGCGTTTGGGTTGATGGTGTAGTCCTTTGTCTGGACATCGCTGACTGTGGTGACACCCCCACATACAAACACTTTGCTGTCTCCAATGGAGCATATAGCATGGGACACATCCAAAGGGCAGTTGTTGGGCAAGAGAGGCACCGAGGTGGTTGTCTTGCTGGCCTTTATCTTCTGCAGGTTGATTTCCACACTCTGCCGGTGGCTGTGTACACAGAGGATGTTGTCCTGATGGAAAGAGAGCAAGGGCCGGTGGTTGAACTCAATGGGGAAGGTGATACATTGGACCACATCACCAGTGTTGGTGTCAAAGCAGTCCACCACTCCAACCCGCGAAATGTAGCCCTTCACCAAGCACCGCCCAGTGACAATGTACAGGTTCCGGTCACCCTTGGTGATCACGGCTGTGCCATCCATAGGGATGCTCATCTTCCCTGCCAGGCACCAGGCCTCCCTGCACTCATCATAGCGATAGATATTGGAGACATACCGCCTTGGAGCAATGCTCCCACCCACTGAGTACACTGTCCCCCCGCAGGTCACCATGGTGTGGAAGACAAGCCCAATTGGCAGATCTGGCAACTTGGTCCAGGAGTTATCATCCATGTCATACCGCCAAGCTGTCTTCAGCCCTGAAATCTGCTCAGTGGTGCCACCAGAGATGTAGATGTAGCGACCAGCGGAGGTGGCGCTAAGTGCTGCTGCCTGATAGGGCATCTCTGACAGCTTCAACCACAGGTTCTCCTGGATGATATAGGCAAACACTCCATCATTGAACTTGCCATGGGCCTTTTGGCCCCCTAGGATGACCACCGAATCAAGCAGGGCCCCTTTCCGCTGGTAGCTCAACAGGCTGCATGGCCTCTCCTGTTTTCGGTCCATAAGGACACTCTCAATCAGGGTCACATGGGCTGAGCTGTTCTCCATGCCCATCAACTTGTTGCTGGCAAACACCAGTGTCTTGTTGGAGACAGCATTAAGATTGATATAATTGAAGAACTTCTTGAAATACTTCTCCCGCTCATCCTTCCAGAAGTACACCCAATTGATGAGTGCACTGAGAGCCTGGTCCTCGTTGAGCACATGCAAGTTTTCATCTCGCAGCAGGCGGCCAAAGATGACAGGTGGACAGCGCATGAAGTGCACAGAGCCCTCAGGACTGGCCCAGTAGTGGAAGTTGTCACGAATGCCAGAGTAGGCCAAATCTGATACCTCTTTGAGCTCAAACAACTCAGCCAAGAAGAGGTAGCGCAAGCAGTTTGCTCGGCGGATGGACTTAATCAGGAAGTCATTACAGTGGATTCGAAGGCGTGGTGTGTTGAAATACTGGGCTCCACGAAGGAGCTCCTCCACGTTCTGCTCTGAGATCACCACCTTGCCGCTGTAGAAGTAGTCCAGGAGCTGGTCCACCGTGACCGGACTCAGGTATTTGGGGTCAATGGTGATAAAGAGCTCATCGGTGGTCTTCATGTCATTGCTGGAGATGAGGCTCTTCACCAGTGGAGAGACAGCAGCCAGCACGTTGCGATGTGCAAAGAAGACATGGTGGTCCACAGTCAGGGCCATGTCCCAGTACTCTTTGCGTTTCCTCTGTTTGTTCAGGTTCTGCAGCACGAAGCTGTTGTAGTTTTGC
Source organism: Cryptoprocta ferox (assembly GCA_028646485.1). NCBI lineage: Eukaryota > Metazoa > Chordata > Mammalia > Carnivora > Eupleridae > Cryptoprocta > Cryptoprocta ferox. The sequence continues at coordinate 34,514,204 of CM053568.1, forward strand.
TCTGCGAATTCCAATTTCATGGTGCTTCTTGCTGGCTGAGGCAGATCAGCAGCAGGTACTGGAGAACAGACTTTCTCGGGCCTTTGGGTTTCAGACTGATGGTTGTTTGCAGAGCAGTTGATCAGAGAGGAGGGGGGCTGGGAGAGAGGGTGATGTCATAGAGTGGATGAGGTCATCACAATGCCTGCCCCCTGAGGTCCTTCTCAGAGACGCAGGACCTTTCTCCCCTTTGATGGTTCCAACGTGCCAAGGCTAGATCCCCTGCCAGGACTTAAAGCCCTGGGCCCAGAGCTCAGGAGAAACTCAGAGATGGGTTGCAGCTCCCATCTGGGGCTTTTCAAACTTAGTTCAAGGCTGTTTCTGGAATGTTAGAGCCAACTTGGGTGGGGGGTGCTATGGGAAGAGAAGAAGGGAAGCTGAGGGAAGAAAGGAGATTTTTGGATCTAGAAGAATCTTCCCATGGATAGGAGGGAAACAGGCCCAGAGAAGAGAAGGGACTTGCTCAAGATCCCACAGTGGGTTGGAAGCAGACTAGGGCCTGGAACCCAAGCCTTCTCTAACTCAGTGCTCTTCACCTTTCCAGGAAGCTCCTAACTCCCTAGTTCTCCCCAGGCTCTGATTCTCAGGCCTCAAGGTACCTTTCTCTGCCAAGGCTCCTGGCCAACAGAGAATTTCAGGTTCTGACCTTTGTAACCATGGACCCCATTCTTCTTTAAAATGGAGAGGTAGAGGCTACTGGTTGGAGCAGGGTCACAGGAGTTAGCCACACACTGGGGGATGGAAGGGCCTCTGACGCTCTGATTATTTCATTTCCACAGCAAACTGGGACCTTCTCTCCACATTACCAAGTCTGTAGTCATGCAACTTTGGGGGCTGTGGTGGGTCAGAGCTCTCCATCAAGTGTGGACTTGGACAGGTGGCTCAGGGCTCTCTAAACTTGTTTCCTCAACCGTGAGATGGGAATAATAGTACCTGCTTCCAAGATCCTTAAGAGTTTAAACGAGAACATGACTAGAGAGTGTTAAGCACAACGTTTGGCTGGTAGCAAACGTTCAGTAAATGTTAGCGGCCGTTACTTTGTTAATCTATCACTTCGCCCAGTGCTGGTGTCCTTGGCTGCTCCCTTCCTAAATACCTGCCTTCGTCTGCTTGGCTCGTGATGGTGGTGGGGGGTCTGGAATCCCGCGTCCCCTCTGGACTGGCTCCCCGAGCCCCGTCCGGCCACGCGGTGGAGCTGGAGAGCCATCTCCGGCCGCGGAGGCCCCGACGGCCGCGCCTCCAGCTCGCCTGCGGCGGCTCCCGCTGGGAAAGCAGCGAGCACCCCCTTCCCCTCTTGCCACGGGGCTTCCGCAATGCCCGTGGCAGAGCCTCCCACGTTCACCACCCAGCCGCCGTGCCCGCTTTACAGGTGGGGGCCACGGAGAGAAGCCGTCTCAGACCCAGGGCCTCACCCCTCGGCAACCCGGGCGGGTGTGGGCTTCCCCGAGGGCCCGGCTCCTGCAGAGAGCGGGAGAGCCCAGGGGCCGCACCCGGACCAGCCTTGGGGGGCCCCTAGCGAGGGGCTTAACTCACAGGCCTTTGCGGGGATGGCCAGATGGCACAGAGAGGACCTGGGCCCCGAGCCCCACTCCTGACCCTTAGGCGGGTCTTAGCGCCCCTACTAGGCAAAGTGTTGCCAGGAGCGTGGGGAATGTGAGCCTGCCGGCTCTTTCCCTGCCTGGCTTGGTCAAGTTGTCATTCATCGTCTCTGTACCACACCCTTCCGTTTGAGACCTGGCTTTTTCTTTGGGGATTTGGCAACTTGAAAATTATTTAAAAGTACTTACGTTTGAATGCTGCATTTGTTCACCTTGATACCTGAATGGAGTAGAGGCACTCAGTCTCTTGACATATCCCTGCACAAGGCTAAGAAGAGTTTTTCCCCATGAAAAGAAGGCTGATTTCAGCCCCTCCACCAGACCAGCTGTGTGGTGTAGATGGGTTCCTCTCCATCCGTTTTCTCCATGTGAGACTAACGGAGCTCTAAATGCTTCGTCAGCCCTGATCTCGCGAGAAGTGGCCGAGATTTGGGGGCACGTGAGAGCTCTTGGTGTTGATGCCAACCGCCTTTTCATTCCCATTGGCATCTAGGCCTGCCCTTGTGAGAGGCCGGCAGACCTCACCTCCAGGGGCATTTCAACCATGAGTAGAGGATGCATGAGTCAGACCTGTTGTTGCATCCACCCCTTCGCCCTCATATCCTTCAGCGTTGGGGGCATTTTGGTGGAGGAGGTGGCTGTGCCCCTTTGCGTTTGTTTCAGGCACCAGAACACCAGGGCAGGAAGTCTCTCCAGTTAAGAAACTTGGGCATGGGGGTGTCGCGGGACCTGAGAAGATCCAGTGGACTTAACTCTTTGTGCCAGACCGTGTACAGCTGGACAAACTGCAGCTGAGTGGGGAAGGGCGCACAACCCTGAGAGCACAGGGCTAGAGCTTGGAGCCAGGGTTCCTAATTCCTTCCTCTGCTCTCTGGCGACAAAGGAGAACTGGCAACCTGGCTTGTCTTCGGCTCTTATTAATTGTGGGAGTTGCTGTCTTTAAGAAATCCATTAAAGAAGTGACATTAATGCCCACCTGCTCAGCCAGCTTTGTTGCCTGGCTTTTCTTCAGCCTAGAATGCTCTTGTGGTCAGCTTTTTTCTTTCTCCAGCCACCTGAGGAAACAGACGCCAGCCTCAAGAGCCTGGCTGCATGCCAGCGTCCACCACCCAGTCATGTATGTGTATTGGGTGGAAGGTGTCCCTGGAAGCCACCAGGAAGTTCACTGACTGGTCGTTCAGTCCCTGTTGCTCAAGATGGTTGCCCAGGTGTGGCCTCAGCACAGTCTTTTTATTCCACCCATCCTCAGCTTTCTGCCCAGCTCATTATTTGGTTGAATAAGACTCCCTCAGGGAAGGGACCCTAATATTCTAAACTTCTGGGGAACAGCAGTTGACATATCATTTCGTTGGGAAGCCCTAAAGATGAGGGGTGTGCTCTAAAGATACACAGATTTGGCCTGGAGCTAGAAAGCTCACTCCACCTCTTTTGTACCTCTAACAATTGGCTTTCTCACTTCTATATATTTTCAGCTGGCAACTTGGCTTACATATAGTTTTGGCTTGCCATGGCCCTCATTCAAACCCATGGCATTCGAATTTTTTCAGTGCAAGTGGCAAACTCTCTCCTCGGGTGTTAGCTAAATTCCTGGTCCATGGCCAGCCCAGAGATTGGCTGCCCTTGGATGGATCACATGTCCACTTTAGTCCAATCAGCTGTGTGAGGGTGGGTCACACGGATCAAAACATGGCTGCCCAAGAGGCACAAAGTACAGGGGAGAGGTTGGAGGTATTCAGAAGCTTGCGTTACCTAAGACAGGAACTGACAGTTATGATTACCTTAGACACCAATTAAGACTCGGGGCATGAATGACATGGAAGATATTACACAAAAGAAAAACACTTTATTGTTGTCTTAGTCAATATCCCTGGGTGAAACGAAGGGCACAGCATGAGACTGTGTTCACAGTGTAACACAGACCTTCAGGAAGCATGTTTCCTGACTGGCCTGCTCAGACTTCTGTCTTTAAGCCGGCGGCCTTCTGACTCCCACCCATGCTCTTAGGACTGGGAGATGCCACACATTCAAGGCACTCAGCTTGGCATCTGGGTTGGTGCTTCCCACATGGACCGTGTGAAATTGTTATTCAGGGGAACTTTGTATAGTCTGAGGCAAAACACAGAAGCAAGTTGGCTGTCCTAAGCCCCTACATGGGATCTCTCCCTGGAACGTTTGGGCCTGTCACACATTCCTGGAGGGAGCAGCCAGCACAGCTGCAGCCACAGCTGCCAGGAACTGCTGGGGCTCCCGCCCTGTGAGGGGAGGGGAGGGCAGAGGCTGGAGGGCTTCCTCTGGGGGCCCTGGTGAGCTCACACTCACCCCCACGCACACTGACTTCATCTGTCAGATGCTTGGCCATGAGCCCAGGCCGTGTGAGGGGCTTTCTCCCAGAGCAGGCCCTGGGCCACCTAGCAGAGGCGGGGGAGGGGGCGGTTTCAGGCCTGACCCAACTTAGAAACCAGAAGGCACATATTGAGCCCTGTAATGACAGAGGATTTTAAGAAAAAAGGTGTGGGTAGGGCAAGGGTGGTGGTAGTGGTGGTATTTTGCTCTTTAAAGGTAGAAAACGCAAGGAAGTAAAACTTTTCTCTCCATTTGTTCTGTGGCATTCCCAGTAGAGGATTCCAGGAGGCATGTCGATGACTTCATGTCTTACAACTGAGAAATCTCAGTGAGTCTGTGAAATGGACTTGCTGCCTGCCCCAAGTTCCCAATGGCAGCTGCTTTATGTTTATGTGTTTAAAGCTGTTTTATGTTACAGTTAAACAAGACTTTAATATTCTTAAATATCTACCAAAAGTAGATTACCATGCAAGAAGATCGCACAAAATGAACTTCACTCTAAGCATCGCAAACATTTGGAATAGAAAAAGACCAGGGATCGATATCATAAGAAATATACAAAGAAGTTTGCTTTAAAAAAAAAAAAAAAACAAATGTTTTCAAGTTGATTTTTCCCCCTAAAGTCCAAATAATTGTGGTCTAGGTAACCATTAGGATAAAGGCTTCATATGCTCCTTTCTTTGATAAGAATAAGTTCATGCAGAACCGTATGTCCAAGTGTGTGTGTGCAAGAGACACTCACATGCATCACACACACACCAAGCACATACACCCACAGGGACAGACACACCTCTTTGTTTTTGATGTTCTAGGTACTTTGTATCCACACGAAGTCTGCCACCTTCCCATTACATTTAATGAATTACTTCTTTGGAGGCAGGACATTTTCTTCAAAGAAGCCCTGGTTGACGACATTCCCTGCTGGGAAGTATCGGGCCACCACGAAGGAAGACCCATCACTTGCAGGTGCCTTCCCCACTCCCATCTTCTTTGTACTCTTCCATACCATGGCCGTGAAGTGTCCTGTAGGAGCACAGGCGGGGGGACAGGAGAACAGATCAGTTAGCAGAATCTGGAGAAGGATGTTTCAAAGGATTCTTGAACCCTACACTGTCTTGTCAGGCTTAGGAAGCTTGATCATCACAGACACCAATCAGAGGAAGGAGACACAGAACGCCCCGCCTAGCTAATTTTCTGAGGCATCAGGTCCTCTCAATCAGCCATACAGATCCTCCCCTCACCGATTCTCAATGCCTAAAGGTTTCACGGTCTCCCAGAGATCACAACAAAGCTGAGTGACCCCAATAGTCAGGATGACACCCTATCAGCACCTCTCTCCACCCCTCCCCCAAGACTGTACTTTTTTCAGGGTCACTGATGATCTAGCACCATGTTCTCCCCCAAAGATCCCTTTTTGTCTCTATCTTGCGTGACATCTCAGGAACACTTAATAGGGTCAATGACTCCCCTTTTCGAAGCACTCTCCTCTTTTGGTTTCCACGATGCTGCCCTTTCCAGGCATCCCCATTTCACTGCCTCTTCCTCCTCCTCTTCCTTCTCACTTGTAAATGTTGGAGGGGCCTGCGCTTCCCAAGGCTCAGTCCTGGGCTGTTTTTTTCTTGCTGCACTCTTTAGGTAATTTCATCTTTCCCTGGCTCCCAAATGTATTTCTCCAGCCCAAATCTCTGTGTTCCAGATACAACTATTTACTTGACATTTCCACTTGGATGACTCACAGGCGTCTCAAATGTAATCTATTCAAACCTCACTCTTGATTTTGGTTCCCCGCCCTCCCCACCCCCCAGAGTTTACTCCTCTTCCTACCTTCCATTTCCATTAATGGTCCCTCTATGCACACAACCCTAGGGGTTGGTCTCTAATTCCTCCTTCTCCCTCATTTCTTCCTCGACAATGCATCATTTGATCCTGAAGATTCTAACTCCAACATATATCCCAAGTCCATCTACTCCCAAACTTTGGTCTCAACCACAAACTTTCTCACTTGGACCATTGTAACAGCCCTTGATTGGTTCCCTAGCATCTGCCTTTGCCTCCTCTAATTCACCTTCTACCAAAGTAGCCAGAGTAACCATTTTTAGACATATCTGTTTACTTCCCTGCTTAAAAATCCTTCAGTTGCTTCCAATGCATCTAGAATAAAAGTGATGACAGTGAATGCTTTGGCCCAGTGGCCTTCTTTCCTTTCCTTGAGCACATCAGGTTATTTCCCACCATGGAGCCCTTATACACACTGGCCATTGTGTGGAACACAAGATGATGACCAACATCTTCTTGTCCCTTAGGCCTCAGCCTGAATGTCACTTGTGCAGAGAAATCTTACACAATGACTCATTTCCTGAACACCTCCCTCTCGAGATTATCTTATCATACCCCGTTTTCCCCCATCAGCATTCTTACCATTTGCAATGTTATGTGTGTTTGATTTCTTGCTAATCTGCTTGCTCTTTGACTAGGCTATGAGACTCACCGGGGCAGGAATGAAATTGTTTCAGTATATTCAGTACCCTGGCACAGCCTGGCACATGAAAAGTGTAAGCTAAACTTTTGTTGAATGAATGAATGAATGAATGAATGGATGGAATGAGTGAATGAATGAAAAGGCATATGGAATAACCATCTTGGACTTGGGTTCTGCCCTCACTGAAGCGCAGGCTTTCTATTTTGAGCTCTTTGAGACCTTCACACGTTAGAGCCTCCTTCAATTCCCTCTGCTCTGAGCCAAACAGCCCAGTTCTTTCTCAAGCTACTGCCTGACCCTCCAGATACTTCTGTGGTTTGCTAGGCTTCTCAGCATCTCAGGCTGCCTGCCCCTCACTCACTGCTTTTTTTGAGCTTTTAATATAGCTCAGCTTCCAACTCCACTTCTGCTTTGGGGTCAAAGAGTTGCTGTAATGGACTCTTTGCTCAATGACCATTAATACTTCTGGCTCCTAGGAGTAGGGGTTGGGAGCTTATCCCTCCCACCTTTACTGTTGAGGACTCACAGAGATCCTTTGACAAGTCAATACTTACTTCCATATTACAGAATGGCATTTATTTGTTAAAACAACACTGAGAGACTATGTTTCCTCCTTGAGGGTGGGCACCTCACCTGTCTTATTGACCACAATATACCCAGTGTTTAGCATTGAGCACAGCTAGACGCTCAATAAATATCTGATGAAGAATATAAGAGACAGAGGGAAGGAGGAAAATTGTAATCAGAGTAGCTATGTTTCTCACAAGGCAGGTAAGAAAGAGGGTAATCACTTTATGTCCATTAGGATGGATATTTTTTTTAATTTTTTAATGTTTATTTATTTTTGAGACAGAGAGAGACAGAGTGCAAGCAAGGGAGGGGCAGGGAAAGAGGGAGACACAGAATCTGAAGTAGGCTCCAGGTTCTGAGCTGTCAGCACAGAACCTGATGCAGGGCTCGAACCCATGAACTGTGAGATCATGACCTGAGCCGAAGCTGGACCCTCAACCAACTGAGCAACCCAGGCGCCCCTGTTTTGTTTTTTTTTTTTTTAAAGAAGAGAAAAATAACAAGTGTTGTTGAGGAGTGTAGAGATTGGAACCCTTATGCATTGCTGATGGGAATGTAAAATGGTGTAGCCACTGTGGAAGACAGTATGGTGACTCCTCAAAAAATTAAATATAGAATTATCATATGATCCAGTAATTCCACTTCCAGATATAAATCCAGAAGAACTGAAAGCAGAGACTCAGATATTTGTACACCAACGTTCACAGCAGCATTATTTACAATAGCCAAAAGGGGGGGGGGACCCAAATGTCCACCAATGGATGGATAAACAAAATGTTGTATATATACACATAATAAAATATTATTCAGCCTCAAAAAGGAATGAAATTCTGATACAATCTACTGTGAGGATGAACCTTGAGGATATTATGCTAAGTGAAATAAGCCAGACCCAAAAGGGCAAATATTAATGACTCTACTTATATTAGGTACCTAGAATAGTCAAACTCATAGAGACAAAAGTAGAATAGTGGTTACCAGAGCTTAAGGGTGGGGAGATGGTGAGGGAGGGATGGGAGTTATTGTTTAATGGGTTCAGAGATTCATTTTGTGATGGCTGAAAAGTTCTGAAGATGGATAGGGCAATGGTTGCACGATATAGGAATGTACTTAATCTCACCGAACTGCATTCTCAAAAATGGTTAATTTTATGGGAAATATATTTTACCACAAAATGAAAGGAAGGAAGGAAGGAAGAATGAAAGAAAGAACCAAAGAACGAAAGAAAGAAAGAACGAAAGAAAGAACGGTAGATAACCACACTCTTCCAACCTTTCAGTTGATATCTTCCATTGTGTCTCATATATGGTAAGGGCTGAATAAATGTACACTGATTAAATTGTATATTTAGCCCTACAGATGAACTCCATTTTTATAACTTTTAAAATTTAGGTACACTTTTTTTCTTTGTCTATATCCATAAAAGATTTGAGGTTACTAAATTGTGAGAACAACCAAACATCAACCCTGATCAGTAGAGTTGCTGTGATAAAAGCAAAGCAAGAACTAAACGAAAGCAAATCTGAGGTTCAATTATGCATCCTTATCACGTATCCTTAAACTTGTATTAACCATTGCCTAATAAATCTGATTCTCACCTCAAAATAGAGGACAAACACTTCTTGCCAATTCACCCTTGATCCTTAATGCTCTTGAGTCACAGCTCCAGGCTTTCAGCAGCTTTGCCCGGTGTCACTGCTTCTAAAAGCTGCTTTTTATTAAGGCTCAAGCCCTTTTCCACACAAGCCCTTTCTCTCAAGAGAACCACATGCTTTGGCTACTGACCATTCCCTCTCTCTGCTGCCCAGACAAGGACGAACTGCCTTTTATCCGCCAGTTGCCAAGGAAATGATTACAGACACAAGGTGCATCTCAGCAGTATGCATGCCTGTGGAAGCCTTTTCCAAACAGATGAGACTAAGTAATTTTTCCTCTGGCTGGGGAGGTCTCTGGTTACAGAGATAATTAAGTATGGGTATTCAGAGATGAGTTAAAGGACATACTTCCTTAGCAACCATCAGATACACAATGGTTTCTAACGAAATCATTTACAGTTTCCTTTCCCTTTTTTCCCCCCCTAAAGGGATCACATCCTCTTTCCTGCTATGGACCCAAAATTGCTAGAATACACATTTGAAAAACATATTAAATAAGTTACAGTATATGCTTGCAAAGGAATAACGTACAACAGGAAGAAAGAATGAAAAAGCTCTTTTTGTGTTAATATGGAACAATCTCTGACACTCTGCTGCGTGAAGAAAGAAAGTGTAAAACAGATTATATACCTGACACATTAAAAAAAAAAGGAAAAAGAGAAGATATTTACACAAATGCTGGTATAAAATCAGAACAACTCTAGAATGATACCCAAGGAACTGGTATCACTGGTTCGAAGGGAAAGTTCTGGAGACCAGGGATGGAAGGAAGATTTTTTTACCTTATACAGTTTGTAAGCTTCATGTCATGTCAAAGTATTGTTTACTCAGAATAAATAAACAAACCAATCTACTCATTAAAACAGAAAATAACAAAGGAATTTTGCAAGAAACCATTCCTCTCCACTCAGCACATAGCACAGAACTGTGTCCTTCATCACAAGATGCTAACCCAAGGTGGGTGGGGATAGATTACAAGGTATTTCAAGGGCCCTTCCCTACATCATGGACTTGGGCCACGGAATCCCTGCAAGCATCAGCTCTGGGGAGGCCGAGGCATGGGGAATGGGCTGAGGATCTTTAAGGGTCTTGCAGGCTCTGATTATAACACCATCCAATGGTGCTCCTGTCTTAGGAGTGCTCCTGTCTTAGGATCAGGCAGTCTGTCCCCAGGCATTGCCCACTAGCACCCAGGACAGCAGAGGGGCTAGCTGCTCTGGGGTTTTCCTCTTTAGGGGTGGGAGATGTGGGGCAATGGGTTGAACAGGTGGTCAGTGATCCTGGAAAATTGAGTCCCATGCCCAGCTCTGACACTTATGAGATGCCCACCTTGGAGCAGGAGCCATGGAAAAAGCATCAGGCTGAGGATAGGAGATATAAAAGAAGGCTCTTCCTCTTTATGGGCTTCAGTTTCCTCCTCTGCAAAATGGGTAGAGTAAAGCCCCACCTACAAATGGTGTTGTGAGGCCCACGTGGCTGTGGCTGTGGAGGCACTTTATGATTGTCAAGTGCCATGTGCATGAGCAACGCTAACAACTCGCTCTGACACATGTCCAATTGCTCGTGAGTCTTGTTCATGGGGTAAGCAAATCCAGATGGTGTGAAATAAAATGTCTTCTGGATGCTGAACTATGAAAAGAAGGCAGGGCTGTATACACATCCTTAAACACTGTTAGGAAGTTGTTATTGTTCCCTTCCTCACCCCTTGAACTGAGCAGCCAAACAACCATCAATTCTTGCTTAGGGCCCTGACAGCCACCTCCTTGTCTCCAGCCTGGAGAGCTGGGAGGAGAAATGCCTCTGTAGATATTTCCACCCCTGCCCCACAGTCCTGCCCACACTGTCGCAAGAACCCCTGTCCAAAAGGGTGAGCAGCAAACCACAGGAAACAGTGACTGGCTCCGAGAACGTGTCACTTCCTGCTTCTGAAGAATGCTCCAGGGGCTGAGAGGCCATAGTGGCCCCACCCATGGGTGGGATGGGGTAAGGGAGAGGGAACGGGGTGGGCAGAGAACCCCCTTTTCAGTTTCCCTGGTGCCTTCTGGTCAGAGAAACTCACAGCCCCTTCTGACCCATCCTGGGCCACAAGTTGATCTGAGTCAGTTCTGAGGAAAGACAGGTGTCAGGTGAGGGAAGCCTGCTGAGGGCAGGAGGGAGCCCAGAGCTCAGAGCAGCTGGCGGGGACTGTAGCAAGCTAAACGTTTACTGCTCACTCTGGAGGCCTCGCAGAAAAGCCAGTGGTCCCACGGCTGGCTCTTCCCCACATCTAAACACCAGCTCTCAGAATGTCCCCTAGAGGCTACCACCTCACCCCTCCCCCTCTGGGACAGGGAAGCACGGGGAGTCAACCCAAGTTCACACAACTAATAGTGCTGGAGTTGAGCGCAGGTCTAGGCTCTTTGCATTCCAAACTCACCTGAACTGAACCCCAAACTGGAGAGAGAAGATGAAGGGGGAGCCTGAGAGGCTGTAGGGGTAGGAAGCACTAGGGAAAGGAGGGTTTGGGTGAGGGGGGAGGGAGTTAAGACAAGGAGGAGAGAGTGAGCAGTTTTGGCCCTTTTCCTGAAGAGAGGGCTTTCGAAGCTAGACTGGCAGTAGGATGACGGGCCATAGTGCCACTCCTTGGAGGAAGCACTGAGCGGCTGGTAAAATCCACAGCCTCCTGTGGCACACTCTAGTCTTCTGGAGAACTTGGAGCTGCTGGGGCGGGAATCTGTGTGGCTTGGGTGTTCTCAAGTGGAGGGGGATGTGTGCGTGTTGGGAGAAGTGATGGGGAAAGAGAGTTTTGCCCTTTGGGCAAAGTCATACCAGAGAAATACGGAAGAGGTAAAATAGGAGGGAAATGGCCACTTTTCAGAGGGTTAGTTCCTTTCCAAACTGCAACCCTGCCCAGGACCAGGCCTTCACTCACCAGTCCCAGAGGTGAAACCAGGCTGCTGGAAGTTGTAGTTCTTGATTTCACTGTACCATCTATCAGCCACCTCCTTTCCTGTAGGGAAAAGACACTGCTTAAAAGTCAGCAGCAGAATCAGGGTGCCTGGGTGGCTCAGCTGGTTGGGCATCTGACTCTGGATTTTGGCTCAGGTCATGATCTCATGGTTCGTGGGTTCGAGCCCCACATTGGGCTCTGCGCTGAGAGCATGGAGCTTGCTTGGGATTTTCTCTCTCTCCCTCTCTCTTTGCCCCTCCAGAGTGCACGCTCTCTCTCTCTCTCTCTCTCTCAAAATAAATAAACTTAAAAAAAAAAAAAAACCTCAGCAGCAAGATCAACCCACTCACTACTCCTTCCATCTTTTCCCGTTAACCTCAAACCCCCCACCCCACAGTTAGATGTCTGATAAAGCAGCAGTGAGCTGAAACAGGGGCTCCTGCCCAGGAGTGTATCCAGGCTGAAGAGAGAGCTTTGTTGAAGATTGGGAAGAGCCCTGCCTGGAGTTGGAGACTGTCTCTGTGTCCCTGCCCTGCCACCAACATGCTATGTAATCCTAGGCAAAGCCTTCCTCTCCCTTGGCCTCCGCACAAGGGCTGAATACAACGTACTCCAAGGGCTTCTAATGACGCTCTGAGTTTTTGGGAGACTCTGCCCTCATCCCACCCCAAGTCTGTCTCCTGAAATATCCACGGGAGGAAAGGCAATTGGGCTGGTGGGTCAGGGTCTCCATTGCAGGCAGAAGGGTCCTCGGCTGGAGCATCAGCTGGCCCCTGGCCTGGCAGGTGCTGGTAAGAGAAAATCCCCAGCATTTTCCTGGGAGCTGTTGGTGTTCGGGCCACAGCTGGGAGCCTCAGATCACACAGCAGTTAGCCCCACTCTGAACTGTGATTTGTGCATGATTCACCTGGGGCGCTTGTTAAAATTCTGATTTCAAGAGGTCAAGGGCGGAGGCTCTGAGTCTGCATTTCTTGGCCCGTGGACCACACTTTGAGTAGCAAGACCTTAGACCACAGAGGCTACACACTGGCCTCACCTGGGGAGGACTGAAACGTTGCTCATGCCAGGGGCCTGCCACGGACTGATTGTATCAGGGTCTCTGGAGGAGAGACCGGGTGCTGGGATTTTTTTTTAAGCGCTGCAAAAGATCGCAGTGTGTAGCCAGGGTAGGGATAAAGACAGGCTAACGAGACAGAGATGGGGAAACTGGGCCCAGAGAGGGTAGTGACTCACTCAAGGCTCCACAGGGAGCCAGTGCAAGGTTGGGACCAATCACATCTGTTCCCATCCCTTCAGGGAGACTTCTCCCTCGGGCCCACCAAAGCCCACGGCCTGAGCCTGGGAAGGAAGCTGCAGGCTGCAGGCTCCCGCCTTCCTTGGGAGCACGCGCACAGCTGCTCTGGGGAGACCAGGAGGCCATCCCCACCCCGCAGGGAACTCCCAGGAATGTCAGCCCCCAGAGGAAGGGAGTTTGTCATCCTCCCATTGGGTCTGGAGAAGGCTTCAGAGGGCAAAGTAGCTCTCTCCAGAATTTTTCCTAAAAAGCCGGACAGCCCTGTCAGAGCCAGGAAGCTCAAGAATGTTTGGTCAGTTGTGGTGGGATCATCATTCCAGGCTGTGACCTTGGATGGAGGAATTGTCTTTCTCATTTTTTTTTCTAACATGGAAAAAGCTCGAATGTATTCTTCTGGTGATAAAAGTTAATACACCAATACTTAAAAGAAAGAAACGTGAAGAAAGTACAATTCTTCTGTAGCTGGGGATACCAGGGTGCCCCCAGGGGCAGGCTGAAACTGCACAGAAAGGGCACAGAAATGATTTGTCTCCTCCGCACCCCCATTCCTCAGTTGGGAGCTCTTCCGAAGAGCAGGGCTGGGCAGTCTGACTCATCTCTGTGTCCCTGGCACCCAGCACCGGCCTGGCCCAGAGCCGGCCATCGGAGAGTTTGTGGTGACCTGCAGTCAGCCCCTGGGAACAGTGGCAGAGGGCTCTGGGGCGCCTCTCTCTTTCCAGGCCTGTGGCACCAAGGCCACACCGAGGAGGGTGCTGGGGCCAGGAGGCGCCTGACTACCGGATGTCCGAGGCCAGCTCTGGCAGAGTTGGTGGGGGGCAGGGGTGCAGCTGAGTGAGTGACCTACCTGTCTGATCATAGGAGGCCCACGCCAGGTTCTCTCCGCACTGGCCGCGACTGGACTCCGGGCTGTGCTTGAGGATCCTCGTGCTGGCCAGGGCCTCTGAATACCTGCCAGAGTCCACGTGCTTCCTCAGAGTGGGTGCCATGCAGGGAAGCCCCAGAGTATGGGCCCTCACCTGGGGTGGGTGGCTGGGCCTCCTTCCCTCCCCCGGGCTCGTTGTGCAAACCAGGAGCATCATGCCAGCGTCTCTCCTGAGCCCCCAACAGTCTCATTTCACAGAGGAGCAAACCGAGGCTTGGAGGAAAAGGACCTGCCTAGGTTACGTGGCACAAGGGCTGTTCAAGCCTGGCTGCATCTGCCCCCCCCCCGCCCCCCCCCCATCCTATGTCCATCCAGGTACCCCAGGACCCTGCCATGACTGCAGCAACAGCGCCATGAAGGGCCAGAGTCACCCGGGGCTCTGGGGACACTCACTGCTGGGCCTCCCGGTTGAGTTTCTTGCAGAGCTTCAGTGGGGGGACGCCATGCTGCCGCCGGTACTCGTTGTGGGCCTTCAGGACCTCGTTATTAAACTGCTTGGAAGCTGCAATAATTTCAAACCGGAGAATGTCTCAGTGCAGGGAAAAGACCCCCCACAAGCAGGACGGCAGCCTTCTGAGTGACGCCCAGCTCAACCCTCAGGCCACAGGGACGGGCCGCGGCTCCCCTTCGGGACCCGGGCCAACCGAGCAACCACAATGCCCTGCTTCATACCCCTGATGTCACCCTCCACATCTCTGCACGTCTGCACCTCCCAGGTCACCTAGGGCCATATGGACCACGTTAGGGATTTGGGTCTTTATCCAGGACAACTGGAAGCGACTGAATGGGTGCAGGGGGCTGGGCTCCTGAGATCTGCATTTCAGAGAGACTGTGCTGGCCGCTGGGTGGAGAATGGGCTGCAGGTGCACAGAAGACGCAGGGAGTTGTGGGCAGGAGAGTGAGCGACAGAACCACTGGGAAAAAATGTGCGGAGACTGGGTGCGGACCCACTGGATGTGGTGGGGACCGGGAAGGGCTGGGAGGTGGGAGCCCAGGAAGAACAGGCCTGGCTGTGGTGAGGGTGACGGGGACAAGTGAAGAAAGGGGAGCAGGGAAGGACAGCTCTGGGGAGGTGGAGTGAGGGACAGGGTGGAAAAGAATGTGGTGGTGTTGGGGAGCAGGGTGGGGTCAGCTGGACCCAGGCGTGCGGTGAGGGAAGAGGTGGAGCCTGGGCCCAACTGGGTCATGACCTCCGAAAGGACAAGATGAAGGAGGCTGGAGTCAGGGAGAGAATAAGTGGGTGAAGGCAGGGTCAACCGAGGACAGAAGTCACACCAGTTTTGATCTAAGATGGAACCCCATCCATCCCACACCTTCCATCCATCTCCCCGCCACTCATCCATCCATCTTCTGACTCATCATCTATTCAACAGCAGCAGCAGCAGCCGTCCACCCATCTGTTGGTCTGCTCTCTGAGCACCTTCTCTACTCCAGGTCCTGGATTGTATGTGAGAGGTCCTGCTCTCAGTGAGCTCACACACAGAAGGGAGACAGCCTTGTAAACAGACACTAGCAAACAGTGTGAGAGGGCTAAGGTGCAGGTGAGCCTAGGGCAAGAGGACCTTGGAGAAAAGCAACCTAACATGGGCTGGGGGGCGGGGAAGGTGGGCCCTGAATGTAGGCCCCAAGGATGCCTGTACAGAGCCAGTCAGGCTGACTGTGAAGTCACTGAGCACCAGCCTCAGGATTCTGGGAGTGTCCCTCTGTGAAGTGGGGGTGAGTCGGGTGGGTTACAAGTAAAAGTAAAAGCTACGGCGGGGGTAGGGGGGATTACACTGAGCTAGTCCCATCTGGCAGGGGCCCTTCCCTGAGGCGTGGCTGTGGGCAGTAAGGATATAAAGTGGAGGATGAAAGAAGCACCCCCAGAAACCCCACCCCCACCCCTGCCCCCAGGTCATTCACCAGCCTGCCTCTCCTCTCCTCTGCTCTTTTTGCCCCAGAGGCTGAGATGATCCCACAGGGAGTCTTCTTCCTCTCCCTCAGCCAGAGTCCCCATATCCCCCAGGGCTTCAGATCAATTCCCACTGGGTCTCTGAGGAGAAGCAGAAGGAAGGCTTGCCCTCAGGGAGCTCTGGGCTAAATGCGGCCCAGAGAGGTGAGGTAATGGCCGCTGGTAGTCTAGCTGCCCGAGGGGGTTCCGATGACCTGAAGAGTTAGGACTCTGGGATCCAGCAGGGCCGTTCAGTGAGGTCTGGTGGGGCAGGAGGAGGCGGGGCTGAATGACGGGATTTGGGAGGCAAACGGGGG
>CM053568.1:34530379-34597089 GCA_028646485.1 Cryptoprocta ferox
TTTGGAAGACACAGTGGAGGCTTCTGATGAATTCTGAGGTCCATACGGCAAAGTCGGGGTCAATGGGTAGAAAGGGCAGGATGACAGATTTCAGCTCAGCCTAAGAAAGATAGATCTTTTTCTCAATCGAAGCTTTCTAAAAACTGAAAACCTTACAAAGTAATGAGCTCCCCAACACTGGAGGAATACAAGCAAAGTGACTCCTTTCAAAAGGATTCAGGCACTGGAGGCCAGTCAGATGACTTTCAAGTTCCTTCAAATCCCGAGATCCCATAAGGTCCTATCAGGGTGGGGTGAGAGGAGACAAGTGAATGACTCACTTCAGGCTTCCAAGGAGTTCATAGCTTCTCTGAGGAGAGGGAGTGATCAAGATAAGTGTATGTGTACATGCAGAGGGAGGTGTGGGTGCACACGGTCAAGGTGGCAGAGGATCCCTATCTGAGAGACAGGCTTGGCTAGGCCACACTAATGTCCCTTCCAGCTCTTATGTCCCAGGCAGGCCACAGTGGGACACCATAGGAGGTACACAGGACTGAGTGGCATGGGCAATGGGGACCACCAATGAACAGGGAAGGCTTCCTGCAGGAGGCAGTGAGGAGGTGCAGGGGCACAGAGAAAGCCAGAGGGGACCCAGAATCTGGTACATCCGGGGCTAGGGGGAGAAGCGGGAGACACGGGGAGCAAGTGGGTAGCTAAGATGAAGCTGGTTTAAAAGCAGCCTTGAGGGGTGCCTGGTGGCTCAGTCGGTTAAGCATTCGACTTTAGCTCAGGTCATGATTTCGTGGTCTGTGAGTGCGAGCCCCGTGTTGGGCTCTGTGCTAACAGCTTAGAGCCTGGAGCCTGCTTCAGATTCTGTGACTCCCTCTCTCTCTGCCCCTCCCCTACTCATGCTCTGTTTCTTTCTCTCAAAATAATAAATAAACATTAAAAAAAATTTTTAAAAATTTAAAAGCAGCCTTGAAATTTAAAAGTGCCGGGCTCAGTTTGCACAGGACCCAGTAGTGCTGGAGGTCCCGCAGGTTTTTTGCAGAGACGGACATATAAGGCTGCTAGAAACTAGGTCACTGCACTCCCAGAATGTGGGGAAGTAAAAAGAAACAAAAGTGAAAGTTCCTGTGCCCAATCTAAACTTGGTTCCCCAGAAGCCAAAGCTGGTCACTGTCACCAGCAGGGCCAGCTTCCTGGGCCAGGGTTTCTAGAAAGGGGTCAAGAAGACTTTTGGGCAGGGGAGCCTTCTTTCCCCACCCCCGGCTGGGAGGGATGAGGGCCCCAAGGCCACATCTCCTGCGGGGGGCCCCAGGAGTCCCTCCCACTTCGGAGGCCAGTCCCCACCCAGGTGGCCCCTCAGAGCAGGGCTTCCTGGAGGCACGATATCACTTGTGACCACACCCAGCAAAAGGCACACCTCATTCTGTAGAAAAACCCAATAACATAGACAAACAAAGATTAAAAGTCAAAGAAAATCCACCCAGCCCCACAGTAGGCAGGGAGAGCCCTCACAGCCACCCCACTACGGGGGAGGGCAGTGATGATGCCCTTATTTTGTAGCGGGGTAAACCAAGGCTCAGAAGGGTCATACAGGCCCAGGGCGCCAGCCCATAATGAAGAAGGTCCTTTCTTCTGTTTGCTGACCGACTATTTCTAGGTGCGGCCCGTGCATGATCTTATTTACTTATCACCCTAATCACCACCCTTTGTGGGAGCCCCCACTGCTGTACCTGGGTTTGTTTGTTTGTTTGTTTGCTTTGATGAGGAAGCTGAGGGTCCAGAAGGGAAGTAGCCTGTCCAAGTTCCCATAACTGGTCCAGGGCCAGCAGGCCCACGAAGAGGGAAACCCTGTCCTTCACCCCACACTGCGCCCAAGGGCCACGGGACAGAGGGAAGCACACAGAGGAGACAGCGGGGTTTCCAGATCCAGGATGAGGATCAGGTCCAGGGAGGCTGAGTCTTCAGATCCTGAGGAGGAGGAAGTATGAGGAGAAAAGAACTTTCTCAAGAGCCTCCTCCATCCCAAGCCGTTTATGGGCGGACATGCCCGAGGGGCCCCGGATGAAAATCAGGGACTTCAGGAGTAGAAGCTCCAGGGGGCAGGTATGGGATTCGAGGTCAGAGCTTCTGGAAGGTGGAAGGAGCTGCCTGGGCATGGCTCCCTGGGGCTGAGAGAGGGCGGCAGGACTGGGCTGTCTCTGCCAGGGTAGAGGACACCGAATGGGATGGGCGCTCTTGAAGACCCAAGCTTGGGCCCCAAGCTTCTAACTGCCAGATAAAGACTCAGGTTGTGCCCCTCCCCCCTGCCCTGGGGCTGGGACAGCTCCTCCCTCATCTTGGACGTCCTCTGAGGCCTCCTGGGGCTCAGCCTGACTCATTCCTCTGCCCTCTCCAGGATCCCCACCAAAGTGGACCATCAGGGGTCAGGGCAGGGATTGTGAGCAAGCCCCTTCTGTCCCCTTGACAAGAGGTTGGAAAGCCACCTAGTCTCACCTTTGGGGCAAAGCTGGTTTTGCTAGTTTATCAGGAAGAAAAATTATAAGTTGGTTAAAAAAAAACAAAAACAAAGAATGAGTCCCAGATGAGTAGTTCTTGCTCTTTCAGCCTGGCTTCCAGGAAATTCAAGAGGCAAATCCCAGCTCTGCCTTTTACTCACTGTATGATCTTGGACAAGTTGCTTAATGACCCTGTGCCACATTTCTCCCACATGTAAAATGGGGATAACAGTTTCTACCTCACAGGGTTGTTGTGAGAATTGAATGACTTGATCTATGGAAGTGCGTTAGAGCAGTTCTGGGACACAGTGAACAGCTACTAAATGTCAACTACAATTATTATCATCACTATTTGGCAGGGACCCTTTTGCCTCTGGCCTTAGGAGAAACTGCCCTGTCAAAGCTCCCCCTACATTAAAACAAATTTTTTTAAGTTTATTTATTTATTTTTTTTATTAGTAATCTCTATACCCAACATGGGTCTTGAACTCATGACCCACAGATCAAGAGTGTGCTCGCTCCTCCAACACAGCCAGCCAGGTGCCTGCCCCTCCCAGATTTTAAAGAAAGCAGGGCTGCTGGCATTTAAATTGGTCTTTGATGACTTCTTTCAGTACCTCTGGGTTCAGACATTTGCTGAGTGAATGAGCACACAAACGAATGAATGGAAATCCCACACTAGCACAGAGAAGGCACCAGAATGGGTGTCTTCTCATGACAGATGAGGAAACCAAACGGTTGAACACAAACGGCTGAACGCGTGAATTGCCCAAAGTCACACAATCAGTCCACAATAAAGCCAGATCTAAGAATGTCCCTCCCTTCGCCCTCTTCCCTTCCTCAAATCTCACACACTTTCCACTTCACATACATCTTCCTCTTCCTAATGGCAAAAATGATGGTCACTGAAGAGTTGCCCAATTGCTTACTAGAACAAGGATGTCCCGGAGCATTGAGCCCCGGCTGCCCCTTTACTGGCAGACAACTGTCCTTGAAAGACTGAAGGAGCCAGGGCGGGGAGAGGGCTTGCTTGCCTGCAAAGTGGCTGTCCATATTCTGGCCCCACCTGTGGACCCTCGGGCCTGCCACAGGCACTGGGCAAGTCCCTGCCTCTCTGGGCCCTGGTTCCCCATCTGTGTGAAGGAAGGATGACATCTGTGGTTTTCAAAACATCTTCAGAGCAGGAAACCCTTTCTTTGAACCACTCCCCCACTTTTGTTTTCAATAAAATCAACAGATGACATGGAACTTCTGGGAATGACCTGGCCCGCACAGCCTCTCCTAGCAGAGGTGTGACAGCCCCACTCGGTAGAAAATTCCTGGGCTAGTTGGTCCCCAAAGGCCTTCTGCTCTGATATCCCCCGGTGCTGGGAGATGTGGGCAGAGGGACAGTAAGATTCTCAGCGATAATTGCAGGGTGTGTAGAGTTCCCTGTGGGGCTGGCATCTCGGGTGAGAAGCAGGTAGGGAGGTAGAAAAGTGGTCAGTGTGTCCGAGGGGCAGGCACACAGCTGGGAAGTCAGATCCCAGTCTGTCCACTTGCCAGTCAAGGTGTGAACTTGTGCAAGGTAGTCAACCTCTCTAAATCTATAAAATTGATAATAACACCTTGTAGTGCTGTTACAAATGTTGGTAACACATATGAAATACCTAGTTCCAAGTCTGGCACGTAGTAGGAGCTTAATAATTGGTAATCACGATTATTAGGCTAGAGGCTTCTACAGAGCCCAAGGTCATTGCCTTTCTCTGTCCCCATGTCATGTGCTGCAAACTGAAGCCCAGCAGGGAGACCAGGGCTAGGAGCAGGTCCTGGGAAACTCTAAGCGCTGGGCTGAGTGTCTTCTGGAATTTAAGCTGTGCCGGTTGTTTGATTCTTTTTCAGCAATGCCCACAACCCCAGACAGCTCTGGAATATATCTGAGGTTAAATACTAAAAAGAGATTGACCCCTATGCAGTGATGAGGAAACTGAGGTCCAGAAGAGGCAGGGGCTGGCTCTTTACCCTGGTCTTTCTGGAACCATGTAAAGCCCCTGTGTAGATAGGTATCTGTGAGTGCTATCGAACCGCAGGCAGAGGTAACCTCAGGCTGATGGCCTGGAATCTCAAGGCTGGGCCTGTGCTGAAGGCCCATGCGGCCCATTTTCTCTTGAGGACCCTTAGGGGAGCCAGACACTACCTGGGGGCTCATGGTCTTTGGCAGAGCCAAATAAAATGCACGTGGTTATGAGGGAGATAGGCCTGGACCAGCATTCTGGAGGGTCCCTGGGTATGTGGTAGGACCAGCTCTTACCTGCCTTCTGTGCTGCCCTCCTGCTTTGAAACTGGCCTGACTGTGCACCTCTAGTCCTACAAGACTAGGACTTGAGTGCAAGGTAGTCCTTGCACTACCATCCCGCACCCGGACTCACAAGGCTGGCCCTCCTTCACGTTCACAGTAAGTTGGTCACCAAGTCCACTTTTGGCTACCATCTCAAAAATCCATCTCCTCCTCCTCTGTAGTCCCTCAGACGCCTCCATCATCTTTCTCCTGGGTTAACTGCAGCAGTTCCCCCTGCCCCCCCCTCCACCCTCCCCATCTGATCCACCCTGGCACAACTCTGGTCTTGCCATGTTTAGATCAATGTCTTTCAATAGCAGCCTGGGTCCCATGGATAAAGTCCAAATCCCCAAGACTCTCCAGGAGGCTGCAATGGTCCCCTCTGCAGAGATTTCCCCCTCCCTTGAGCTCCTACACCCCCCCCCCACCTGCACCGCCTTGTGGTTTGAATCACTTCCCACCTATTACTGGAACCTATCCACACATCTCCCACCTGCCTCAATCAGCTTTATGATTCATTTCATGATCCAAACGAATAGTCCTGAGGACAGAGGCCGTGCCCTCCACAGCAGTGCGTCTGGGGCTTGGTACTGGCCTGATAGATGATGAGATGGAGGGAAGAGCGGAAAAGAGTAAAGGAAGGAAGAGAGTTGGGAGGGAGGGAGGGATGGCTAGATGGATACACAGAAGAATGGGCATACAGCTGAACAGCAGAAGTTCTGGAAAACTGTTGCTTAGGGAAGAAGCCAGAAACAACTGATAAAAATGTAACTTAAGAGAATTTGTGGATTTTCTCCTAAGGCACAGAGAAAGGAGTTGATTTTCAAAATGTTTTTTCACATCTGACACATTCTTGCCCCATCATCACCTATCATCCCGTTCTTTAACTACATGACAACTCCTTACGTCACTTTCCGCACTGGACATCAGAGGGGCCAACCTCACTGTATGGATGGGGAAACTGAGGCACAGAGAAGGAAAAATTCTTGTTCAAGATCACACAGCTAGTGATTAGCAGAGCCAGGGCTGATAGTCAGACTTGTCACGGCAGGTCAGGAACAACGCCAGGGAAAGCCACTTACTCCCAGCATGGGTACCTCATGAGTCTGGGTCTTGAGAAGAGATTCAAGAAGGGACCCTGCCTCACCCACCTGAGGATGACAACGCCAGCTTCCCATGAAGCAGGACTCCTGAACTCTACAGGACAGCTGTTCATTGAAAGCCTCCTGTGAGGCAAAACTATGCTGAGATAGACATGCCCCTGGTCACCAGCAGTGAGAAGTCTTTGGGAAATGGGTCCATGGCTGGGGTAGTGTCCCAAGCTGACTGCTGGGAGGGCTGCAACAAATAAGACACAGAGTGGGGCCGTCCTTCTGGGGGAATAGGGAAATCAGGGAAGGGGTCCCAGCCAGAGTTGAGCCTCCATAGATGGGGAGGATTTGCCACCTCAGCGAAGTGGAAGAGGCAGAGTGGTGGCGTGAGCACTGAAAAAAGAGCTCAAGGGAGGGGAGCAGTGGGGCAGGCTCCTAATAGCTGAGTATAGGGGGAGTTAAGGGGTGACAACCAACTCTCAGGGGGCTCTCTTTCACCTGCGGACAATGGGATGAAAAGTGTTAGGGAGTGACAGGACAGTCTGCGTTTTAGAAAGTTCACCCAGACAGCCACAAGTGGTGAGGATGCGCAGCGACAGGTCAGACATAAAGGGGAAGCGCGAGTGTATATACCCGAGTGGAGCCAGGCAGAGCCTGGCACAGGGGCGTTCAGGGGCGGAGGGGCAACGACAGAAGACAAGGATGCTCAGAGCTGTCCTTAGGAGGGTCGGTCGGGGCGAGCTGTTTTGCACAAGAGATGCTGTCATAGTTTGGAGGCTTTTTCCGATTCTAACTCTGCTCCAGAAACAAAGCGAAGCCACGCCTTGGCCGGACGCTGAGCGCTAATCCCATCAGCGCCTGGAAGCCCTCCCTGACGCAATCTCTGGCTCGCAGACGGGGGACCCTCCCTCGGTCTCGCCTTCCCTCCCTCTCTCGCGGTGGCCCGCAGGCCACTCGGCTTCCTGGCTGCCCCGGAAACTGCCGGCGCCAAGCCTGCGGGCGCTTCGCCCCGCACGCCGCACGCATCCCGCACCCGGGGGTCCCGCGGCGCAGCCGGAGCCCTGATCCCGCGTGGCTGCGGCCATCCCGCTCCCCGGGGAACCGGCGCGCCGCGGGGGGCGGGGAAGGCGGGGATCCCCGAGCCGAGGCTCGCCAGCCATCCCCTCAACGCGCCCGGTCCGCCCGCGGGCTCACCTGACGTGCCCATGGCCCGCTCGGCGCGCTCCCCGCTCCCGCTGCCGCTGCGCTGCGCTCTCTCGCCCGGCCCGCGCCGCTGGAGAGCCTCGTAGGAGGCCCGGCGGCCGCAGCCCCTCCCCCGGCGCCGCCCGGCCCCCGCCTTATAAGGCAGCGACAGCTGCTGGCGGAGGCGCCCGGGGTCACCCCGCCGGCTGCCCGGAGGAGGCGCCGCGCGACCCCCCGCTCCGCGAGCCTCCCCGCCTGGCTCCTGGCTCGTGTCACCCCAGAGGCTGTCCAGGGCTCTCCAGGTGCGGCCTGGGAGCCCGGGACCTCCCGGATCTCAGCCCCCGAGCTGCCCCTCTCGGGACGAGGAATGGGGGTGCGTAGGGCAACCGCTAAAGCGCTTTGAGGACCGTGGTATCCACTGTCGCGCATCACCAGAGATCAGGGCTCTCTCCACCTCGGCCTGCCCCCCACCCCCCACCAACATTTCAGGCTCCGGGTGTGCCGCCTTCCTCTCCCCAGTGACACTGGGCTCCGAGGGCATCTCTGTCTTCACTGTCTGGGCCTCTGGTGCGAATCCGAGCTGGAGTCCGGCACTCACCCCGTAACCTCCTGCGTCTACCCTCCCAGGGAGGCTGCCGCAGCCCTGCTCTGACAGGTGGGTCGGTCGCTCATTCCTGTCAAACCAAAACAAAGCCCCCACCCCTGAAGTCTGGCTCCAGACTTGTCTCTTCAAATCCCTAACTTCATCCCATGCTCCAAACTAAACTTCTTGATATTCCCCAAACAAGTCAGAGACTTCTTACCTCCTTGCCTTTGCTGGTGCTGGCTCATCTCTGCCCATTCAAGTGTTACTCGGGTCTCTGGGTCCTTGTAACTTCCCTTCTTGACCTTGGGGGCAGTGGTCAGTACACACCT
This sequence comes from Cryptoprocta ferox, assembly GCA_028646485.1. Taxonomy (NCBI): domain Eukaryota; kingdom Metazoa; phylum Chordata; class Mammalia; order Carnivora; family Eupleridae; genus Cryptoprocta; species Cryptoprocta ferox. The sequence goes on from CM053568.1 coordinate 34,538,368, forward strand.
GGCACCGGGGAGATGGGGTCTCAGTCATGGCCCCACCCCTGTGTGAGCAGAGCTGTATGAAGACACCTGTGTGACTCCTCAGAGTAACTCCTAATTAAAGGAACCTAAATTTAAGTAGGACCTTTCAATAAAAGGGCACTGAAGTGAACTGACTTGCTGACTGTAAGGGGAGAATTTGCAATACCAAGGGTTTCAAATGTCCAGTAGGGCAAGGGGACTTTCTATTCGCTCCCTGGTGTCAGGCTTTCAAACGGTGGTGGAGTGCTAGAAAGAGTGGCCCACCCTGACTCAAAGGGACTTTTGCTACTAGGTGGAGACCCAACCTTTTGTGTTCAGTGCCCTATCCCATGTTGCCTACAAATCCCCATTGAAGTGACCAGATGAACCCTGTAGGAAGAATTCATATCACCTCTAGAATCTCTAGAAAGCCGTCTCCATTGTAACCAAAACTTCAAGGCCAGGAGTGGAGATAGCTGGGCACAGTGGAGCCAATCACTGCCTGCTGAGGAGGACCACTAAGTTGCACTCCCATTTCCTTGTATAGAGATGAGGGTGGACTTGGGGAGTGGGGTGGAGGACAAAATCCCAACTTAGTGGCATCTTTGGAGTCTGTGTGGGGTGGGATGCTGTGGGCCATAGAGCTGGCCTTAGCATCAGGCACGTGGAAGGGCAAGTGTGCTGAGTGGGGTCAGGCCAGTGCCAAAGTTGCCCCCTTCCAAGGGTTGGAGGGGGAGCCACTACCCAGCTGGTTCCAGTGGGTACCCAGGCAACAGAGAAATGGCAACAAACAACAGAGACAAAGAACCGGCAACCAAGGTCAGACACAAGGAGTGCCTGACCCAAGTTATCACTTCTTTTTTGTTTTATGTCCTATTTAAGAACTCCTTACCTATTCCAAGATTATGAAATGTTTCTATGTTTTCTTCTGGAAGTTTTAAAGTTTTAGCTCTTAAATTTAGTTTTAGCTCTTACCTTCATTCTAATTAGGGTGTGTAGTATGAAGTCAGGATTATAACTCTCCTTATCTGGCATATGAATCCCCCCTTGATCCAGTATCATTGCTTAAAAAGATTATTCTTTCCCACTGGCCATATAATATATGCGGGCTCTCTATTCTGTTCCAGTGATCTATACACATATTTTTACATTAACACCGCACTGTCTACTTTGTTGCAGTTTTATAATAAATCTTGAAATCAAGTAGTGTAAATCCTCTTGTTCTTTTTCTTTTCAAAGTTGTTTTGTTCATTTTAAGTTTTTTTTTTTGCATTTCCATGTGAATTTTAGAATCAGCTCATCAATCACTGTAAAACAAACAAAAACTTGCTGGGATTTTGATTGGGATCGCCATGAATACATAGATAAACTGACCTCTTAAGAATATTGAGTTGCTGGTCCATCACCATTGTGTATCTTTCTGTTTATTTATATCTTCTTTAAACTCTCTCAGTATGTTTTCTGGGGTGTTGCTCTGTATTTAGTTTTCTCTTCTTGTAATGTCTTTTTCAGATTTGGGGATCAACACTGGTCTTATTAAAAGAAGTTGGAAAGGGTTCTCTCTACTATTTTCTGGAAGAGTTTGTTTAGAACTAGTATATTTCTTTCTTTCTTAAATATTTGCTACACATCATTAGCGAAGCCATCTAGGCATGGAGGTGTTTTTCTTTTGTGGAGGGGGGGAGGGAAGGCTTTAAATTACAAATTCAGCTTTGTTAATAGATATAACATCATTCAAGTTGTCCTTTTCTTCTTGAGTGAGGTTTGGTGACTCGTACCTTTTAAGAAATTTGTGTATTTCATTCACCTAAGTACTGGAATTTATACGCGTAATGTTGCCAATGTTGTTATCCTTTAACTGAATGATGTCAAATGGTGACCCTTTATCATTTCTGATATTGGTAATCGGTGTCTTCTAAAGGCTTATCAGTACAGTTGATCATTATGTGTGGATTTTGTATTCGTGAATTCACCCACTTGTTAAGATTTTTTGTAACCCTCAAGTCAATACCTGCGATGCTTTCAGTTGTTGGAAAACACGCACAGACATTGAAAAAAATTCGAGTTGCCCAACACACAAGGTCCCAGCTGAGGTTGAGAGGAGCCGCCATGAGATAGCTCTGACATTGTAAACAAATGCCCTTTTCACAGTCTATTTAGTGCCAGATCTGGGGCACTTCTGTGGGTTTTGTTGGTGATTTTGCTGTTTTAAATGGTCCCCAAGTGCAGTGCTGAAGTGTTGTTTAAATGCAAGAAGTCTGTGGTGTGCCTTATGGAGAAGACGTATGTCTATCTATCTATGCGTTAGATAAAGTTTGGGGCATGAGTTAGAGTGCTGTGGACCATGAGTCCCATGTTCATGAATCAACAATACGGATTAAATAAGGTGTCTTTAAACAGAGACACACATACAACCAGGCTATTACTGATGTGCCGACAAAATGTTGTGGCCAGAGGCTTGTGGGAACCTAACCCTGTATCCTCCCTAGTGGCACTGGCTTGGTGTTCTCTAGCTCAGTGTCCCCCTCAACTTTATAGAACATAACTCCTGCAAATAATGAGAAGCAATTGTACTATTGATCTCAAAAAAACAACTTTCTGTTTCATTGATTTTCTCTATTGTTTTCCCATTTACTATTTCATTGATTTTTATGTTTATTACTTTTTTCTCCTGCTTACACTGGGTTTATTTTTCCAGTTTCTTAAGGTGGAAGCTAAGGTCATTGATTGTAAGCCCTTCTTCCTTTCTAGTATAAGCATTAAGTGCTATTAATTTCCCTCTAAGACTGTTTTTTAGCTACATGTCACTAAATTTGATATGTTGCGTTTTCATTTTTATTCAGTTCAAAATAATTTCCAATTTCCGTTGTGATTTCTTCTCTCTTGACTTAGAGTTTATTTTAAAATGTTATTTGCTTTCCAAATATTTGGGAAAGTTACAGATATCTTTCTGTTATTGATTCCCACTTTAGTTCTATATGGACAGGGAATATACTTTGTATGACTTCAATCCTTTCATACTTTTACTGAGAATTGTTTTATGGCCCAGGGTGTGACTTTATCTTGGTAAACATTCTGTGTACATTGAAAAGACTGTGTCCTGTTGTTACTAGGTAGAATGTTCCATAAATGCCAATTAGATGGAGTTGACTGATAGTGTTCAAGTCTATTATATCCTTACTGATTTTCTGTCTACTTATTTTATCACATACTGAGAGGGGGATATTAAAATCTTCAGCTGTAATTGTGGATTTGTCTATTTCTCCTGATATTCTAATCAGTTCTGCTTTGTGTATTTTGAACCTTTTTACTTGAAGCGTAAACATTGATACTTATATCATTTTGATAAATTAACTTATCATTATGAAAGGACTCTATCTCTGGTAATATTGCTTGCTGTGAAGTCAGCTTTGTCTGATATGAATATAGTCTTATAGTTTTTCTTTTTTTTAGCTTTCTTTTCATTAGTATTAGTAGGCTTATCTGATTTTTACCCTTTAACTTTTTTTCTGTTTCAGCAGCTTGGAAGACTACTGTTGCCCATAGCAGAATGCCATTTGCCTTTACGTTTCATAGAACTGTAGATTTAGTGGCATAAAACTTGATTTTGTTGTATTTTGAATGTTATATGTATTGAGTGGTATAGAAATATGACAAAAATGTGTACGAATATGCAAAAATGTATACTTTTTTGCTTTACTGCAACATTGTTCACACTAAGCCCCTTGTAACTCAATGCTCTGTAAATATAAAGATACATACTTCATGTGAACAATGTGTGACCTTGGATAAGTTACTTGACTCAGTTTTCTCCTCTGTAAAATGGGGATAGTAATAGTACCTCTCTCATACAATGGCTGTGAAGATAAATGAGCTAATACATGGGAAGTACTTACAGCTGTTCTTTTTTAAAAAAATAATCATTAATTTGGGGGCTAGTGCAAGTGGGGGAGGGGCAGAGAGAGGGGGACAGAGGATCCAAAGTGGGCTCTGCACTTGCAGGCCGACGGCAGTGAGCCTGATGTGGGACTTAAACTCAAGAACTGCGAGATCATAACTTGAGCTGACGCTGGATGCTCAACCGACTGAGCCACCCAGGTGCCCCTCTTAGAACAGTTCTTGGCACAGAATGAGCACTAGGCAAATGTTTACCACCACTCCACCCTTTAACTTATAACCAATCTGTCTCATTACATTAAAAATGAGCAGCTGTAGTTGACCAGATGTAGTTGGGTCTTTCTTTTTATCCAGTTTGGCAATATCTTGCCTTTTAATTTGCATTAAGACCATATAAACTTTGTAACTTTATTTTCAAATTTCTAGGAAACAAATACCAATACCCCAGCATTAGTCTTTAAAGCAAACCATGATAAATTCCTAAAAGTAAAACCATTTAGTCAACTTTTCTGGGCTAAACGTAATAACGTAATAAAACTAAAACCTAGTAACAAAACGTTAACTGAAAAATTCTGAACCATTTATACATTTTTAAAAATCCCTCCTAGAGCACTGAAAGGCAAAATCAAAGCAGAGGTTCAGAGATGAATGGCAATTAGAATACGAACTGTAATGTTTCAGAGCGTGAGGCATGGGTGTGAAGTCTCGGTACCTCATCCGAGTTCTGGCTCTGCTGTCCACTCACTGGGATTCTGCTCCAGGTGTTGATATGAAGATAGCACTACCTATCTTGGAGGATTTTTCTCCAATTAAATGAGATGACACTTAGCAATCTATATATGTCACTGATGTGTGTGTGTGTGTGTGACCTTTCCCAGGCACAATTCAGACGTGTAGAAAGGGAACTCTGTTTCTCTGTCTGGACCCAGCCCCAATTCTACTGATAGTAGAAAACTTAAACTTGAGCATTGAGGGAAACTCAGTCACTTCTTACTTTAGTCTCTTGGGGATTAATACTCAAGCAATCCATACTCTTTCGTGGCTCTCTCCACATCTCTGGGTCAACTTCTCCAGACTCAGATTCCTGGGCAGGAGCGTCTGTTGGGCGGACCTGGGGCCTCATGCTTTCGGAAATGAATGTCTACCTTGCAGCTTCAATAGATAGTTAGGTATAAGATCGTTTATACTCCAATAGAGATTTCTCCACATGCTGAATGGCCCAAACCCAGAAAATGTGGCTCAGATCTCCCTTTTCAGAAAAAAGGATTTTGTTTCTGTCCTAAATTCTGTTTCCCCAGAATGTGCTGCCTCCCATGACTCAGTCCTTCTCAGTTGAAGCTCATAGTTCTAAACTCTTCCCCAAACTATAGTTTGAGATTCACACTATGCTTTAAGCCCTTCAGGTTTTGGCTCTATTCTGCAGAGGTTTTTAGAACAAATAATTCACTGTAATAGCTCAATGAGTAGAAAGCCATGGCAAATAGAAATTTAAAACCTTGGCAGAAAATCTCATTTTATCCTGTTATGCTGTCTTTATTATTGTTGTTAGAAAATATATGGGATGCAGCCAAAGCTGTCCTTAGAGAAAAATACACAGTATAATAAATATGAGCATAAACTTTAAGTTAAACCTGGGTTCAAAATACCCCTGCTCTGCTACTTACCAGCCATGTGACCTTGGAGAAATTCTTTAATATCAAGGCTTAGTTGCATCAGCTATAAATGGTGTTAATAATATTACAGTTTATCCTTGAACAACATGGTGGTTAGGGGCACTGACCACCCCCATGCAGTCAAAAATCTATGTATAACTTTTGACTCTCCAAAAACTTAACGACTAATAGCTTGCTGTTGACCAGAAGCCTAGCCAATAACTTAAAAACAGTTGACTAACACAGTTTGTCTGTTGTATATTATATACTGTATCCTTAAAATAAAGTAAGCTAGAGAAAAGAAAATGTTATTAAGAAAATCATAGAGAAAATACATTTACAGTACTGTACCCTATTTGTTGAAAAAAAAATCCACGTACTAGTGAAGCCACTCATTCAAACCGGTGTTGTTCAAGATCAACTGTATTTGTTTCATGGAGAGGTTGTGAGAATTGCATGAAATAATTCCTTTAAAGGGTCCTTTAAAGTACTTAATACTATGCCTGCGTGAAAGGAATTCTTAGATAAACTTGAGAAAGTGCCCACTTGTCACATGACCATTCTTCCAGTGAAAACTTTCAATAGAAGAGTGTGATATGCAAGGCTCAGGCCGTTTTGGTTCCATGAGAATATAGATGTAAGATACAGGGGCGCTTGGGTGGCTCAGTCAGTTAACTGTCCGACTTTGGCTCATGTGATGATCTCCCCGTTGGTGAGTGAGTCCCATATCAGGCTCTCTGCTGTTGGCACAGAGCCCACTTTGGATTCTCTGTACCCCTCCCTCTCTGCCCCTCCCCCATTGGTTCTCTCTCTCACTCACTCAAAATAAATAAACTTAAAAAAAATAGATGTAAGATACAACGGAGCATGGAGTGTTTTCTTAGATTTTACATTTTGCTGATTTGCAGGATAGTATTCCTGATAACACACAGACCAAGTTTATGTCTCAGTGCTCCAAATGAGAACAACAAGCTGTAGTTAGACGACATTACTGTCAGTCTTGGATCAGCAACAGGAAGGTAGGAAGGTAGACCGGAGGGAAGGAGTCGCCACATCAGGTCCATAGAGCTAAACTGTAGACGACCTCTGATTGTCCTCCCTTCCTCAGAGAGGGAGCTCTTCTGAAAACCAGGAAGGGGAGAAGCATCACCATCAAAGGGCTGAGAAAAATGTATAGTGACTTATTTAATCCTTTGATTTGAAAATAAAGGGACTTTAATGAAAATTCCTTCTTACTGACATCTGTATTGTTACAGATCAAGTGCTTGTGTCCCTCTCAAATTCATGTGTTGAAACCTAATCCCCAATGTGATGGTATCTGGAGGTGGACCTTTCAGTGGTTTACATCATGAGGTTGGAGTCCTCATGAAAGGGACCAGTGCCTTTATTTATTTATTTATTTATTTTAATTAATTTTTAATTTTTTTAGTGTTATTTATTTTTGAGAGTGAGTGAGCGAGCAGGGGAGGGGCAGAGAAAGAGAGGGAGACACAGAATCTGAAGCAGGCTCCAGGCTCTGAGTTGTCAGCACAGAGCCCTACGTGGGGCTCGAACCCATGAACCACAAGATCATGATCTGAGACGAAGTCAGACGCTTAACCAACTGAGCCACCCAGGTGTCCCTGACTGGATTTGATTTTAGCGAGAGAGAACTCGGGAGCAGAAGGGGCAATGGGGAGGGAGAGAAAGAGACGGAGGGAGAGAGAGAGAATCTTCAGCAGACTCCACACTCAGCACAGAGCCCTACTCGGGGCTCACTCCCATGACCATGAGATCATGACCTGAGCTGAAATCAAGAGATGGACACTGAACCAACTGAGCCACCCAGGCGCCCCAGGGCTAGTGCCCTTATAAGTGATCTAAGAGAGTTCCCTCTTCCCTTCTGCCATGGTGAGCACACAACTAGAAGTCAGACTGCAACTCAGAAGAGGGCCCTCATCAGAACCCCACCTGCCAGCAACCTGATCTTAGATTTCCAGCGTAGAGACCTGTGAAAAATAAGTTTCTATCGTTTATAAGCCACCCAGTCTATGGTGGTTTTTTTATAGCAGCCCAAGGTGACTCAGACATGTATCTTAGAATTCTGAACCTTACATTTACTAAATTATAAAAACAATCAATTATCTAATTTTGGGCCTGAAGAGAGAAGGCTGTCCCTTGACCTTTGAAAAATGCCCATAGGAGTGCCTGGGTGACTCTGTCGGTTAAGCATCTGACTTCGGCTCAGGTCATGACCTCACAGTTCGTGAGTTCGAGCCCGGCGTCAGGCTCTGTGCTGACAGTTCAGAGCCTGGACCCTGATTCAGATTCTGTGTGTCTCTCTCTGCCCCTCCCCTGCTCACGCTTTCTCTCTCTCTCTCAAAAAATAAATAAACATCAAAAAAAAAAAAAGAAAAAATTCCCCTAAAACGGCCTGAAACATGACTGATGATCAGTAAATCTTAAATATTATTATACTAGTTATTTTAAAAGAAAAATAATAAAATAGGTGTGGATGAAAGCAGCTAGACAAATCACAAAAAAATAAAGGAAAGTACCATAAACAAATATTGAACTATAGTTAATGAATGAATGCTGAAGTATTTGGGGGCAAATCGGTGATTGCAATTTACTTTGAAACACATAAAAAAGTAAGATGGGTGGATATGGATAAATAGTGATAAAGCAAATATAGCAAAATGTCTGTTGTAGAACCTAGATGGTGAGTGTATGGATTTTCACTTTCAAATTGTAAGTTTGAAATCTTCCATTATAAAGTGTTTAAAAATTAATTGAATATAGAAATTAATATAGTTAAAAACAGAAAATTATGCCTTAGAAAAAAGAAAAAGAGAATTGAAAATACATCCTAGAGCTGGAAAGCATATCAAATAGATAAAACTGCAAAATCAAATTTTAAAAAGTCTAAATAAAAAAGGAGAGAAAACTCATATGTACTACATTAGTAATAAAAAAGGGGATATAATCTCTTTTCAGAAGTGTTCAGAAAAATAATATTGTCAACTCTCCACTACTAGTTTTTCTGAATTGGGCAATTTTCTAGGAAAATACAAATTACTAAGATTTATTTAAGAGAGAAAGAAATCTGGGGCACCTGGGTGGCTCAGTCGGTTTAGTACTCTACATCCTCTGTCCCCCCTCTCTGCCCCTTCCCTGCTGACGCTCTCTCAAAAATGAATAAATATTTATATAAAAAAAGAGACAGAGAGAAAAATCCAAATGAACCAATATAGCCATTTGTGAAAAGGGAAAATATCACTTCTTACCCAAATAGAGATGAACCCAGAATGGGTTTGCAGCCCAGAATGGGTTTGCAGCCAAGGTCTATCAAACCTTTGAGAGATAAATGATTCTAAGGCATAGAAAACCTCCCCTGTTCATTCTAATGATTAGAATGATCTTGATTCCAAAACCTACAAAGTATAGCAAAAACAAAAAACCATAGTGCAACATCATTTATGACTATAAATGCCAGGTTCAGCAAATTGAATCTAGTAGTGTATTCTTTGAATAATACATTAAGACCAAATAAAATTTATTTCAAGGTATATGGATGGTTTCATATTAAGAAATATATTCACAAGTTATATTCCTAAGTCAAAGAAAAATGTAATATAAGCAGATGCTAAATATATCTTTGATATAATATCCACTATTGAGTTAAAAAAAAAACCCTCTTAGTTTTCCCTTAGCAGAATAAAGGGAAATTCCCTTTCTGTTTACTGAAACAAACAGTAAAACCTGTTTTACTGGGGCACCCGTGTGGCCCAGTTGGTTAAGCGTCTGACTTCGGCTCAAGTCATGATCTTGCAGTTCATGGGTTTGAGCCCCGTGTCGTGCTCTGTGCTGACAGCTCAGAGCCTGGAGCCTGCTTCAGATTCTGTGTCTCCCTCTCTCTCTACTCTCCCCCGCTTGTGCGCGCGCGCGCGCGTGTGTGTGTGTGTGTGTGTGTGTGTGTGTGTCTCAAAAACAAATAAACGTCAAAAAAAACCCCAAAAAACCCAACCATGTCATACTTGAACATGTCATGCTTACCAGTAAGAAAATGCGACATTCCCAGTAAAATCAAGAACATAACAGGATTTCCAGCACTCACCACTGTTATTCAACTTTGTTCTGGGAGTTCTAGCCAATACTAGGACAACAAAAACATGTAAGAGGTATAAATATTGTAAAAGAGAGAAGAAACTATAGGCTTCCCTCTGGAAAACCTAAGAAAATCCATCAAATTAATCTAAAGTTTAAACCATGATAGCCAGGTCCAAAAAATGTTTTGAAAACATCAATATAGAGGGCATCAGTAGCCAGTAGGACTCTATCACAGGGGCACGTTGAGAACAGCAACGACAACAGTACTACATTTTAAAAGCCCCCAGTATAGACTTATTTCACTAGACAAATGACTACGAGCACTTTACTTTGAGGATTATATCCTTTCCTCGCAAGAACAGCCTGTGCTGTTTTAGCAAGAAAACGAACACTCACTCTCACTCTTATGAAGGGTGCTTACTCTTAGTGGCTGCTTGCTGGTGGCGAAGGTGAGCTGGTTCCAGGCTCAGAGCTCAGGCCAGGGCTCAGCCAACACTTCAGAGCCAGCAAACAGTCTCAACGCCTGAAGGCAGCAGCGTTTGTGTGACTAAAGAAGGTGCAGGGGGCCGGGATGCTTTCTAGATCAGGGAGGGTGGGGAGTCCCAGAATCGGGGAGAGATGCTGGAAAATGATGGCGTGAAGGGCTAAGAGAGGAACGGGGAGGTGAGCGGGGTCAGGAAGGAAGGCATGTCCAGGGAGACACCTCCAGAGGGTTAAGCGGAGAGGCCTTCCCCATCTTGGGCCATGTGCTGCAGTGAGTGGCTATGCTGTCACATTTCCTCATCCTCTTACTTGGCATTGCCCTGGCCTCCTCCTGTGTTGGTATCTGTTTGGTTTCTTTTTTCTTTCTTTTTTTTTTTTTTTTTTTTTTTTTGCTCCACTTCCTTCCCTAAATTGACTTGGCCCTGCTCTTGGTCGGGGGTGCTGAACTTAACAGTTACGGTGCCAGGCTTCCTTGTCCTCAGGCTTCTGACTGGGTTCGGCAATGGGAGCAAACGGACGGATAGACGGACGGGCGCAGGAAATGGTGGTCCACGCAGTGCCCTCCTTGTATTCTGGTAGCCATCCCTCTGCATTGGGCTTCAGGGCCCTAGTAGCCCCTTGTTATAGCTCATACCTGCACTGTCCCTCTGGTTTCGTACATGCTGCTCACACCTTTGTAAATAGTCCCCTTATCAAGCCTTCCTCAAATTATCCTAATGGGGGGCACCTGTCTTCCTGCTGGGCCGGGATCAACATGAGATCTTACCTGCTGGCTCTGGAAAGCAGCTACTCACATCTCCAGCAGAGTTCAGTGCCAGATTGGTAGGGGGAAGACAGGTGAGGTGGGACTCGGGAAGAGGGTGCCATGTCACCTGATTACCTGCTGGGGTTCTGGCCAAGATGGGGCTTCCATCTGGCAGGAAGGTGCCAACCAGCAGGGATAGTAGAAACGCCCCAAACACGAAACCATGTTCTTGAACTTCTCCTCCCAGCCCTTTGAAGTAACCACCTCCGCCCCCATGTGGACAGAAGAAGGATCCTGCCCTAATTAGATACAGGGAGATCTTTGTACAGAGAAAGCTCTAGAAGAAGGATTCTGCACTCACTGGTAAAGGCAGGGAGAGGAAGGTGCATTGTGGATAACTTTATCCTTTGTATTTCAAGATATTTTTGGGGAATGCACGTTATTTTTTATAATGAGAAAACAGTACTGTGAACTTCATTTTGGGAAAATGAAAGTGTTTGGAGCTGGGGGCAGGGGTGTTGGCACGCTTCCCCACGTGAAGGCTTTCTGCCTTACCCTTGTCCCCCATCAGCCTAACTTCCTAAGAACCTAACTAGACCTTAGACTTTGCAAGTAGTGTCCCTGTGCACCATTTTGCTGTGGGCCGGTGGCAGAACAAGGTGAAAAGCGCTGCATAAACTGTCATTAAAAGTGCTGGACAGGGGCGCCTGGGTGGCTCAGTCTGTTGAGTGTCTGACTCTTGATTTTGGCTCAGGTCATGATCTCACGGTTGGTGAGATCGATCCCCGTGCTGGGCTCTACACGGACAGCAGGAAGCCTGGTTGGGACTCTCTCCTTCTCTCTCTGCCCCTCCCCTCAAAATAAATAAACATTAAAAAAGAAAGTGCTGGAGAGCTGTAACAGTTACTCTTAATGATTCCTGTTGATCCTTGGACTCATCTGTCAGACACCAGCTAGAGTGCTTGCCTTGTCAGTCTGACCTGACATTGAACGTAGCTCACTCTGCCCACCCCCTGGTGTCCACCCTCATGGAGCTCTCTCACGTGGCTGGCTCCTTCTCTGAGCAGCAAAATCGTGCCCTACTGCCTGTGCCAGGGAAAGCCCAGACCTGGCCTAGGCCTTGGCTTTGCCCTGACTTGCTGTGTGACACCAGGCTAGTACTTCTGCTCTCTGGGCCTGTTTCCCTCGATGTACAGAGTGGAAATCTACCCCCTCGCTCCAAGATTGCGGGATTGGGGAAAGGAATTTCCCTTGGAATGATGCCTCTGCTCTCCCTTCCCCTCAGCTGACAGAGCTCACAACTCGGGCTTCTTCCACAGCTAGGAGAGAGGGGGAGGGGAGTGTCCTGGAGCAGGGCCTCCGGTCCCTTTGAGAAATAGAGTGCCTTCTGTGGGGTGTGTGGGCTGAGTGAAAACCATTAATTCGAATTAAGGAAAATAAAATGTCTTCTATGGATTTCGTGTCAAGGCCATCAGCATTGCTGGCAGGCTTAACTATCCTCCCGTGGTGGAACTGAAACAGGCAGAGGCCGAACCCTGAGAATGGGGGCCAGGCCCAGGGGAAGCCTGGCACCCGGCCTGGCTCAGTTAATATTTCCTCAGTAGAGTCGAGGATGTTCACAGGACAGAGGAAGAGGAAGCACAGGCTGACAGCGAGATCAGTGGATGATCTCAAAGGTCTCTTGTGGCACTGAAGCTTGATGCGCACTGGAGTCATCCAGGTCTGTCAGCACAGCAGAGGCTCTGGCTGCCATTCAGGCCAGGCATTCGAGGCTGGCAGGACTGATCTGCCTTACACCGCCCCTTCCTAACTTGTCAGCTCCATCATTCTGTCATGGGGACCAACCCAGATTCTCCTGCTTTTTTTTTTTTTTTTCATGTTTATTTATTTTTGAGAGAGACGGAGCGCACGTCGGGGAGGGGTAGAGAGAGAAGGAGACACAGAATCCGAAGCAGGTTCCAGGCTCTGAGTTGTCAGCACAGAACCCGACGCAGGGCTTGAACTCACGAACCGCAAGATCATGACCTGGGCCGAGTCGGACATTTAACCGACTTTTAAAGTAGCCAGGGAAGAGGCCTGGCAAATGAAATGAGGCTGTTTAAATAACTGGAGGGACGTACTGAAGATACGGAGCCAGATTGATGGGGTTCTACTACCGAGCTGCAAACAGGGGTCCACCTAGCCCAGCTGGGGCCAGTTACGGGAAAAAGGAAGCTATTTTCATGTTTACACCCTAACAAGTTGAGACTGCCAAAAAAAACTGGTTTTATCTGGAGGCAAATGCTGTTGGTGGCCTTTGCCTCCTTACTTGCCTTCCTGCACTTTGACTTGGCTCGGGCAGTGAATGTATAGTCCCCGACTAGCTACCTATAATCACGCTGCTCCCCTTGGCCAATTGTCTAGGGCAGGAATACAACCTGATCCTGGCCAAGGAGATACAAGGGACAGCTGCTGAGGGATTTCTGAGAAATATTTTTCTTACTCATAAGAGGCACTGGCAGCAAAAAGAAAAGACATTGTGACTCTTTTTTTCTAAGTTTATTTATTTATTTTGAGAGAGAGAGACGCAGGAGGGGCAGAGAGAGAGAGAATGAGAATCCCAAGCAGGCTCCGCACTGTCAGCGCAGAGCCTGATGCAGGGATCAAACTCACGAACCATGAGATCATGACCTGAGCTGAAAGCAAGAGTCAGACACTTAACCGACTGAGCCACCCAGGTGCCCTGAGAAGGTACTTGTGACTCTTGTCTTCCTTCTTGTTCAGAACGCTGTGCTTGAAGCTTAGCTTGGAGCTGAGACAAGCACCAGGAGACCATGAGGGGCCTGTGATCTCTTCACCATGCACATAAAACGAGGATGTGGTGCCATGAGTGACATGCATGTGCTGCCCATGCTCTATAGAAAAATGGTGACTTTGGAAAGATCAACCATTTAGTGTCATCCAGTGACCGGCCTTATGCCTGGCTCCTCTGTCCTGGAGCCGTTGGGAGGCAAGGCATCCAGGAAGCCCCTAGTTGTCCTGCTTCTTTTTGTGCGGATTTAAATTTTCTGCTGCACTCATCACAGGGTCTCCTCTTTGTTCCCATTTTTGCCCTTGGTATAACAATTGTTTTATTATTAGTCACTTTGGATAGTTCCCTCCTCCGATAGGCCAGCCTTCAAAGCACTCCCTTGGCCATTACCGGGCTCTGGTGGCTAATGGTACAATACCTCTGGGTGTGTGCCTGGCCGGAGGGCAAGGCACTGCCGTGTGCTCACAGGTTGAACTGGTTTGGGGGCTAACGACCTGCTAGAGAGATGCACACTCCCCAAGGACACATCTGGTGAGAAGGCTTCTTCTAGGGAAAGAGTCATTTCCTGAGAGAAATCCATTCCATCAGGTTTAGGTGGGGCCGACGCTCCCCTACCTTCCCTCCTCCGCCACAGCGGTGGGCACGTGACCCAGGCTGGGCCTGTGACTCTCTCGGGGTCCATTCCCGCTCGATCACGTTCTGTAGCCTGGACAGGGAGCGATTTCATTTGCTTTTCTAGTATCTGGGTTTCATGACCTATGGCCATGGGAGACTCTGAATCTTTCTCTGGAAGCTAGTTTTCATGTGGTTAGCTCACCTTTCAAATTGTCCTCTTGCAGAACTGCTTCCTCCTGAACTTCCAGGTCCTCCCTGCTGATATTATTGGGGCCACGAGCACCTCTTCTCTCTTCCCCCACTGCCCCAGCTGTCTCCTATAGAATTCAAGATTCTTCTCTCTTCCCCCACTGCCCCAGCTGTCTCCAGATTCAAGGCCTGGACCTGCCCGACACACTCGACCTTGAGCAGAACGCCGGAGAAACCGTGGGGGCTCCATCCTGCACTGGTGTTACAAAGCCACGGACAATCAGTCCACGTGGCCATCGGGATGTGTTCCCACAGCAGTTTGCGAGGGGGGAGCATTCTCTCCCCAGACTGACCCGACCTGGGCTTGTTTTGCCCCTGTCTTTGGAGTTCTCATGACTGTGTCCTCAGAGCAGGACCAACCTTCCTCTCCCTTCAAACTCCCCTTCCCCAAACCCAAGCACCTCTCTCATTTCTCTAGTTCCTTCCCTGACCATGAAACATCTACTGATTTTCTAATAAATTTTAGTCAGTCCTGGCTGCCCTGATGAGAAATGACCTGTGCAGTGTGGGCTATCCTGTTGTTCAAAATATTCCTGGTCCCTCCTTCCCCGCTGCCTCCCCCCAACACACACACACACACACACACACACACACACACACACACACACACCAGAAGATTATACCATCCCTACCTTTTGAAATTAGGAGTGGCCATGTGCCTTGCTTGGGCCAGTAAGGTGTAAGCAGAAATGACAGTGTCACTTCTAAGCAGAAACCTAAGGGATAGTTGTGGTTCTCTCTGCCTCTTCCCCCCTCTCCTATTTTTTTTTTTTTTGTTGTTGTTTTGTTTTTTGGCTTAAACAACAGATATTTATTTTCACAAAGATCTGAAGGCTGGAAATCCAAGATCAAAGTGTCAGCAAGGCTGGTTTCTTCGGAGGCCTCTTTCCTTACCTTGCAGACGGCTGCCATCTTGCTTTGTCCTCACAGACCTCACAGGTCTTTCCCCTGTGCAGGCACATATCTTGGGCACGACGTTCCTGGTGCCACCCCACCAGGCTAAGGGGATGTTCTTCACCTGATTTTGTAAACACAACGGGCCGAAGATGGCGATTTCAACTAAATCTCTGGAGTTAACTATGTCCACTGTCAGCAGGGCCTGGCTCATCCACTCCAATTCCAGAATTATGACTTGATCTGGGCTGAAGATCAGGTCAGCCAGCCATGCCTCCAGGTAAAATACTAATGGGTCTCCTAGTTCCTGCACAAGAGACCACTGCGGCCGGGTGTGACTCCATGGTGGCAGAAGCGGTGACCTCAGCAGCCAGTGCAGGGACTGGGTGAGTGTCCGTCCGCCTGGGCCTCAGCAGCACCTGTGCTGTCAATCCTGCTAGGACCAGCAGCCCAAGGGCAAGGTCTGAGAGGCTCCCACAGAACTCCAGCCTCTTTCCTCCCCCTTTGTGAGAATGCTGGAAGGGTCCTGGAGCGAAGACAGTAGCTGACCCTTGGTGAACACGTGATGGAAGTAAGGTGTGAGCCTCTGCTGTTGTCAGCCATGGAGGTCTGGGGGCCGTAGCCTCAGGCACTGAGCTCTCTGGCTCTAATCGGGAACAGGCCCTCTGTCTCCACAGCCCAGAGTTCTCTCTGCCTCACGATGAGCCCTTGGAGCTGCAACATCAGGCCCAAGGCAGTGGGAGGAGGACGGCCTACTGTTTCTGGGTCTTGGAGGGCCTAAAGCTGGGGTCTTTGTTTTTGTTTTTTAATGTTTGTTTATTTTGAGAGAGTGAGAGAGAGAGAGAGAGAGAGAGAGAGAGAGCGAGAGCGAATCCCAAGCAGGCTCCATGCTGTCGGCACAGAGCCTGACCCGGGGCTTCATCTCACCAACTTCGAGATCACGACCTGAGCCAAAATCAAGAGTCAAACGCTTAGCCGACTCGCCACCCAGGAGCTCCTAAAGCTGGGGTTTTTGTACTTGACATCCTGCCACAGTATGCCCTCTGGTCCTGCCTGGGTCTGATCTGACCAGCTCTGTTCCAGCTGCCTTGGTCTCTCAGGGCCCTTGGCTTGGAGTAATAAAACTCCCGTAACGTCTTCATTCAGAGCAAAAGGCATAGCTCACGTAAGAGTGATCGGTGGTTTCATTTCAAAGGTCCACACTGCTTGGAAGTACGCATAATCATATAAAATTATTTTTATTAAAATAAAAAAGCTTTCCAGTATATTGCATTGAAGACATTTATGTAGAAAAAGCAATTGCAACAAACATGCTACATCAGCACTGAGATATTCTGAAAGCTTTAAGTGCCCACTTTTAAACAATATTTTGGTATAATCGGCAGAGCCCTATACATTTCAAAGGGTACATATAATACTGAAAAAAATACTTCATGTAAAATCTAAGTGTAGGTGCATACAAACAAGAAGTATTACATTGAATAGCTTATTTCAAACTGTGAAACACATTCAAAGTATTCAATTTCTCAGACAACATGCAAACATCTTAATACTTAGATCGACATTTTTAAATATATAAACGACAATTCTTTATAATTCTATATCAAAAGAGAAAGTCAGACAGAACACTTATTCACGCTGTGCATTTCACAAAAAGCCATGTGTCTTCATGAACGGAAAGGACTGGGTTAACACACATGATTGTCGTTTTACAAATATGGCTATTTACCTTCTTCATAATAAAATAAAAATATCATGTATTATTTACATGAACTACTAATTATTTCACTTTTTGGCAAAGTATATAAGTAGCAGCAATTGGTTTAAAGAATGATGTTTAAAAACTCTAAGTTTAACTCGGATGAATACCGAAGAATATACATCTGGTTAATATAAAAATGCATAATGCAATATGCTTTGATGTGATACAACTTCTCCCTTTCACAAAAGTCACACACACATTAGTAACCACTGAGCCTACTGCTTACAATGTGTCACGGGAATGAATGCCATTTCCATAGCTTGCTCTGCTTAATACAATAGATGGGCTCCTGAAGTAAATTTCGGTAAGTTAAATTTGCCTGATGACGTATATGATAATTGCAAAGATGCTTTATCTTTATTTCATACTCTAATAGGCTCTTCATCGTGACCCCTAGCTTCTGGACAGAGCAGGTAATTATCTGTAAACAAGCACACATACCCTAGGGGCACCTTAATACTTAAGGGAACTCTGAAATGAAGTTTCTGGACTTGAAGCTTAGAGTAAAGTGAGTTACCTTTCTAACAAGTGATCATGTCACTTACCAAGGATATCAGATTTGTTTGAGAGTGGGGGGACCCATCTAAGGAGCAAACTGTAGGGCAGAAATCCACCAAAAGAAGACATCCTCTTTTCATCAGTATTTGGAAGAACATATTTTAACATTTGTAAGAACAAAACAAAAACCCTAATATTGGCAGATTAAAAAAAAAATACTGTGTGGTGAATAGAGGTGACAAGTGCTTTTACTTGGCCACTATTCAACTAGGAACCAGGAGTCCAGCATGTCCCTCACAGTGTAGAAACATTTGATGAAGGAACATTTTGCACTTTTCACGGGCAGTCAGTTATGTGTCCAGACCATGTGCAAGGCAGGGCCCAGGCTGAGGAGGAGGAGGATGGGGAGACAGGGGACTCTGGCCTCGATGCTGGCTGATGGCACACTGCTCGAGACCTGTACCTGGGAAATGATGAGGGCAGAGAGAGGGACGTGGGATGCCAGAGTGGGGCTGTCGGAGTTGATGAGGGATTCAATCTTCTCTGCTTCTTTATTGCAGGCCTCAATCTGGGAGAGGATAATCAGATTTTTAAAAATCTAAAACCACAGAACCTAGGAAAAGGTCAGGTCAGACAAAATCCAATTATATCTCAACATAGAGAATATGCTCTCTCTGCCCTTCTTTTCTTAGCCAAAGTCACATTTTAATATAGTCTTACTTTATTACACAAATAGTAACAGCGTCAATGGAA
Organism: Cryptoprocta ferox; assembly: GCA_028646485.1. Taxonomy (NCBI): domain Eukaryota; kingdom Metazoa; phylum Chordata; class Mammalia; order Carnivora; family Eupleridae; genus Cryptoprocta; species Cryptoprocta ferox. The sequence continues at coordinate 34,556,793 of CM053568.1, forward strand.
ATTAGCAGAAATGATCCACAATGCCACTGCCTTTCCTTTCCCCATAATCCTGTTCACCACTTACCCACATTTCCATACTATCGTTAGATGGTTAGACACCGTCATAGGGAATGGACGTTCAATGCTTCCGTACCCATCCCGGAGGAAAGCAAGCAGGCTTTACTGAACTTCCTGGGCAGTTTACAAACCGCCTGAATTCACCCCTTCACTTGAGCCCCCACTCTTCTGATGCTAACACCTGCACCCAATGGGTGAGGCTCACTCTAGAGTCTGAGGAAGAAAAATGGGGTCCATAAGCCCAGTCCTGGTGGGCTCCTCCTCCCCAGTAGGAGCACAGTCCTGAGGAGACAGGTGTCTACTCTGGCTGTGTCACCGCGTGACCCGTGTCAGCCCCTTCCCTCCCTGGGCCTCAGCTTCCTGCCCTGTACATAAGCAGACGCCTTCCACGTCTTCACACTCCGGGCCGCGGCATCTCGACCTCTCCGCTCTCCCACTCCTTCACGTTCAGCCGTCAAATATGTGCCCGGCCTCAGCCAGCGGGAGAACGCTCACCAGTCTGGCTCTGTCCTTCAGAGGCTGCCTTGCTTTTCTCCCTCCCGCCCTGCCTAACTTTGTAAATGCCTCCATTCCCTACCCCACAAAGTCCCCCAAAGGTGAAAGGGACAAGGAGGCTACCCAAGGCATGCAAACCCCACCTGCAAAGCTTTTGGATAATGATCGACAGGAATGATCAGGATCACAATTTCTGATTCAATGCTGAAGTATCCAAATACGTCACACTGTGGGACAGACACGTGCATGCGGATTTTCTGAAGTATTTCCAGAACTGTTATTGGCTTTTTGTTTGTTACCTGGAAAGAGAAAAAAAATTCTATTACCTGAATAAAAGAGGAATTCCTTATTACTGCCTAGGCTACCTTGCTATCTTGCCTGTTGGAAACCCTAAGTGTGGGGCCTCAACTCAAGGGGCCTCAGCCCTGCTGGCTGAATGCTAAACCTCCAGGGTCCATTCCAACGGGCTTCTGTCTGACTGCTGAGCTTTGTAGCTAAGATAAACACTCTCACCAGAAGTCCCCCTACCCCCTTTTAAGTGACTGTTCTCAGTTGAGGGCCACAGGAAAACAATTAAAGTCTTCCTGTAAAAACACAAGTGTTTGAATCCAAATGCGGGTGATTTTCCAGGTGATGGCAGGAGCCCAGCAGTGACGGTGCAGAAAAGGGAAAAGGGCAACCCCTCCACGGGAAGGTGGCACACTCAGGAAGTACCCCCCAGGAGGAACGGGGACTGGGAGGGTAGGCAGCCTTCAAACCACGTGGGCATCTACCAGTCTCTGACTGCTTGGTCCCGCCTCCAGCCCTAACTCTGCCTTCCATGCAACCCGGGGACCTTTTCGAAGGAAGGCTCAGGCTGGCCATGACGTGTAGAGCAAGGTCACCAAACAGCCAGGGTGCCAAGGAGAGAAGCAGAGGCTCGGGTGCCAGGCAGCCTAGTTCTACTGGTTATGAGCGGCATAGCCCTGGGCAAGTTGCTTTTCCGAGGATTACTTTCCTCCTCTATAAATGGGACAACACAGTCTCCTCTGTGGCATTACTGACAGGCTTATCCATACGGTTTCAACAGTACCTGACACAGAAAGCAATTTACCTTAGCAATAGTATCCAGTTTTTCTTTGTCAAACAAAACTCTTAACATTCCAGCACATAAGGGGCAACAAGCACCTGTATAACAGAAACCATTTTACGTGTGTTCAAAATTAGAAAATGAGAATTCAAAGTAGTTGGTGAAATTACCCACCCTTCATTTTGGGCTAAGAGAGTTGTAGCTGTCCTTCCTGGTCACTGTACTTGTAGATATGTTTCCTGACCAACCCGGGTCTTACTATCTATACGCCTACCTGAATCCTTCCTCCACCCCTGCTTTCATCCTTTACCACTTCTCAGAGTGAGGCAGTTATGGTACTGACAGCAGAGAGAGCTGGCCCTTCAAGAGATGTGGGGCCCGGACCCTGCCCTGCCTCAAAACTCTCTGTGTGATCCTGGGAAAGTGCTTTCCTGGGCCTTTCATTTCCTGTCCACAAAACAAGGGAGCAGGTGTTTTAGGGATTCCATGAGTTTTTGATTCAAATTTAATTTTAAAATTTATTTTAAGCTGTTAAAGGTGGTAACAAAATATCAGACCATGGTGTCCAGGAGGAAAGAGGCTTTGGTTTGCTCACTGCTGTGTCCCAGGGCCTAGATGAGTCTCTGGCACACAGTGGAGCTCAAGACACATTTGATGAATCCAAGGATGGAGGAATGAACTTGTTAGCCTCCAGATTAAACTGTTCCATGAAGACACGGGATAAAGCCTTTTCTGCTACCTTTGTTTAACTGAAAAGCATGGCACTGTCAGGTAAGTAGTTTAAGAAAACGGTTACCACTTATAACAGTCTGTCTGAAACAGACTTTTTTGATTATATTCAACTAACACTAAATTAAGATGCTAAGGTTAATCTAAGACCACTATCTTATATTTCTCTCAACTTCAAATGTTTGTGTTCATTGCAACTACTTCAATCATTCATTCATTCATTATTCTTTATTCATTAACTACTAATTTGTTATTTACTTTATAATGAGTAAATTTTATGCATTTGAATAAAGAATCATAATTTTAGTAATTAAATAATGCCTTATCTATTTATATATTGGTGTTTGGTAGGATTTTGCCTGAAAGTTTGCCATTATCGCCTTATTTATTTATTTTTTAAAGTTGATTTATTTTATTAAAAAAGTTTTTTTAATGCTTATCTATTTTTGAGAAAGAAAGAGAGACAGAGCATGAGTGGGGGAGGGACAGAGAGAGAGAGAGAGAGAGAGAAAGAGAGAGAGAGAGAGAGAGAGAGACAGAACTGAAGCAGGCTCCAGGCTCTGAGCTGTCAGCACAGAGCCTGACACAGGGCTTGAACTCACAAACTGTGAGATCATGACCTGAGCCAAAGTTGGAGGCTTAACCAACTGAGCCACCCAGATGCCCCAAGTTTATTTATTTTTTATTTAAGTAATCTCTACAACCAACATTGTACTCGAACTCATGACCTTGAGATCAAGGTTGCATGCTCTTTTGACTGAGCCAGCCAGGCACCCCTACCATATCGTTTTAGATCCAATGGACAAGTTGATATCTAAGCTGATCGATAGCTTTTTAAGGTGGACTCAGAGTAATGCATCTAATCAGCATCAGGTAGAGCCAAGACTTTTTGAAAAATTTAAATGAACGAGTCAACTCTCTTCTGAGTGACTCACTCTGGAGGTGCTAAGTAATCCTTCCCAATCCCACCCCTGCCCCACCCCAAGCACTGCCAGCCTACCGGGTGGGATGATGGGTTTGCACTCAGTCACAGAGAGCGAAGGACACTTCACAGCAGCACACTCCGCGACAGAACTGTACTCTGAGAGCACCCCGACGGCCTGGCAGGGCCCATAGTAATCAACCGCCACACGGTCCGAGTAGGCAGCACACACGCTACTATAGGTCTCGCCATTGTGCCCGCAGATGGGCTCTGTGGCTCTGCAGAAGGGCTGATGACAAACAAAGCGCATTTAGCCTAGAAACCTGTATGGTGCACTTTTTCTAACGAAGAGCCCAGAATAGGAAGGGGAAGAGACACAGGTATAAATTCCTGGACCTTCTTAATTAAGCTTGAAGGTCTGCTAAAGTTTGGGCTTGGGGCGGCATCAATAGGGCCGTCCCAAGATGAACTGAAATGGTTACTTTTCTCAGCCTCTCTGGGACTTGAGTCCTCATTCCATGTGACCTGATATGAGATGCCGCCCCTCTCCACCCCAGACTTATATGATTCCAGAAGTACCTGTTTGAAGAAAACAAGATCAATCTTCATGCAAATTCAGAAGCCTTATCATTTCCCGGTGGGTATGGGATAAGTAGAGGGAACAGTGGAGAGATCAGTGGGGCAAAGACCCGGGACCCATCAGGTAGGTTAGGAATAAGTAAGACAAAGCTTAGAGCCAGGAAGGGAACAAGTAGGAAGAGAAGACTGGGAATTCAGAATAGAAGGCCTCAGTGCACTTGGAACACAAGTTCTGAGGGAAAACAAGCCTAGGGGAACAAGCCGAAGGCATTTTCCTGCCAGCGAAGACCAGGAAATGATAAGCAATAGTATCGTAAGATGTCAGCCGGCTGTAGGAGGGGGGTGCTGTGAGGTGGTGCGTGTGGGGTTGTCCTTGGGGGTGTTTTTTTCACATGAACCCTACAAGGCTGAAAGATAAACTGATGTAAAAAGACATTAAGCTCTTTAAGAAATTTTCACTCACTCTTCAGTAGTGCGAGTGGGACTTCGATGGAAAGAATGGGAAAGGACTCTTGATGGTTTTAACTCACAGACCTCCCAGCTGTTCTCTAATGAGGGCTTGCAGAACCATGGGAAGTGATCATGGGCTAACTTTACATTTTCCTAATGGCAGTGGCAGGAGGCCGCTCTGTCCTCACCTGTGCACTAGACGCACGAAGATACATACACTAGCAAGAGAGCCCGCCAGAGTCAGCAGAAAAAAACCAACTTGGGATGGCTCATTTTAGTTCTCTAGATTTGACAGGATTCACAGAAGACCCCCAGGCGATCTTACTGCGGCTTCATCTGTAGAAGATCATACACCAACTGTATGCTCAGTGTGCTTGGGTTTGTCAGCCAAACCACTGTACCTGGCACGGGCCTTTGTATAAGAGGCTTTGCCCCCTCTGGTACAATGTGCAGAGACTGCTGTGCTCCATGTGGTGTGTGTCACACACGGGATCTCGAACCTGGTCACAGGTGAGCTGTCTTGGCAAACACTCGTGTTGGCTACATCCAAATTTATCAAACGTTGTCAGGCAGACTTGTGGTTTGGGTATGCATCTGAAAAACACAAGTGCGGCACCATGGGCCAGTGCTGGGAGGGGCGATGGTGAGGCCAGTATGGCAGTGACAAAGCACAAGAGGTTGGGGAAAAAGCAAGAGAGGAATCAGAAACAGCTCCTGCCCCCAAGAGTGTATGCAGAGTGGGAGGGTCAAGCACGCATATGAAGTAAGCTAGTAGATGACACACAAAACGCTCATGGGAATGAGTCATTCTGATTCACGAGCCGAGAGAAAGCATGGGGACGAGGGGGCATCCTGGCCGCCACGTGGAGGATAACGAGGGTCGCACAGGCGTGCCAGACTAGGGGAGCCAAACGAGCGAAGGTGTGGTGCTGGAGACTACAGTCCTGGGGGATAGGGGAGGTGACCCTGAGGGCAGGAGCCAAGGTCGCAGGGGTAAAAATGGCATGATAGAAGGCCATCAGGTGGGTTGGCATCCGACGCTAGAGGCCCTTTTAGTCAATAATAAATGAAGCATTTTCTGGGGTTTAATTTTTAGCTTGGCTAATACATATGAGTCTGTCTTAAGAGAAGGCTTCACACTGTGGATTGGAAAAATCAGGCTTCTGTGATTACAGGCTGAGGACCTGCTGCTGGCTGGTTGAGGATCACAGACAGAATGGCGCCCCATGAGGCTGGCTTTTCCTAGTAACGTGAGGACCTTGCTTCATTCTCAATTCCTGAACTTCTTCAGAGGGATTGGGGATGATGGCTCTTTAGACTTTTCTATTTCATTTCTACATAGGACATTGATAACTTTCTATCAGAAGATCTATTGAAATGTTCAGCTTTCACTGGGCATTTGAGATAACAGGATATACAAGTGTTAGCCTGTAAAACAGAAGGAAAAGAGTATAGCAGCCGGCATCATTTTACTTCCAAGGAAAATACCTCTATTCTTTTTAAGGAGAAGCCTCCTGCTCTGAAATGTCCACCACCATCATCACTACTACTATCTATGGTCACCTTTTCTGATGGGATTTAAAATCAGAATGCACAGGGTTACACAGCTTTTTGGAAATTTAAGACATTTGAAAATAAATAAAGGAAAAGAATATTTCGAACTTCATTATCTACTAATATGGAAGGGATGAGAACCAAGACTATCAGGAGACATTTGGTAATTTTGGAAGGAAAGATTTGAGTATTGGAAAATAAGATCAGCTGGAAAGCTGAAAATCCGGGGGCTAAATTAAACATGATCAGGGCAGTTACTTTGTCTTCCTTAGTGTCATGTCCTAGTGTTTAGAAGGATGCCTGGCACATCAGTATATATTTGACGAATGAATACAACTTTGTATTTTTTAACAATTATTTTTTGAACAGGTAATACAAGCCCATGGTGAAAAGATACAAAATCGTACACAGTGAAAAAATAAGTCTGCCTCCTACTCTTATATCCCAGCCACCTGAACCCTTCCCCAGAGACAACTGCTTTTATCAATTTCTTGCTTATTAATTGCAGAGATCCTTTAGGTAAGTAAGTATTTATATATGCTGATTCAAGAGTATGTGCATTTAAAATTTTGATAGGCTTGGCCAAAGTGCCCTCCACAAAGGATGTACCAAGCCTCCCTTCAACCCCCTTCTCGTATGGGAGTGCTTGTTTCCTTATATTATGTTATCAAACTTTTTATATTTGCCACTCTGGTAGATGAAAAATGGTGCATAATTGTACCTTTAATTTACATTTCTCATAATACGAGAAAGGTATCATCATGGTAGACTGACTGGACGCTCATCAAATTCATTTCATTTCTTCTTGGGCACGCATCTAGATTATATTTCCCAGTCTCCCTGGCAGTAATTGTGGCCAAGTGATTGAGTTCTAGACAGTGGAATGTGGCTGGAAGTAGAGATGAATGTCCCTTTTTAAACCTGGCCTAGAAAAGCTTCTCAACAGCAACCATCACCATCTCCCTTCCCTTAATTTCTGGCCAGATGGAGAAGATATGTAGGAGGACTAGGAGTTTGCAGGGGCTGGGTGTCGCTAGATGGAGGGATCCTAAGTTTCTGAATCACTATGTGGAAAGCCGCCTGCTGAACACCCAAATGGATGGTATTTGAATTTCTACTATGTTCATGTACTGATATTATTGGGTTTATATACACTAGTTAGAGTTACTCTAACTAATAAGAGCCTCTTTGCAAGTGTTTAATAACTATTTGTATTTTTCTGTTTATATCCTTGCTCCATTCTTCTATTTTTTTTTTTTTTGGCCTATTTTTATAGTAGGTTGTTGATCTTTTACATGACAATATGTAGGAACTCTTTTATTTTAAGAAAATCAGCCCTTTCTCTGTGATAGTCTGTGGGTTTGTCTTATCATGTTGGGCTTATCAATTGTGGATTCGGCTTTCAGCTTTGTCCAGCAAAACTGAGGACTGGAGAAAGGATTACTCAAGACTCTACAAGTCAAGAGAGGTGAGAGGGAGGCTAAGGGAAGTCACCCCAGCTGCTCTCAACCTCCCATATTTATTAGGCATACATTATGGGGAAAACATTGCACAATGTGTCAGTGGCTACGTGCCAGTAAAAAAGTATAGAAAGTGTGCAAGAAAACAAAACAAGGCATTCCCAAGACTCCAAAAGAGCAGACGCCTGAAAGCAGGTAGAAAACAAGATAAGATATTCCACAGATAACATGGTCTAAGGAATTCATGAGCACAAGCAGGCCTCAATCCCTATATACACATTAACTGGATACTGGTCCACTTCAGCAGGGCCAGAAAGCATGGAATGCGTTCCCTATAATCACCTTAACCAGGACAGAGCTATTTGATCTCCCACAATATTCTTTCCAGTTTGTAATTTGTTACCATGTAGAAAATTTTCATTTTCATGTAGCTGCATTTTTCAATCCATTCTTTTTATATTGGTTTTGTATTATACCCAGCAAGACCTTCCCATTTTGAGATTTTATTGTTCATTATAAAAGCAAAAGAGCCCTATTCAAAAGGGTTAGCAAATAGAGGAAGACAAATGAACAAACACCAAAACAACCCTCAAGCCACCTCCCAATACAACTATCTGATCCTATCAGCTTATTTCTTATTTTTTAGGCCCAGCACCCTGTCTTCTTTCCTCAGGAACTTTTTGGGCTTAGTTTTCATGTCATAAACTTCACCAGATGGGTGACCAATTCTCTTTGCCATTTCTTTCAACATATGTGAGAATCTTCCCCTTGCTCCTTATTGCATCAGGGTTTTCAGGATGGAGAAGCAATTGCTTATTCTCCACAAAATCCTTCACAAGGAAAAGATGTGTTCTGTTCAGGTCTTTGAGGCAGCCAGTGAAAACTCCTGTTCTGGGAGTTTCTAAACCTAAGAGAGTCAGCAGGGCACTTGCCCTATGGCTATCACATACAGAAATCCATCCTTAAGTCTAGGTCAACTATATTATGTGCTCATGAGGAAACTGCAGAGAAAGAAGCCCCTACACAAATAACTTCACATAATACTGAAGTTGCATTTCTAGAGATTTCTCATGTACAAATCCAAAATGGAGGTAGATAAGGAGAAGAAAATTTCCATTACTATAAGGCATAAATAGCTAATAATAAGAATACATCCAATTCTCTCATCTTGTCTGTCATTCCATGTCTTTCATTTTCCATTTTAGTCTTACAGACTAAAGCTCCCAGGAGAGATCATGCTATTTCCTCATTTCTAGCAGCCAAGATCTTTGCTCCTGTTTTTCTCTCTGCCTTCACCAACACCACCTTTCTTCCACTGTCAACACTGCCGGCAATCTCCTCATCTTCTTATTTGTTTGTTTATATTTATATATTTTTTAAATTTACATCCAAGGTAGTTAGCATATAGCGCAATAATGATTTAGAAGTAGAATCCAGTGATTCACCCCTCATGTATAACACTCAATGTTCATCCCAACAAGTGTCTTCCTTAATGTCCCTTACCCATTTAGCCCATCCCCCCACCCACAACCCCTCCAGCAGCCCTCAGTTTGTTCTCTGTATTTAAGAGTCTCTTGTGTTTTGTCCCCCTCCCTATTTTCATATTATTTTTGCTCTCTTCCCTTATCTTCATCTGTTTTGTATCTTAAATTCCTCATATGAATGAAGTCATATGATATTTGTCTTTCTCTAATTTTGCTTAGCATAATACCCTCCAGTTCCATCCACATTGTTGCAAATGGCAAGATTTCATTCTTTTTGAAGGCCGAGAAATACTCCGTTGTATGTATATACATCTTTTTTTTTAATTTATTTTTGAGAAAGAGAGAGAGAGAATGAGAGAGTGAGTAAGGGAGGGGCAGAGACAGAGGGAGACACAGAATCTGAGTAAGGCTCCAGGCTCCGAGCAGTCAGCACAGAGCCCTAGGTGGGGCTCAAACTAGAAAACCATGAGATCATGACCTGAGCAGAAGTCAGATACTCAACTGACTGAGCCACCCACGTGCCCCATATACCAATATTTTTTATCCATTCATCTGTCGATGGACATTTGGGCTCTGTCCATACTTTGGCTGTTGTCAATAGTGCTGCTATAAACTTTGGAGTACATGTGCCCCTTTGAAACAGCACACCTGTATCCTTTGGATAAATATCTGGTAGTGCAATTGCTGGGTCGTAGGGTAGTTCTATTTTTAATCTTTTGAGGAACTTTCATACTGTTTTCCAGAGTGGCTGCACCAGTTTCCATTCCTACCAGCAGTACAAAAGAGTTTCTCTTGGTCTGCATTGTCACCAACATCTGTCGTTGCCTGAGTTGTTAATGTTAGCCATTCTGACGGGTGTGAGGTGGTATCTCATTGTGGTTTTAATTTGTATCTCCCTGATGTGAGTGATGTTGAGCATTTTGTCATGTGTCTGTTAGTCATCTGGATGTCTTCTTTGGAAAAGTTTCTATTCATGTCTTTTGCCCATTTCTTCACTTGATTATTTGTTTTTTGGCTGTTGAGTTTGATAAATACTTAAAAAAATTTTTTTTGTTTATTTTTGAGACAGAGAGAGACAGAGCAAGAGTGGGGGAGGGGCAGGGAGAGAGGGAGATACAGAATCTGAAACAGGCTCCAGGCTCTGAGCTGTCAGCACAGAACCTGATACGGGGCTCAAACTCACGAACTGTGAGATCATGACCTGAGCTGAAGTCGGACACTTAACCAACTGAGCCACCCAGGCTCCCCGAGTTGGATAAAATCTTTATAAATTTTGGATACTACCCCTTTATCTGATATGTCTCTTGCAAATATCTTCTCCCATTCTGTTGGTTGCCTTTTAGTTTTGCTGATTGTTTCCTTCACCTTGCAGAAGTTTTTTTTATCTTGATGAGGTCCCAATAGTTCATTTTTGCTTATGTTTCCCTTGCCTCTGGAAACATCTTGAATAAGAAGTTGCTGAGGCTGAGGTCAAAGAGGTTTTTGCCTGCTTTCTCCACTAGGATTTTGATTGGCTTCCTGTCTTATGTTTAGGTCTTTCATCCATTTTGAGTTTATTTTTGTGTATGGTATAGGAAAGTGGTGTTCAGGTTCATTCTTCTGCATGTCACTGTCCAGTTTTCCATTTGCTGGTGAACACCATTCACAGAAGAGACTTCTTTATATTCCATTGGATATTCTTTCCTGCTTTGTCAAAGATTAGATGGCCATACATTTGTGGGTCCATTTTTGGGTTCTCTATTCTGTTCCACTTATCTAAGTGTCTGTTTTTGTACCAGTACCATACTGTCTTGATGATTACAGCTTTGTAATTCATATTGAAGTCTGGGATTGTGATGCCTCCTGCTTTGGTTTTCTTTTTCAGGATTGCTTTGGCTATTCGGGGTATTTTCTGGTTCCATACAAATTTTAGAATTGTTTGTTCTAGCTCTGTGAAAAATGCTTGTGTTATTTTGATACTGATTGCATTGAATATGTAGATTGCTTTGGGTAGTATCAACATTTTAACAATATTTGTTCTTCCAATCGATGAGCATGGAATATTTTTCCTTTTGTGTGTGTGTGTCTTCTTTAATTTCTTTCCTAGCTGAGGCTAGGACTTCCAATACTATGTTGAATAACAGTGATGGGAGTGGACATCCTTGTAGTGTTCCTGACCTTAGGGGGAAAGGTCTCAGTTTTTCCCCATTGAGGATGATACTAGTGGTGGGTCTTTCATATTTTGCTTTTACGATCTTGCGGTATGATCCTTCTATCCCTACTTTCTTCAGGGTTTTTATTAAGAAAGGATGCTGTATTTTGTCAAATGCTTTCTCTCATCTATTGAGAGGATCATGTGGTTCTTGTTCTTTCTTTTATTGATGTGATGTATACCATTGATTGTTTTGCAGATGTTGAACCAGCCCTACATCCCAGGTATAAATCCCATGTGGGATTCTTTTAATGCATTGTTGGATCCAGTTGGCTAGTATCTTGCTGAGAATTTTTGCTTCCATGTTCATCAGGGGAATTGGTCTATAGTTATCCTTTTTAGTGGGGTCTTTGTCTGGTTTTGGAATCAAGGTAATGCTGGCCTCATAGAATGAGTTTGGAAGTTTTCCTTCCATTTCTATTTTTTTGGAACAAATTAAAAAGAATAGGTGTTAACTTTTCCTTAAATGTTTGGTAGAATCCCCCTGGAAAGCCATCTGGCCCTGGACTCTTGTCTTTTGGGAGACTTTTTATTACTAATTCAATTTCTTTACTGGTTATGGGTCTGTTCAAATTTTCTATTTCTTCCTGTTTCAGTTTTCGTAGTTTATATGTTTCTAGGAATTTGTCCATTTCTTCCATATTGCCCAATTTATTGGCATATAATTGCTCATAATATCCTCTCATTATTGTTTGTATTTCTGCAGTGTTGGTTTTGATCTCTCCTTTTTCATTCTTGATTTTATTTATTTGGGTCCTTTCCTTTTTCTTTTTGATCAAACTGGCTAGGGGTTTATAAATTTTGTTAATTCTTTCAAAGAACCAACTCCTGGTTTCATTGATCTGTTCTACTTCTTTTTGATTTCGATAGCATTGATTTCTGCTCTAAACTTTATTCTTCTGCTGGTTTCAGAATTTATTTGTTGTTCTTTTTCCAGCTTTTTAAGGTGTAAGGTTAGGTTGTGTATCTCAGACCTTTCTTCCTTATTTAGGAAGGCCTGGATTGCTATATACTTCCCTCTTATGACCATTTTTGTTGCATCCCAGAGGTTTTGGGCTGTGGTGTTATCATTTTCATTGGCTTCCATGTACTTTTTAATTTCTTCTTTAACTTATTGGTTAACCCATTCATTCTTTAGTAGGATGTTCTTTAATCTCCAAGTATTCATTGTCTTTCCAAATTTTTTCTTGTGGTTGATTTAAAATTTCATAGCATGTGGTCTGAAAATATGAACAGTATGATCTTGACCTTTTTGTATTTGTTGAGGGCTGATTCGTGTCCCAGTATGTGATCTATTCTGGAGAATACTCCATGTGCATTCGAGAAGAATATGTATTCTGTTGCTCTAGGATGAAATGTCCTGAATATATCTGTTAAGTCCATCTAGTCCAGTGTGTCATTCAAAGCCATTGTTTCCTTGTTGGTTTGCTGTTTAGATGATCTGTCCACTGCTGTAAGTGGAGTGTTGAAGTCCCTTACTATTATGGTATTATTATCAATGAGTTTCTTTATGTTTGTGATTAACTGATTTATATATCAGGGTGCTTTCACCTTGGGGGCATAAATGTTTATAATTTTTAGATTTTCTTGGTGGATAGACCCCTAAATTATGATATAATGCCCTTCTTCATCTCTTGCTACAGTCTTTTTTTTTAAATCTAGATTGTCTGATATAAGTATGGCTACTCTGGCTTTCTTTTGTTATCCATTAACATGACAGATGGCTCTCCATCCCCTTAGTTTCAATCTCAAGGTGTCTTTAGGTCTAAAATGGGTATTTTGTAAACAGCAAATAGATGGATCTTGCTTTCTTATCCATTCTGTTACCCTATGTCTTTTGATTGGAGCATTTAGTCTATTGACATTAAGAGTGAATACTGAAAGATACGAATTTATTGCCATTGTGTTGCCTGTAGAGTTGGAATTTCTGATGGTGTTCTCTTGTCCTTTCTAGTCTTTGTTGCTTTTGGTCTTTTTGTTTTGTTTCATCTTTTCTCCCCTCAGAGAGACCCCCTTAAAATTTCTTGCAAGGCTGGTTTAGTGGTCACGAACTACTTTAGTTTTTGTTTGTCTGGGAAACTTTAAAAAAAGAATTTTTTATATGTTAATGCTTATTTTTGAGAGAGAGAGAGACAGACAGAGGGTGAACAGGGGAGGAGCAGAGAGAGAGGGAGACACAGAATCTGAAGCAGGCTCCAGGCTCCAAGCTGTCAGCACAGAGCCCAATGCAGGGCTCGAACTCACTAACCATGAGATCATGACCTCAGCTGAAGTCGGACGCCCAACTGACTGAGCCACCCAGGTGCCCCTGTCTGGGAAACTCTTTATCTCCACTTCTATTTTGAATGACAGCCTTGCTGAATAAAGACTTTCTGGCTGCATATTTTTTCCAATTCAGCACGTTGAATATATCCTACCACTCAGACACAGCTCGGGAGAGAAACAGTCTGTGGCCCCTGTGCTGGGGAGGCAGCCATGGTCACAGAGAAAGGTGAGAAAACAAACTAGCACACAGGGGAGTGCTTGGGGAAGACAAATTGCTGCAGCAATTGGCTTGGAAAATGAGAGGGCTCAAATTTCATGAGTTCTTGCAACCAGTGGGGCTTAAAGCCTGGAGTCTTAAAGGTCACTGTGGTTGGTTCTGGGAGAGCTCAGAGGACACTGGGGCTGTTCTTGAAGAAAAGGCAGGGCAAACAGCCTAGGGACATACAGCATGGAAACAACTGAAGCACACAGAAGGGAGGTTATTCACTCATCTCAGAGTGTGTCCCAGAGAGACAACAATCATGGAGAGACCCCTCCACGAAAAAAGGAACTTGCAGGTGCCATTTTCCTCCCCCACCCCTCAACATAAGCACAGAGTCACCTTTGGGAACCAGTGCAGCACCAACACTTGCAACTTAACTTACTTACATCAAGCCCTGCCCCATCATGCTCTGGTGGAACCACCCTTCCCAGTCATACTTGCCTGAGTCCCAGTGTGGTGGGCTCCCTACCCAGAAGACTGGCCTAAACCCCTGCTCACAGTGCATCTTCTCATGTGGGAGTTTCGCAGAGACTTGGTTCCAGTAGTAGTGGCAACATGTCTCATTTCACAAACAGATCAGAGCACACCTAGTTAAAGTGCCCCACATTCAGGCCACGACTAAACAGTGCCCACAACAGGTAAAGAGCCTCTGCAGACGACTGGCCTGAAGGATACAGTAGCCAGGACAAAACAGCAGAGTACATGCAGCACACATTGGAGACACTCCTGGAAGAAGGCCCTGGGGAACAGGGAACATTATACTGCAGGGCACTACAGGGCTTCTTCATAATGCCATCACCCTTAAGAACAGGAGACATAGCTGACTTTCCTAACGCACAGAAAACAGGCATTAGAGACTTAGACAACATGAGAAGACAGGAATTTGTCCCAAATGAAAGAACAAGGGCATGGCCAGAGATCTAAGCACAACAGATAGAAGTAACATGCTGATGGAGAATTTAAAGCATTGATCATATGGATACTCACTGGAATTGAGAAAAGAGTGGAAGACATCAGTGAGACCCTTAACACAGAGATAAGGAATAACATAGTAGAGAAAAAGGGCTCAATAAATGAAACAAAAAACATGCCCAATGGAATGAACAGCAGGCTGGAAGAAGCAGAGGAATGAATTCATGATTTAGAAGACAGAGTAATGGAAAGTAATCAAGCTGAACAAAAGAAAGAAAAAAGAATTATGCAAAATGAGAATAGACTTAGGGAACTCAGTGAGTCCATCAAATGTAATAATATGTGTATTATAGGAGTCCCAGAAGAAGAAGAGAGAAAAAGGGGGCAGAGAATTTATTTGAAGAAATAATAGCTGAAAATTTCTCTAATCTGGGGAAGGATACAAATGTCCAAATCCAGGAGGCACAGAGAACCTCCAACAAAATCAACAAAAAAGATCCATACCAAGATATATTATAATTAAAATGGCAAGATACAGTGATAAAGAAAAAAATACTGGGGCACCTGCGTGGCTCAGTTGGTTGAGCATCTGACTCTTGGTTGGCTCAGGTCATCATACCAGAGTTGTGGGATTGAGCCCTATGTCAGGTTCTGTGCTGACAGTGCAGAGCCTGCTGGGGATTCTCTTTCTCCCTCTCTCTCTGTGTCTCTCTCTCTCTCTCTCCCTCAAAATAAATAAATTTGTTCTTAAAAAAGCCACAAGACAAAAGAAGGCAGTTACATACAAAGGAAACCTCATAAGGCTGTCAGGTGATTTTTCAGCAGAAACTTTCCCAGCCAGAAAGGATATATTCAAAGTGCTGAATGGGAAAGACCTGCAGCCAAGAATACTCTATCCAGAAAGGCTATCATTCAGAATAGAAGGAAAGATAAAGAGTTTCCCAGACAAACAAAAACTAAAGGAATTCATGACCACTAAATCAGCCCTGAAAGAATTATTTAAGGGTAGTCTTTGAGTGATAAGGAAAGACCAAAAATGACATTATGAAAGTAGGAAACACAAAAGCAGTAAAAATGAATATTTCTGTAAAAACTCAGTCAAGGAACTCACAAAATAAAATTATATAAAATATGATACCATATACCTAAAATGTGGGGAGGAGAGGAGTAAAGAATGGGTTCAAATTTAAACAACCATCAACTTAATATAGACTGCTATATGCAGAAGAGGTTATATACAAACCTAATGGTAACCACAAATCAAAACCACTAATAAATATGCAAAGAATAAAAAGAAAAAAATCCAAATACATCACTAAAGAAAACCAGTAAACCATGAAAGAGAGAAAGGCAAGAAAGGATCAAAGAAAATTTCTTGAAAGCACCACTAAACAAGTAATGTTTAGACAATGACAATAAACACATATCTTTCAATAATTACTTTGAATGTAAGTGGACTAAATGGCCCAATCAAAAGACATAGGGTGACAGAATGGATAAGAAAACAAGACCTATCTATATGCTGCCTACAATAGATTCATTTTAGACCTAATGACACCTGCAGATTGAGGGGATGAAGAAACATTTATCATCCAAATGCATGTCAAAAGAAAGCCAGAGTAACAATACTTATATCAGACAAAATAGACTTTAAAACAAAGACTGTAACAAGACATAAAGAAGGACATTATATAATAACAAAGGGACAATCCAACAAGGAGATGTAACAATTGTAAATATTTATGAACCCAATTTGGAAGCACTCAGATACATTAAATGGTTAATAGAAATGTACAATAATGGATAATAATACAATAACAGTAGAAGACTTTAACACCCCACTTATAGCAATGGACAGATCATCTAAACAGAAAATCAACAAGGAAACAACGGCTTTGAATGACACAGCGGAGCAGATGAATTTAACAGATATATTGAGAATATTCTATCCTAAATAAAAGAGCAGAATATACATTCTTTTCAAGTGCAGATGGAACACTCTTCACAATGGATAACATATTAGGGCACAAAACAAGCCTCAACAAATTTAAAAAAATCAAAGTCATACCATGCATCTTTTCTGAGCACAACACTATGAAACTAGAAGTCAACCATAAGAAAAATCTGGAAAGACCACAAATATATGGAGGTTAAGTAACATACTACCAAACAATATATGGATCAAGCAGGAAATAAAAGAAATAAAGTACATGGAAACAAATAAAAACAAAAACACAACAGTTTAAAACCTTTGGGATACAGCAGAAGTGGTTCTAAGAGAAAAGTTTATATCAATACAGGCCTATCTCAAGAAGCAAGAAAAATCTCAAATAAACAACCTAATCCTATACCTAAAGGAGCTAGAAAAAGAACACACAAAATCTAAAACCGGCAGAAGGAAGGTAATAATGATTAGAGCACAAATAAATGATATATAAACAAAACAAAACAAAAATAGAGCATATCAATGAAACTAGAAGCTGGTTCTTTAAACAATATCAATAAAATTGATAAACCTCCAGCCAGACTTATCAAGAAAAAAGGGGAAAGGACCCAAATAAGTAAAATCACAAATAAAAGAGGAGAAATAACAACAAACACCACAGAAATACAATTACAAGAGACTATTATAAAAACTATATGCCAACA
The DNA here is from genome assembly GCA_028646485.1 of Cryptoprocta ferox. Classification (NCBI taxonomy): domain Eukaryota; kingdom Metazoa; phylum Chordata; class Mammalia; order Carnivora; family Eupleridae; genus Cryptoprocta; species Cryptoprocta ferox. The sequence goes on from CM053568.1 coordinate 34,573,871, forward strand.
AATTAGACAACCTAGAAAGATATACCTACCAAAACTAAAAATAGGAAGAAATAGAAAATTTGAACGGACAGATTGTCAGCAAAGAAACAGAATCAATAATCAAAAAACTCCCAACAAACAAAGGTTCAGGACCAGGCAAATTCTACTAAACATTTAAAAAGGAGTTAATATCTCTTCTTCTCAAACTATTCAAAAAAATTGAAAAGGAAGGAAAACTTCCAAATTCATTCTATGAGGCCAGCATGATTCTGATACCAAAACCAGATAAAGACACCAAAAAAGAGAACTGCAGGCCAATATGTGTGATGAACACAGATGCAAAAATCAACAAAATGCTAGCAAACTGAATCTAACAATACATTAAAAAAAAAAATCATACATGATTGTGGGATTAAGTGGGATTTATTCCTGGTTTGCAATATTTGCAAATCAACCAATGGGACATCAGTAACAGAAAGGGTTAAGAACCATGTGATCATTTCAACAGATGCAGAAAAAATCATTTGACAAAATGCAACATTCATTCATGATAAAAATCCTCAACAAAGTAGGTTTAGACGGAACATACCTCAATATAATAAAGGTCATATATGAAGAACTGACAGCTAACATCCTCCTCAGTGGGGATCAACTGAGAACCTTTTCCCTAAGGTCAGGAACAAGACAAGGATGTTCACTCTCACCACTTTTATTCAACATAGTACTGGAAGTCCTAGCCACAGCAATCACACAACAAAAAGAAATAAAAGGCATCCAAATCAGTAAGGAAGAAGTTAAGACTTTCACTATTTTGCAGAAGACATGATACTATATATAGAAGACCCAAAAGACTCCACCAATAAACTGCTAGGTGGCGCGTAGGTGGCTCAGTCGGTTAAGCGGCCGACTTCGGTTCAGGTCATGATCTCGCGGTTCGTGGGTTCGAGCCCCGCATCGGGCTGTGGGCTGACAGCTTGGATCCTGCTCCGGATTCTGTGTCTCCCTCTCTCTCTGCCTTCCTTTGCTCACTCTCTGTCTCTCAAAAATAAGTAAATGTTAAAAAAAATTTTTAAATAAACAAATAAATAAACTGCTAGAACTGGTAAATGAATTCAGTAAAGTCACAGGATATAAAATCAATCTACAGAGATCTGTTGCATTTCTATACACCAATAATGAAGCAACAGAAAGAGCAATTAAGAAAACAATTCCATTTACAACTGCACCAAAAATAATAAGATACCTATGACTAAACCTAACCAAAGAGATGAAAGACCTGTACTCTGAAAACCATAAAACACTGATGAATGAAATTAAAGATGACACAAAGAAATGGAAAGACATTCCATGCTCATGGACTGGAAGAACAAATATTGTTAAAATGTCTATATCACCCAAGGCAACCTACATATTTAATGTAGTCTCTATCAAAATGCCAACAGCCTTTTTCACAGAACTAGAACAAATAATCCTAAAATTTTTTTGGAACCACAAAAGACCCCAAATAGCCAAAACAATCTTGAAAAAGCAAAGCCATAGGCATCACAATTCTAGACTTCACATTATTTTACAAAGCTGTAGTGATCAAAACCGCATAATACTGGCACAATAATAGACACACAGATCAACTGAACAGAATAGGAAATCTAGAAATGAACCCACAATTATATGGTCAATTAATCTATGACAACTCAGGAAAGAATATCCAATGGGAAAAAGACAGTCTCTTCAACAAATGGTTTTGGGAAAACTAGACAACATGCAAGAGGAAGAATCTGGATCACTTTCTTACACCATACACAAAACTAAATTCAAAATGGATTAAAGACCTAAATGTGAAACCTGAAACCATAAAAATCCTAGAAGAGAGCACAGGCTGTAATTTCTCTGATGTTGGCCATAGCAACTTTTTTCTAGATGGGTCCCCTGAGGCAAGGGAAATAAAAGCAAAAATAAACTACTGGGACTACATCAAAATAAAAAGCTTCAGCACAGCTAAGGAAACAATCAACAAAATTAAAAGGCAACCTATAGAATGGGAGAAGGTATTTGCAAATGACATATCTGATAAAGGGTTAGTATTCAAAATACATAAAGAAATTATAAAACTCAACACCTGAAAAACAAATAATTCAATTAAAAAATGGGCAAAAGACATGAACAGACATTTCTCTAAACAAGACATACAGATGGCCAATCTATAGGAAAAGATGCTCATCGCTTATCATCAGGGAAATGCAAATCAAAGCTACAATGAGATATCACCTCACACCTGTCAGAATGGCTAAAATCACAACACAAGAAACAACAGGTGTTGGTGAGGATGCAGAGAAAAAGGAACCCTCTTGCACTGTTGGTGGGAATGCAAACTGATGCAGTTACTCTGGAAAACAATATGGAAGCTCCTGAAAAAGTTAAAAATAGAACTACCCTATGACCCAGCAATCATACTCCTGGGTATTTATACAAAAAATACAAAAACACTAATTCAAAGGGATACAAGTACCTCTATGTTTATAGCAGCGTTATTTACAATAGCCAAACTATGGAAGCAGCCCAGTGTCCATCAATTGATGAATGGATAAAGAAGAGGTAGTATACATATACAATGGAATATTACTCAGCCATAAAAGAGAATAAAATCTTGCCATTTGCAAAAACATGGATGGAGACAGAGAGTACAATGCTAAATAAGTGAAATAAGTCAGTTGGAGAGAAACAAATACCATATGATTTCACTCAGACGTGGAATTTAAGAAACAAAACAAACAAGCAAGGGAAAAGAGAGAAAGAGAAAAAGAGAGACACAAACCAAGAAACAGACTCTTAATTAGAGAGGACAAACTGATGGCTATCAGAAGGGAGGCGGGTCCGGGGGATGGGTGAAATAGGTGATGAGCACTGGGGGATTAAAATAAAAACTTAAAAAAAAAGAAAAAGATAAGGAGTCATTTACTTTACCTTTGGTTTTTTGGGCAGGGATTAGGATTACATGGATCCTTTGAGATGCATGATCCAAACTCAAACTGATGGTCTTGGAGGCCCACACAGCGAGCAATGCAGGCACTGGGGTAAGTGCGTCCATTCTGCCCACACACAGGGACAAACTGATCTGCACAGTTACAGGGCAGACCTGTGGAGAGGACACAGACTCACTGATGGACACTTGTACATTCCCTTGCCCTTCATATTTCCTAATTAACATGGAAGTCTCAAGTTAAAATAAAATTGTAAATTGAGTCAAGAAAAAGCATTTCTCCAATCTCTGTTTTTACAGGTGGCAAGGCTCTGAAAAGCCATTTGTCTGCATGATGGCTTTCCTTTGTTCCATTTATTACCACCTAATTGAGGGTTTCCAGACCTTGATCCTAGGGGTAGAGACCCATATAAAAAAAAAGCTATAGGTAGGAGAAGTAAAGAGTACTCCTCTCAATCCAATATGTAAAATCTAGAGCATGAAGTCTAGCTTGGGGGATTTCTGGAATGTTAAAGGGTAATATCAAAAGAATAAGAAAGTAACTTGGGAAATTAGTTTTGAGACTTAAAATTTTTTAACAGTAATCAACCAAGAATTCTACTTTCTTGACATTCCTATGCTTTACGCTGCTGGGATTATGCTCCAGTAAGTAAAAAGGCTACCGAGAAGGGACGCCCTTTTCTTGAGAAGCAGCTATAGCTGTTAACGACAATAGCACAGTCTATGGGTATCTACTGGTATCTGCTTTTCTCCAGATCTGGAATACCTTTGATTCCAGGTAAAGAGGAACCAGGTAGCCTCCTTTACCCCATTTCATGCCATGGCAGCAGCAAGTTGATTCTTCTTTCCCTGGAGTTAGTTTGCCCACACACAGGGACAAACTGATCTGCACAGGAGTGGGGTGGGAGGAGGATAGATTAGGGATTTGCCAACTTTGTACGTCCAGCCCACTGGAAATAAAAAGGAAATCAGAAATAAGAAGTGAAGAGCAGGCTGCTGGGGAAGTAAAGGCAGGCCTAACTCCACCCCACCCTTTCCCCACCTGGAGTACCAACCCTGATGCTTTATTGTCATCATTGTTGTTATTCTTATTATTATCCTTTGTCTGCTCTGCTTTGATGAGAGCAATTCATTCTGCTTAGAGAGACCATAAAACCATGTGGGATGAAAAGTGAACTAACGATTTATGCAGAAGACTACTTACTTACTTATATCTAAATGTTTTCGGAAGATGAACTTTACACCTAGCAGACCCTCATGTTCTGGGATAAATTAAGTTAGTGACTTTTGTTAGCAGATTATAAGGAGATTTTATTGGCCACAAAGTGTACCACATTTCTTGGGACTCAGATATTGTCCCAGCCCAAAGAAGACTCAGACGTCCATAAAAATACTTAAGTTTCAAAATTACAGTAATTCCCAAGTTACTTTCTTATTCCTCCCCTCCCCTGATGAGATAGGAGTGGAAGGAACCTACATGAAGAGTTTACAATCTTTGTCTTTGTCTTGTTTTTGGTATTAATTACCCTTTGACATTCCAGAAATTCCCCAAGACAGACTTCAAACATCTAAATTCTAGATTTTATACACGAGATTGGAAGGAGGATTCTTTACTTTTTCTACCTAGAGCTTTCTAGGGTCTCTACCTAATGAACCAGTAAGCTAAGGCAGTTCAGGAAAGAAGGTGATGAGAAAAACATTAGAACAGAAACAAACTTAGAAAATACATGGACGTTTTATAACATAATGGTAGGGGGAGATGGGGTATTTGGGTAGGTAGAAAAGTCCCATTTAACCAAAACCATCCCAATCACTGGCCCTCTTCTTTTTGACTCATGGAATTCCAGAATATTAGAGCTGGAAAGGCCCTAAGAAACCATGTAGTTTAATGCCTTCAGTTCATAGAGGAGGAAACAGACCCAGAGAGGAAAAGTACCTTGCTCTCAGATTATGAATTTATCTTACTGTGTACATCTGCGGTTATGGCAGCCCAGCGAAGCTGCCTTGAAGGGAAATGGATACAGAGAGATGATGGCTGCTGAGGACAGGTTCTGGGCGACCACGGTTACCTGTGAAGGTCCGACGGTCATCTTCTGAACTGTGCTCACTGAGGCATAGGCGGGTAGAACACACCAAATTGCCAGCAAAACAAGAGCAGATATTGCAGTCAATGTTAAAGGATGTCCCATGACCTGAGAAAAATAGAAATAAAATGTTGATCTATTTCATGCATTTATAAATATATCATAAATTTAAAAATGTAATAGTTTAAATAAAGTTTTAAAATAGAAATTCTTGAAAGATGACTTCTGAATACACAAAGTGGGGGAGTTAAATCTGTAATATTTATATTTTCTTATTTAACTCCCATCATATCCCTCCAAACCACTAATGTGCTAGTCTTACCAGACGGCTCCCTATTCTCTGAGAATGCTTCTGGCTGTCCCTTCTGCCTCACGTGCTCCTCTCCTTCTGGAACTTTGCTCAACTCTCCCGAACCAGCCCTGATGCCATCTTTGAATCGAAGACTCTTCTGATGCCCTGGCAGGAGTGACTAGGTCCTTGAAGGGCACCACTTGGTTTGCTCCCTTCTGTGGCTCAAAGTCTACCCCATCTGATCATGTACAGTATAACCTCAATCCCTCAGGCCAGTTTTAGCCCCATAAGGCACTAGTATGTTCTTCTGTAAAAAACAGGCATTTAATCAGTGGAAGTCTACGGAAGGAATGAATTGTTTATCCTCAGATATATTCTGTGATACAAGGTACCTACCCTACACTTTGGCTAAGTAGAATATGGATTAAAAAATGAATACCTAGGGGTGCCTGGGTCGATTAAGTGTCAGACTCGATCTCAGCTCAGGTCAGGATCTCATGGTTTGTGAGACTGAGCCCGGGTCGGGCTCTGCACTGACAATACAGAGCCTGCTTGGGATTCTAGCTCTCCCCTTCTCTCTGTCCCTACTCCACTCATTCTCTCTCTCTCTCTCTCTCTCTTTCTCAAAATAAACTTTAAAAAAATGAATATCTGACTTGTTCTAGCGCAGATGCTTGCAGCCTCTTTTTAGCCAAAAGCACCTTTCTTTCAAATGAGATCTCACATAGAAGAGTAAACCAACAGTTATATAAAAGCTGTACTCTGATTGATGGGGATGGGGATGGAGGTAGGGGTGAGGGTAGCAGAGTGAACAGCTGTGGGGGAGTACATTCTCAAAAGTAGCATTTTTTCCCCACAATTTTTAAGGATATATATATTGACATGAGTGGTTGTTAGGGCTATAAGCAAAAGATGGTTAAGGAAGCAGTGAGAAAGCAGGGCACTCAGACCTTTAGAGAGGGCATCAAAAGGTGGCACTGTTTCTTTTTTTTTCTTCCAAGACTTTATTTATTTATCTATTTGGAGCAAGAGTTGGGGAGGGGCAGATGAAGAGGGAGAAAGAGGAGAGAGAGAATCTTAAGCAGACTCCATGCCCAGTGCAGAGCCTCCCCCCCCCCCCCGCCCCCCGGGCTCAATCTTATCACTGTGAGATCAGGACCTGAGCTGAAATCAAGAGTTGGACACTTAACTGCCTGAGCTACCCAGGCACCCCCAAGCTTTTATTTAAATTCAAGTTAGTTAACATATAGTGTAGCATTTGTTTCAGGAGTAGAATCACTTACATATAACACCCAGTGTTCATCACAAGTGCCCTCCTTAATGCCCATCACCCATTTAGCCCCTGCCTTCCAGCAACCCTCAGTTTGTTCTCTATAGTTAAGAGTCTCTTATGGCTTGCCTTTCTTTATGTTTTTATTTTATTTTTCCTTCCCTACCCGTATGTTCATCTGTTTTGTTTCTAAAATTCCACATATGAGTGAACTCATGGTATCTTTCTCTGACTTATTTCACTTAGCATAATACACTCTAGTTTCATTCCCATCACTGCAAATGGAAAGATTTCATTCTTTTTGATGGCCAAGTAATATTCCACTGTATGTATACAAAAGGATGGCACTTCATAATGTGCTCTCTCCCAACGCCTAGTCAACAGTGTAGTTCCCATCCTCCAGTTCGCTTTCCACAATGTCAAACTCTGACTTTTACTTCCAGTAAAGTAAGTATCTCCTCAACACACAGTTGAGGAGAAGGAGCATACCTGTGTCCTTGCCTGTGGAGTACAAGGGCTATGGAGTCAGACAGGCCTGGGACTGAATTCTGTTTTGGTCACTTACTAGCTGGGTGATCTCTCTGAGCATCAGCTTCTTAGGAACAGTACTGTAACCACAGAGCAGCCGGGAGGCTCACATGAGACAACACGGGCCAAGACAACATAGCGCTTGGCACACCAACTAAAAGCTCAGTAAGTGCTAATTAATTATTATTAGTTATTAGTCCCCTCTTAAGTAGGCTCCTAAGAGGTTCCTTAGAAGTCCTAGTGTCCTGTAGTGTACAGTTTGAAAAATACTGCCCTGGAGGATCTGATTTGTAGACCTTACTCTTTGGTGAACATCTATCCAATGTCTTTCCTACAAAGTTAAGAGAAATAATCTCATATTAAAACCAAAAAGCTCTTATTCTTTGGGAGATTTTTGATAACTGATTCAATTTCTTCACCGGTTATGGGTCTGTTCAGATTTTCTATCTCTTCCCGTTTGAATTTTGGTAGTGCATGTGTGTTTAGGAATTTGTTCATTTCTTCTAGGTTGTCCAGTTTGTTGGCATATAATTTTTCATAGTATTCCCTGATGACTGCTTGTATTTCTGAGGGATTAGTTGTAATAGATCCATTTTCATTCATGATTTTGTCTACTTGGGTGTTCTCTATTTTCTTTCTGAGGAGCCTGAAAAACGAATAATCCAGTGAAGAAATAGGCAGAAGACATGAAGAGACACTTTTCCAAAGAGGACATCCAGATGGCGAACAGACACATGAAACGATGCTCAGCATCACTCATCATCAGGGAAATACAAATCAAAACCACACTGAGATACCACCTCACGCCGGTCAGAGTGGCTAAAGTGAACAAATCAAGAGACTATAGATGCTGGAGAGGATGTGGAGAAACGGGCACCCTCCTACACTGTTGGTGGGAATGTAAACTGGTACAGCCACTCTGGAAAACAGTGTGGAGGTTCCTCAAAAAATTATCAGTAGAACTCCCCTATGACCCAGCAATAGCACTGCTGGGGATTTACCCAAGGGATACAGAAGTGCTGATGCATAGGGGCACATGTACCCCAACGTTCATAGCAGCACTTTCAACAATAGCCAAATCACGGAAAGAGCCTAAATGTCCACCAACTGATGAATGGATCAAGAAGATGTGGTTTATATATACAATGGAATACTAATGGCAATGAGAAAGAATGAAATCTGGCCATTTGTAGCAACGTGGATGGACCTCGAGGATGTCATGCTAAGTGAAATAAGTCAGGCAGAGAAGAACAGATACCATATGTGTTCACTCATAGGTCTAACAGGAGAAACTTAACAGAGGACCATGGGGAGGGGAAGAGGGGAAAAAGAGTTAGGGAGAGGGAGGGAGGCAAATCATGAGAGACTCTTGAATACTGAAAACAAACTGAGGGCTGAAGGAGGAGGGGGAAAGGGGAAGGGGGGTGATGGTCATGGAGGAGGGCACTTGTGGGGATGAGCACTGGGTGTTATATGGAAACCAACTTGACAATAAACTATAAATTAAAAAAAAAAAGACCAAGTAGTCCAAATTAATTTATATAACAAATTATGTCCATCATACTATAACAAAGTGTACCTTTTCTTCAACTAATTTATCTGGATTTATATATATAAATTTACCTAAAATTAAAAAAAAACCCAAAAAGCAAATAAATACAGTCCAAGACTCACTTTTTCTTTTTCCTCCAACAATACATGACTTCTGAAGATCTATACAGTGCATCTCCATACAGTTTTCCAACAGTCCACTTTGTCCACATGAGCAAATTTTGTAACAACCAACTTCCCCAGCAGACGATGGCACCTGGATTAGTGTCCCTTGACGGACAATAAAATCAGAAGCTTCTCCCAATTTGCAACCTATACAAACAAAAATTAGCTGAGAGAGATGGCATGGTTCTATGTCATTGTTTTATGACATTATATATACTTTACATAAGTCTTATAGGTACTCTGTAGCTATTGAACATTATGTAATAGCACTAAGATAAAGAATTGGTTTGGTTCACTGACCAAAACATATCCTCGCAAATGAAAAATTCTATGTTCCATGAGAAGTGCTGATTAAGGACCTGTACCCCAAAGTTAGCTATAGTTCAGTACAAAACTACTATAAGCTGGGGTGCCTAGGTGGCTCAGTCGGTTAAGCGTCCGCTTCAGCTCAGGTCATGATCTCACGGTTCGTGGGTTTGAGCCCCATGTTGGGCTCTGTGCTGACAGCTAGCCCAGAGCCTGGGGCCTGTCTTCGGATTCTGTGTCTCCCTCTCTCTCTGACCCTCCCCTGCTCACTCTCTCTCTCTCTCTCTCTCTCTCTCTCTCTCTCAATAAATAAATAAATAAATAAATTTTGAAAAACATCAAAAATACTATAAGATATGTACTTTTTTTATTGCTTTGGATTTACCAAAGATATTTAAAAATCACAAATATCTTAAGAATAGAGTATGGAAATGGACAATAGTTTTAGAATATTCTTGGTCAGAAAAACTTTTAGTGTTGGAATACAAGCATACCCTGAATTCAAAGAAAAGTTGAATACTTGATTGGGCTTAAGGAAAACTCAGTCATTTCCAATTTTAACAAGATTTATCATTACTCTATAACTGATATATTCTGGTATTACACAAATATTATAGATGATCCTTTGAGACATCAGGTTTATTTAACTCAATCTTCTATTCCTTTTAATGTTACAGATATTTTTAAATGGTGATTTTAACATAATAAACATTTTCAATTGGGAAATAGATAAAAGGCAGCAAAATATTGCCACAACTGTACTCTAAAGGGATGCACAAGAGATAAAGACTTTCAAAATAAAACATTTTTTATTCAAGAGGCCTCCTGCACTTCAAAAACAAAAAAATCAGTCTTAAAATCTTATGCATCCTGGGGAGCCTGGGTGGCTCAGACGGTTAAGTGCCCCACTCTTGATCTTGGCTCAGGTCATGATTTCATGGGTTTGTAAGATTGAGCCCCACATCAGGCTCTGTGCTGACAGTGCAGAGACTACTTGGGATTCTCTCTCTTCCTCTCTCTGCCTCTCCTCACTCTAATAAATAAACTTAAAAAAAAATCACATGCATCTCAATAAAACATTAAGCTTTATGGAGATAATTGCACATCCCAGTGAGTATGCCATTTCTCCATATAACTAAAGGAAAGAAAAGAAAAAAATCACAACATGCAGCACATTTTCTCAAACGTTACAACATGAAAGAGAATAAACAAAAACGGGCTCAAGGTTTTTTATTCTTTTGTTACCAAGAACCCTATAACTCATTATGAGAGTCAGTGCACAATCTAAATGATAATTGAAAGTTACGTTTGTCTTTGTCTTCTCCTGCCTATGTAACTAACACGTGTTTACTGGGAAAACCTCAAACATTACAGAAAAATATAACTTAGAAACTAAAGTCTATTGTAACCTCACTCCAAAGATAATGCCTATACATAAACACCAGCAGCACAAATCCATACCCACCCTACACTCACACCCATCTACCTCTTACCTTGAACACAAGAGTATGGAAGGCAGGGATCTCCAGATGGACACCCCTTCCGGTTTACTTCACAGAGCTCATTAGCAGGGCAAGGATTTGGGTTACAGGGATGAGTGACCTCTTCTACAATGTTACCCAAAGTACTAGGCCCTGAAAAACCAAACACAGATCAGTTTAACCAACCCCAAAAGGGAACAGAGGTCTGTAAATTATCCAAATTAATTATAGCTTTAATAAATGGGGAGAGCTCATGGGCATAAAGTGAGGCCTGATACTAATAAACTATTAAAACACACAGATCCTCTGATCATTTGTGAATTTAGCATAAACATACATACATTCATTCACGTGTTTATTGATTGGGTACCTACAATATGCGGGACAAGGTTCTAAGAACTAGAGATACAGTAGTTAACAAAACAGATAAATCTCTAACACAGAATTTACATTCTAGTTGGGATATATACAATAAATAGACTGCGTAGCTGTGTGTGCACAGGTGTTTCCATGTGTATAAATAAAAAAGGCACCTACTGATAGGTAATAAGTTGTATAAAGGGATGGAAAATGACTGGTATACTTTGGGTAAGGTGGTCAAACAGGTGCTTATGCCTAAGAGGAATAACTTGGCACATTTTACCATAAACTATAGTAACTCACCATGGTAAGACAGATGCTGTACCATGATCATATTTGTTAACTGGTAAAATAATGACTAAGAGTCTCATGTAATATTTAAAGAGAGTACTAAAATTCAAACAAAAACATTTCTTGAACCTTTTTCCTTCTGCACATATCTTTCAATGCTCTAATAAGGTCTAGGCTAGTGGAGATACTAGTTTTGCTTACTTGATTTTAGGCCAGACTCAGACTGTTAGGCTAATTAAGGTATCAGGGTTCTTGGAGTTCATCACATCCAGCCCAATCCTTTCATGAACAGCGAAGCTGAGGCTGAAAGAAGTGATCTGTTCAAAGTCACAGAGGTCTATATTCTAGCCAAGGCTCTCTTTTTTGCTATACTTGTCACAAAGGCTGAGGAACATAGTTTGTTAGCCTTAGGAAAATGTGGCCAATATCATTAGCTGCAAATCTAGCATCCACTCTTTTCTTTCTGCTCACTAATAACAGAACTCCAATTTTGCTTAGAGTGACAATGGGCCCACAGCTAAAAAGATCATCTTTCTCAGTTTCCCTTACAGCAAGAGTGGTTTTCACTTACACTAGGATACGGTGGCTAGAGTTCCAGGAGCCATGTTGTGATGATAAAGTACCTGAAGTTACCTTGATGATGGAAACCAAGCACTAAGGATGGTGCGGAAGGCAAAAGGAGCCTGGACTCTGGATGGTGGAGCCACTGTAACAGCCTTGGACTATTTATTTCTGGATTTTCTTTTACTATTACCTGTTGTTCTGTTATTTGCAGTAGAACTTAGTCCCATCTGATACGGGGGAAACAAAGAAATGAGGAGCAGGATCCAGGTCTGCCTTTCCAGCCAGCTCGGGACACGAATGCCCCCTGGCGGCAGCACAGACACTTCCCTTACCCTGACTACAGCATTTGGTGTGTATGTGGGTTCTACTCATCACCCCTCTGGTTTCCACCATGCATGGTCACCTGCTGCCAAGAAGCTCAGCTCCAGGATCCCTCAATGAGATACTAACTTATCTTCTAGCTCTCGGCCTAGCTCTTGGCAGGAGTATTTTGGCAGAGACAAAAGTTCCACCTTCATGTACTAACCCAGACCATCGTTCCTTACTCCCTATTTGGTGGGTCAGTCTCAGCCAATGCCTAGCTCAGGTCCATTAATATTCTAATGACAAAAAGCTGAGGATTCTCGGGAGAAATTTCACTTCCTGGTCAAATCATGGCAAGGAGACAGCAATGATATGGATTGCTGTTATCTAAGAATGCTGGCCCCAAATTCACTGGTTAGAATTCCTGATTGATAATAGTTTATCACTTCCTCAAACTGATAAGATAATCACTTGTGCCTATATATTTTAAGATGACAATTCTTTCCAGGCCAAAGAAGCCAAGCAAGTAAGATTAAAGTCTGCCATTGAGATAGTATCAGTAAACCACACATTCTCAACAGACAGATGTTCATCCAAAGCAAACATGAAGGGCAGAGATAGAAGGGAGAAGTATTCTAAATCTAAAAAAACAAAGTACTTACTGAGGTATGTATCCAAAGGTATACAATTCTCTAGGTCATCTGTAGGTGACAAAAGCTCACAAATACTTTCAGCTGTGTGGTCCTCAGGGAATTTGTTCTGGTCCCCACATTTCTTGAGAATCTCCACACAATCTGATCTTAAAAAGAAAAATACACACGAATTTGGGGTTGAAGGAACCTCCTCATGTTGTCTAATCAATATCAATCCTGTTTCTGAAGCTTTCCAGAAGGTGAGTTTTCATAACAATGTTTCACAATTGGTTAGATCAAAGTAATGGCAAGAGAAAACAGGAGTCATAGAAGACCAAAGGTTGAATAGTAGTAAGTAATGTATTATGGTATCAAAGCATCCCTAGCTTTTTCTTATCTGAGATCAAAGGCCTTGCTCAAAATTTACACTCATACAGTTACTACTATTGATGTGGCTTGTCCCTGTGTTTGAAAGGAAATTAAACTAAGCTTTTTGCAAAATCATACATCCTTTCTTTCAGGACCTTATGTTGCTTGCTTTTTCCTCCCTCCCATCCTCCTTCTCTCCCTTTCTCTTTTTAAATATCTTTTTAGTTATCAACATTAAGGTGTTTGGCCTATAACAACTGGAAGTACACTACTTTAAAATGTTCTCAGTCCTGAAAAGGGATTTGACTCATTTTCTATAAATTTTCCATACCAAGAGTCTATAAATTTCCCACTGGTTGCCTCTAACTTGTCGCCTAAGTTACCCCTCACTTGCCCCTTACTCAGGTCATCCCCAAGTCATGCCAGAGAATAGATCTGAATCTTGTTTAAGATTGAAGTAATCTGCAATCAGTCATCAAGTGCCCAGCAGCACCAAGATGCACACCAACATCTTAGGGGCTGGACATTAACTTGGTTTTTAGAAAAGTTTTTTGGGAAAAATAGATGCTTGAAGATCAGATGGCATAGATTACTATGTGGCCAATACTTCTGGCTTCAAGAGTACAGCAGCTCTCCTCTTTACTTCATCCTAGATCTCCTAAGCAAACCATTCACAAAATATTTGCTAGAAACAGGCCCCAGATGACTACATTCACTAATTTCGTCATTCATCACACATTTACAGAGTACCTATTGTGAGTCAGGATTATGCTAATCACTGAAGAGGAGAAAAAGAGGAAAGAGGAGACAAGAAAAAGGAGGCACAAAGAAGAATAAACTCAAGGAGAGCAAAGTCTAACCAAATATAAGTATATAAAATAAAATATAAAAACAGAATTGTGTATTGAAAGTACTCACTAAAGGTTTCTGGAACTAAATTCCATAAGAAAAGTTCAAATAAAGGTCTATAAAATTTTGTAGTAAGGATAAATTACTGTTAGCTGGAGAAATCTGGGACGGTTCCATGGGAATGACGGGCATTTGAGAGGGGCTAAGAAACACAGGCAGTGGGCAAATGGAGATGGAAGAGTATCTCAAGCAGAGGAGGAAAAAACAGGAAACCACTAGACATGTGGGGGTGATGGGCAAAGGGAAGTGGTGGGAGGGAAAGCTCTAAAGATAGGCTGTGGTTCAGATCATGGTCTGAACAAGGCTGGAGAGTCATTACCATGAAAGAAACTTACTTGCAAATAATACTTCCCCGGGATTTCCTATGACAAGGTTTAATCTGCAGTGAACAAGCCACTGCTTTCCACATTTCCGGCTGGCACTTCTTAATGTCAAGAACAGGTATGTTGATAAATGGCATCTTTATGCTTCCTTTCTCCCACAGCTTCATGTCATTCATGGCTCCTTGATCTGACTGAGCATTACAACTCCTAAAAAGTTCTGTTGGCCTGAAAAGCAAAAAGGCCAGAATTGAGAGGCAATTATTTTCTAGAGAGAAGTAATGGGTAAAATCCTGACATATTAATGCATCAGAAAAATCTGATTTTTTTAAAGAAAGCACATATGGCACATCAAAGGATATCAGCTTTGATATCTTTTGATTCAGAGTTCCTAATTCATTTAAAAGAATAAACCCATTACATGTAAGAAATAATATTTTTATGAAAAATAACTATATTTTTCAAAACAAAACTAAAATTAGTGAGAACAGGACTATTTCAATGATTTGAAAATCTTTTTAATAAAAAATTTCTTCTATTAATCTCTGGCTTAATAGAAGACTGCTGGATTTTCCTATCTTCTCTTGATTTCAATCTGTTGTTACATTGCATGTCTTTTTTTTTTTTTTTAAGTTTATTTATTTATTTTTAGGAGGGAGAAAGAGAGTATGGGAGGGACAGAAAGGAGAGAGAGAATCCCAAGCAGTCTCCATGCCGTCAGTGCAGAGCCTACAGGGCTTGTACTCATGAACTGTGAGATCATGTCCTGTGCAGAAAGCAAGAGTTTGTCACTTAACCGACTGAGCCATCCAAGCACCCCAGTTACATTGCATGTCTTACAGCACTAGGAAAATCCATTGTTTACTCTTGGGAGAACAAGAGTGAAAAAGGCAGATCGCAGCTTAGTGTTATTATAAAAATAGTTCTGATCTCATGGGGTTTGGGGACCATGGACCACATTTTGAGAAATGCTCGTTTATTCATTCACCTGTTTATAGACAAAAATTTGTTTCCAGTTTTCATGTCTCTTCATGGCTACAAATGGCATTTTTTGGTTCATAACTTTCTAAGAAACTCCAAACTATATTCCAAAGTGGTTATACCATTTTACACTCTAAGCTGCAATATATGAAAGTTCCAGGCACTTTACATGCTTGTCAGTCTTTTTTAGTTGTAGACACGGTTTTAAAAATTGCATTTTGCTGATGACCAGTCACGTTGAACACCTTTTCATGCACTTATTGGCTATTTGGGGATCGTCTTCTGTGAAGTACCTTTCCAGCTATTTGCCCTTTTAAGAAAAAGTTGTCTTTTCACTAGTGAGTTATAAGGGGTCTTAATATATTCTGGATATAAGTCCTGCTTCAGATATATGTATTACAAATGCTTTCTTCCAGTTTGTGGTTTGCCTTTCCATTTTCTTTTTTTTTAAAGTTTATTTATTTATTTTGAGAGAGAGCGAAAGAAGAGTATGCAAGTGGGGAAGGGGCAGAGACGGAGCGAGAGGATCCCAAGCAGGGTTTGCGCCACCAGGACAGAGCCCGATGTAGGGTTTGAACTCAGGAACCAGGAGATCATGACGGGAGCCAAAGTTGGATCCTTAACCAACTGAGCAACTCTGGCGCCCCTGCCTTTTCATTTTCTTAGTGTGATGAGCAAAATTTAAAAAATTTTTAAATTTATTTTATTTAGCTAAAATATTTTATTGGGATATAATTTACAAAGAATATAATGCACAGATCTTGAAAGTTCAGTTTTGAAAATTATATTCATCCAGGTAATCAAAACCCCAAACAAGATATAGAATATTTCTATCACCTCACATAATTCCCTTTATGCCCACCTCCAGCCAATTTCCTCTTCCAAAGGCAATACTTTTCTGATCTTTATCCTCATAGGTTACTTTTGCCTATTCTTGGTCCTCATATATATGGAATCACAAAGCCTTTATTTTATATTGGGCTTTTTTCATTCAACATAAGACTCATCCATATTTTGGGGTTAATTAGTAGTTTGGCTTTTTCCTTGCTGTATACTATTCCATTGTTCAGATACACCATGATACGCTCTTTCATTCCCTTCTTGATGTACATTTAATTTATTTTTCCCCAACTTCTGGGTTATTATGAATAAGTTTGGTATATAAGTCTTTTTTGGAATTAGATTTTCATGTCTCTTGGGTAAATGCTTCAGAATGGGATTGCTCGGTCATGGACTTGACTTTTTAAGACACTGCAAGGAAACTCTCCAAAGTTCTTAAACCATCTTATATTCCCAGCAGGGAAGTATGAGAGCTCCACCTGCTTCACATGTTGTCACGTTTTTTTTTTTTTTAAATGTTTATTTATTTTTGAGAGAGAGAGAGAGAGAGAGAGACCTCACAAGAGAGAGTCAGGGAGGGGCAGAGAGAGAGGGCGACACAGAATCCGGAGCAGGCTCCAGGCTCCAAGATGACAGCACAGAGCCTGATGCAGTGCGTGAACTCACAAACTGTGAGATCATGACCTGAGCAGAAGTTGGACACTCAATCAACTGAGCCACTCAGGCGCCCCGATTGTTGGTCTTTCAATTTTAGCTATTCTAATGGGTGTGAGGAGGCATCTCACTGAGCTTTTAATTTTAATTTTGCATAAATAATGACAAAGAACTTTTTCATATACTTAAATGACTATTTTGATGTCATCTTTGGTGAAAGACCCTAGACATTTTTTTGTCCATTTTTAAAATTGGTTTGTTTGGGGCACCTGGGTGGCTCAGTCGGTTAAGTGTCCAACTTCAGCTCAGGTCATGATCTCACAGTTCGTGGGTTCGACCCTGCGTCGGGCTCTGTGCTGACAGCTCAGAGCCTGGAGCCTGCTTCTGATTCTGTGTGTCCCTCTCTCTCTGCCCCTCCCCTACTCATGATCTGTCTCTCTCTGTCTCTCAAAAATAAATAAATGTTAAAAAAATTAAAAAAAAATAAAATTGAGTTGTTTAGTTTTTTATTATGAGGTTGTAGGAATTATTTATATGTTTTGGTTACAAGTCCTTTGTCAAACGTGAGTATGTGCATGTGATACACTGAATATTTTTTCTCAGACTGTGGCTTGCCTTTTCAAATTTTAAATGATGTCTTTTGGTGAACAAATGTTTACAGTTGAACCTTAATTCATTAATTTTTTCTTTTATAGTTAGTACATTTTGTCTCCTGTCTATAAAATCTTTGCCTCCAGCCAGATTGTTAAGATATTCTCCTATGTTTTCTTCTAGAAGCTTTATATTTTCAGCTTTTATGTTGTGTTCTATGACCCACCTTAAATTAATTTTTGTGTATGGTGGATAGAGGTTGAGGTTCTTTTTTTTTTTCATATACATATTCAACTGTTCCAGAGTTGTTTGTTGAAGAGATGTTTCTTTTGGCATTGAAACACCCTGCTGCCTTTGTTCAAAATCAATTTACTGTGTGAGTCTATTCTTGACTCTCTGTTTTGTCCTACTGATCCATTTGCCCAAATTTATCCCAATTTACATTGCTTTAATTTTTGTTGCTTTATAATAAGTTTTGAAGTCAGGTACTATAAGTTCTCCAAATTTGTTATTTTTTTGAAAATTCTATTTGTTATTCTAGGTATTTTGTATTGTCATTTGAATTTCAGAATTCGCCTGGTAATTTCTATTTTATTTTTTTAATTTTTTAATGTTTATTTATTTTTGAGAGAGAGAGAGAGAGAGAGAGCACACGAACAGGGGAGAGACAGAGAGGGAGTCACAGAATTCGAAGCAGGCTCCAGGCTCTGTGCTGACAGCTCAGAGCCTGCAGCCTGCCTCAGATACTATGTCTCTCCCTCTTTGCCTCTCCCCTGCTTGCACTCTGTCTTTCTCTCCTTAAACATAAGTAAATGTTAAAAAATATTTTAAAATTTTTAAAAATTTTAAAAATAAAAATCCTGTTGGAATTTTGATTGGGATTGCACTGACTCTAGAGATCAGTTTCAGAAGAATTAACATTGTAACAATATTGAGTCTTCTAATCCATGACCATGGGAGCTCTCTCCATTTATTTACTGTCTTTAATTTCTCTCTGCAAAGTTTTCTAGTTTTCAGTGTATAGTTCCTACATATTTTTTTGTCAAATTCATCGAAAGTATTTCATGTTTTTGATGCAATTGTATAAATTTGTATTTTTAAAATAAATTTCATTTTCCAGTTGTTTGTTACTCACATACAGGAATACAATTGGCTTTTGTATGTCAACCTTGTATCCTGTGACTTTGTTAAATTCAAGGATTTAAGGGGAGTTTGTTGGGAGATTTTGAGGCATCTCCTTTTGTGGTTCCCACCTCTCTGGGGTTTTCTACTCCCACAGGTAGCCAATGCAGCAGTCCCAAACTCTGATCTCTAACTCCTCTGCCCAAGACTGCTGCTTTTTGTTTGAATTTTTTATGCCATGCAAGGAGACTGAGAGTGCCCATGAGGGAAAACTGGATATGTGGCACTCATGCAGTGTGGTTTCTACCCGTCCTGCTTTTGGTTCCTTTCTAATGCCTTCAAAACAGTATTTTTTTTTAAATATTTTGTACAGAGTTCATAACTGGTACTTGTAGAAGTATTAGTGTGATACAAACTACTACACCATCCCCAGAAGCTAGAACTATGTGTCTAAGTTTAACTTCAAACATTTCAGAGATTTCAAATTTCCTCAGTCTCTAAGTCAAGTCCTTATTGGCTAACACTCTATTACCAGCTGTAAAGATATCTCAATTTTCTTATTTGAAATAATATTCTGAATAATTTTAAAAGAATGGAATTTGTGTTAGTTTGAACATTCTTCTGGCCCAACTGAATGATTTTTTTTCCTCTTTGACCTCCTGATCTCCAGGATGCAGCTCACAAAAACCAGCCCCCTCTCATTTAGAAGCTCTCTCTCTGGCTTCCTGATATGGTGT
Organism: Cryptoprocta ferox; assembly: GCA_028646485.1. Classification (NCBI taxonomy): domain Eukaryota; kingdom Metazoa; phylum Chordata; class Mammalia; order Carnivora; family Eupleridae; genus Cryptoprocta; species Cryptoprocta ferox. The sequence continues at coordinate 34,593,177 of CM053568.1, forward strand.
TCTCTAGGCTTTTGGATGTCTTCTTGTTTTCTTTACTGCTTGTTCAGCCATTCAGTTTTGGGCCCTTGTTTTTCTGACCATACTTGATACCCCAAGAAAATACAAGTAGGTAAGAAAATATTTTTGTATGAAATAGGGAACTCACTGAGTGAGACCTTCAACTACCCTGAAGGTCCTTCAAAGTAAACTGTTCAGAAGAGGGCACATGGATGGCCAAATTGTTCACAGTGATTTATTCTGCAGTTTTTACTGGTTGTGTAATAGAAAGGAGTGGGTAAGACTGGTAGACTGAAGGCAGAGAAGATTCTTTGAATTCTAGATGCTTTAAGTATTTCTAGTCTAGTCTAATCTTGAAGTGCTCCCTTTCCCAGAGGTGATGTAGCAGATGGGTTATAGCATTTAAAGATGGATTCATAAAGAAATGCTACTTCCTTTTAACTTAGCATCTGAGTAAAAAATCAGTGTCAAGTGGTCTTTTCAATTACTTAAAAACAAGATAATTAGTGATAAAATACTTCCATTCCATGTACAATAATTTGCACCTACCTGTTGTTAAAATTAGTACAGTAAGTAAGATTTCTACAGCCCAGCTGGCAAGGTTCCCGAACATCTGCTAAACAGGTCAACATGGACACTTCCACTGGATTATATTCACAAAAGCGATCAAACTCTTGCCAACTCTGTGTATTGCCCCAGCTCATGCTATAAAGTTTCGTGCACAGTTCCCTAAAACAAAGGCACAAATGTAGAAACACAGGTGAGCCAAAGAATAAATTGTTTAGAATAGAATATGAACCAGAAGAAAGTACAAAAACCAAAAGACTAAAATTTATCTCCTAGAATTTAGAGCCATAAACAGAGCTTCCCCATGAAAATGTTAGCCTTCTTTTACTATCCATCTCCTTCCTTTCTGCCATGGTTGCTACAAAGCTCAGTGCTAAATGTAATGTTTAATTATAGTATTTGTACATCCTTATTCTTGGCACAATTATTTCTTCTATTTCTGATCCGTCTTTTACCCTTAAAGTAAGATATATTGTATCTATATTTATGTTCTAATCACAGGAAGTAAAACTGTGACATGGTCCTCAGACTTAAGACGCTTTAAAGACTTAGGGTTCACTAATTTCTCCCTGAAAAATTACCCCAAAGTCACTTATATTCCTTAAGATATACCAAGATAGTCTACATGTGAAGACTTAAGAATTCCAAAGCCTCTATATACTATTGTAGTTAACACATGACAATCTTATCTGTAGTACTTGATGATTACACAGCAACTTGACTACATGCATATAAGTAAAATATCAGTACCATTTCCAAAGTGCCCTCACATTAGTTTAATTTTTAAAATTTACAAATATAATAAAAATATAAAAAAATATAATGCATATCATATAAAATTTAATACTACCAAAATACACAAAGTCATAAGCAAAAATTCTCCACTCCTGCTGCATTTTATTTGACTCTCATAATTAACCCTTTGAGGAGGATGTCTTTACTTTTATAAGTTTGTTCATTCATTCTACTGATTTTTACTGAGTGCCTATTCTGTGTTAGACCCTGTTCAAGGCACTGGATATTCAGTGGTAAATAAGAGAGACAAGGTCTCTGCTCTCAATGGAGCTCATACATCATAGAGATAAAGAAGCTGGGATCAAGTTATATTAGGTACTTTGAGCGGGAAACCAGTCCTTTCTCTAGCCCTTAACTTTCTCCATGACCTTGGACAGACTGTTTAATAACATCTCAGAGTTACTTTTCTATATTCTATATATAAGCAGGAATTACACAAACTGACACCTATCACAAGGTGACACAATCATCTTTTAAGGTTTCATGAAGAGAAAATAAGATGGAAATAAACCATAAAAACTTACATCAAGGTAAAGCAGGACAAAGTGTTTTTTAGTGAAGTTCTTCTAGGATGACACAGAGATTCCAATCTCCAGTGGCTTTAGGGCATAAACTCTTTTAAGGACATTCAGAGAATTACTCAGCATCCCTCCCATAAATACATTTATTAATGCCTATCAGCAATCCAATTTCCTTAATTACAGGACCAACTTAACCTCTCTTTAAGATCTTCTGTTAATTTTCTTTGGATATTCTCCAGGTTTTTTAAAAATATATCTTTGGTAAAGTTTGATGAGCTATTCTAGCCACAATTTTTACTAAGTTCCATTTAGAAACCACAGAAAGACTGTTTCATTCCTGGTAAGTGATCTTCATTTCAGGATGTTCTAGTAATATGTACCTCCTTTTCACCTAAAATCTCCCTAATAAAGCAAACTTCTATTTCACCTGTGTTCTACCACAATCCTAGTAATCTCCATTTATTCTTGTCTATAGATTGTTTCTTCCATCTTATGTCTGTATTGCTAATTTTTTATCCCTAAGCGTATCATCTAAATGAATGCCAGTACACTGCCCTCTACCTTTGGGTGGAAGTGCCAACAGAGATTATTTACCAATATATGTAAAAGGTTGGTTAACATTCAAAGTTTCAGAATTTAACAAAGAGAATATCCCTCAGATATCAGATCAAAACATCTTCTAAACTGTTAGCTTACTTAATGATAACCTTGGGGGTACAATCCAAATTACATCATCTTTAAATAGTTATTGCCCTGCCAACATGAATCCTCTAAACCCCCATAGTTCTTTTGGCACTTGATGTTCAAAAACAATGTTTTCTATAAATGACACTCAATAGGTATTTGCTAGATAAAAGAGTATCTTCTCAACTCTTAAGTCTATACAATGCAAGAATATAACATACATTTGCTAGACTTAAAATCACAAATTAAAATGCTATTTTCAAGTGGTTTTAATAAAAGAAAATGAGATACTGACCTACACGTTGAAGTGTTTGCTTTAGAACAACAATGCAATTTAGCCCCATCAAGGCCTGTAGAGGGAGGAGGATGTAGAGTGACTCCAGGGTGAACAGATTGTGAACTTTCAAGAAAGCACTGCCAAAGAGGATCCTGAGGCAAAGGCTGAGTTTTACAACCCTCGATGAGGCCATCAACAATCTCCATTTCTGTCTTCTTAGACATCAGAATTCTCTTGCAGGCACTCTGGCAAGCATGGTCTTCAGCTCTGTCACAGCAATATAAACCTACATTTTCAGAATATAAGTGGCTTAATTAGCTGATTTTATGTCACGTACTGCTCAGAACAGAAGAACATGGTGGTGTACTGGAAACACTACTACTCAATCATATGTCAGTATCTGCCTAAAAGGGATCATGTTCTTGACAAAATGAGAGAGGGGAATAATTTCAATAGCAAAAACCACAAACACCGTATTTCATGACATTCTGCGATATAAAGCTCATATATCTATACAAGTTAATTAATCTAAGTTGTAATTTAAATAATGCAACAGCAAACTCTGACAAATACCAGTTTCCTTCTGTCTTTAATTTTCTACAAAGAATCAGAAAATAAAAGCACTTCCAACCAGATTACAGAATTCAGAAGGGGTTCTTCGCTTTTTTTAATTTATTTTTTAATGTTTGTTTATTTTTGAGAGAGAGAGACAGAGAGAGAGAGAATGTGAGTGGAGGAGGGGCAGAGAGAGAGAAAGAGAGACACAGAATCTGAAGCAGGCTCCAGGTTCTGAGTTATCAGCACAGAGCCTGATGCGGGACTCAAACCCACAAACTGTGAGATCATGACCTGAGCCAAAGTCGGATGCTTAACCAATTGAGCCACCCAGGCACCCCAGAAGGGGTTCTTTGAAGTAGTTTTCTCAGGCGTCTTTCACTTTTTTAAGAAATGTATTCACGTATATCTTTTTGTAGCTTTCTTTTCCAGATTTCCTATGTATCAGTATAGACATTTGAGATGGTTGTTCTTCTACCCCTAAAACATCTTTCTGGTTTTTGTTTTTATTTATTTA